>CM022303.1:96316833-96702745 GCA_011799875.1 Thinopyrum elongatum | reverse complement strand
TGCGCCGCCGCCCCTACATGTGCCGCCGCCCCCGCGCCCCCGCCGCCTCCCTCTCCCCATCCTCCCCTTCCTCCCCCTCCGACCCCACCCTGACGTGTCTCCGTCTCCACGCCGTCGAGCACCAAAGCAGGCCGGAGAAGTCCAGCACGAGCATCTACGTCGTCTCCTTCGGATACGTCTACGAACCGGACCGGAGCTGAGCCGAGGAGCACCTCGAACCCTCCCTTGGTATTGCCACCTTCTTCAAATTGATTCTAGTTTTTTTCTCACGAGGACCAAGTGCAATAGAAAGATAAAGCATTGCGAATGCTCTCTGTGTTCGCGCAGCATCATCATCATTTTATTTCCACACCTTCTTAGTTTCTACCAGAAGCATTGCAACAAGTTCAGATACTGATATTTCTTCAGATACATCAGGGAGCTTTAGTATGCTTCGGACAGTCTTTATTTCACTAGACATTGGAACACCTTCACACACTTGAACAGTTGATGACCCACCCATGCTGTTCCCTGTTATGTTTGCGACAGCAGCCTCAGTAATATGAACTATATCACAATCAGAAGCGCTGATTCTCAAAGCACGGTCCTCAGGCATGACATTCAGCATTAGCCAAGCTGAATGATTTAGGTCTGTGTGCACCAACTTGTTAGTCCACTCTACTCCTTCAAGTCCCATCTTTCTTATTACTTCCTGTTGATCCACAGTAAGTGCATGATACAACTTGTGAAGATCCAGTTGCCCGAATCTGACCTGTACTTTAACCCTGTTTCCACTACCACATCACTCTGCTTTACTGCTTCGAGATTCTTCTAATGGGCAAGAATCCTTAACAAGATCTATTGGTTTACTACTAGTAAAGCCATCAGCGGGTATACAATCTCTCTTCTCTATTTCCTTTGCAGATCTAGGTGACTCTACCACATCCTAATGATTTTTTGAACAAGTTACTAATGAAAGCCAACTACGCTTATAAATAACATCTAATCTCTAACTCAACAACATAAAAATTTATTACCTTAGATGCAGTCATTTCCGCCATTCAGATGATGAACTTGAGTCTTCTACCTCCTCCTCATCGTTAAGAACAGAGCCTCTGTTTTGCTAGACTGGGGAGGAGTGCTTTGCTGAGAAGAATGGATGGACTGTATGATGCATGTAGATTTAGCCAGCAAATCCCACCAACAGTCCAATTAAATGATCACCAACCAACCACCCGAATATACTATCCTTATATTTACTACGGCCTGTGCTTTGAGATTATCTTATACTAATGCATATCCGTTTAGATTTATATGTATACACTAACTGTACAATTTTTTTCGCTATAAGTATACTATATGACCAAGAAATCCTATCATTTTTTGTAATGCTGTAAGTATTCAGATTTCGCACCATATGAATGCACAAGATGGATGTCATACTCAGCATGGATGTTTTACTGCCATTATCTTTGTTTGCAAATGTTTCCGTAAACATGATACTCCTCAAATTCAGTTAAACTACTGCCC
Source organism: Thinopyrum elongatum (assembly GCA_011799875.1). Lineage (NCBI taxonomy): Eukaryota > Viridiplantae > Streptophyta > Magnoliopsida > Poales > Poaceae > Thinopyrum > Thinopyrum elongatum. Next base: position 96,701,236 of record CM022303.1, on the reverse strand, counting down.
AGAAAATGATTTTGCTTTGTCCACCTGGGATAATGATTTTGCCTTGTCCACCCGAGAGGCCCTTGAGTTTGCCGGAATGTCGATTAACTTCCGTTCCGGCAAATTCGGGTACTCCATATGTCCTATTTTCAGCAAAGGTCATGCTGAAATTTTCCGTGAATTTTAGCATGACTTTGCTAAAAATAGGACATATGGGGTACTTGCGACTAATGCATGGGTCGGGGTATCTTAGTACTTAATTAAGTAGGATCAACTGCCTCTTGTGGTATACATATAGAAGTGTGATATCAACTCATAGTTATTACTAATGTTAGTTGCTCGTCATCGATAAACCCTAATCTGGTAGGACGACCTACTAAAAAGCCCATACCACATATTCTTTTAGGGTGCCTCGTCATCGATAAACCCTACATGATGAAAACTTAGGCTTTTAGGGTGCCTCAGTGTCGATAAAAACCTAAATGATGAAAGCTTAGGCTTTTAGGGTTCCTCGGCGTCGACAAACCCTAAATGATAAAAGCTTAGATTTTAGGATGCCTCGGTGTCGACAAACCCCAAATGAGGAGACAAGAAGAAGGGCGTTAGGAAGGGACTTGGACCTTAGGAACAACACACTAACAGGTTCCATCCCAAAACACCTAGGCAATATCACAAACATCACTCAATTGTTCCTTGACAATAACCAACTTCTTGGCGACATTCCTCGAGAATTAGGTTAATTGGTCAACTTAGAGATCTTGTTCCTTGACAATAACCAACTTTTTGACCAAACTTTTTTCCTATTTAGAGCGAAACATGGCCCACAACGATGAGGCCGGCGGTTCGGGCGGCAAGGCATTCTGGGAGCTGTCCCAGGAGATGGAGGAAGAACCTCACCACTATGAGGACACCGCGGAAGACACTGATCCTGACTACACAACCACTAGTGGCGTCGAGGATGACACCACTGATGGTGCCGCCGAGGATGCCACCACTGATGATGGCAGGGCACGCACAGATGGCAGCCAACCGAAGAGGCAACGGAAGGACCGGCACCCGAACGTGCTCGGCACCGTCAAGGAGGAATTTACTGAAGTGTCCTCCGAGGGGCATCCAACGGCGCCCAAAGAATTAGTCAAGGGGTACGCGGGACAGCTCGGGTGCATTCTCCGGAGCACCGTCTCGATCAACACCGAGAACCTAAGGCATCGTGACCGAGGGAATTTGCGCAACCTCCTCTTCACGAAGCTGCACGAACGATACAAGTTCCCCGGTGACTTCGCAAACACACGCCTCTCAGGGAATAAAGTGAACAGTGCCGCCCTCACAAAGATGAGCAAGGCCCTGGCTACTTGGAGAGGCGCGGTGAAGAGCATGATTGAAAAAGGTGATAGTTATGAGAAGATCAAGGAGAAAAATCCTTCGATCAGCGAAGATGACTACCGGGAGTTCAAGATCAAGTGCGAGAGCAACGCATCCGAGGAATCAAGTCAGTGGGGGAAAGATATGCGGGACTTGAACTTAGGGGTCCACAAACTCGGTCCCGGCGCTTACAGAGTGGCGGAACCTATATGGGACAAGGAGGACGCGGAGCGTGCCGTGCAAGGCCTACCGCCCCGCTTCGAGAAATACCGTGACAAGCAGACCAGGAACTATGTCAGGGCCCGATAAAAGATTGACCCGGTAACCAAGGAGCTTACCACGGATCCGAAGACCAAGGCGCTTGAGCGTGTTCTGGTAAGGAATACACCCCCGCGTAATTAGCTCCATATGGTTGCATTCTAATTAATGAAGCCAAATTTCTAAATGGTTCACGTTCCTTCCGCAGGACACTGAAAGCAGTAGCGCGGGGTCGTCTCAGAGCTCCCCTTTCGACACCCCTTTAAATAGGGCGTTGAACATAATGAAAAACAAGGATAAGCTCAGTAAGCCGTCGTCAGCTGGTCGTGTAGCCGGCAAAGGCTTGTCCACGAAATGGTCGGAATACTATACCGCTAGGCGAAAGGAGAGAAAGACCAGCTCGGAAAGCCAGCAGCGCGAGGTTCAACAACTCAAGGCACAAGTGGCGCGGATTCCGGAGATGGTCGAAGAGCAAGTGCGAGACCAACTGGGAGCGACGATCACCGCCATTATACCTACCTTGGTTTCTGGGCTGCAGTCGTGGGTGGCGGGCGGCCAATAGGGGCCGCCCCCGATTCCCAGCTTCACGGGCAGCAACTCGCGCAATGCGCCGGCGGCGCCATTGGTGTCTCCGTCGGAGGCGGCATTGGTGTCTCCCGCGGCGGCGCCGGCATTGCAGCTTAATGCACCCGGGTGTGGGAAGAATATGCCGGCCGGCACCTCGGCAGCAAGCGGCCCCTCCGTCAATTGCACGCCCGCCGTTGGCGGTTCCTCGACATTAGCCGAGCTCGACGCCATCACGGTAACTAATTAAGCCTCTTGGCCGATGAATTCATCTCCTTGCCTTTGACAGGGCATCCCTGACGCCCTACATGTTTTCGCAGGGCGCCGCCGACATTCCGTGCACTCTCCTGCACTTCGTGAATGACGAGTTGGTCGATGTCGCCAAGGGCAGAATCTTTCAACCGGGCAGCCGCGTGTTCCACGGTAATCAGATGCCACCCACCGTTTATAGGGTTCAACTGGTTCGGGTGCTGCCGGGCTTCGATGACATATTACCTCCGTATCGACCCCATGGGGCCGATGAAGATGATGTGATGACCCTCAGCGCCTGCACAAGCTGGCCCATGCTTTGGCCGAAGAGCCAGATTCGTTTGGGTGTGGGGGACACCACCCCACAGACAACACCGCCAGTCGTGGTGGCGCCAAGCCATGGCAAGACCCCCGCAACGCTACCGGACATGCCGGAGATGCATATGGCACAGGATCCGGACGACGACGACGGTACATTTACCAACGTCGATAAGTACTTCAACGAACATGGGTACGGTGACGAATTCTTGGGACCTCCTTCTCAAGAACCCAACCCTGCAAAAGACGATATAGCTGGTACCACGGAGAAACCCAATTGCAACAGGCGTCGTCTGGCGTTCAGTTCTCAGGAGACGCCTCCAGCTGCCGCCTTCACCGAGCCACAGATAGCCGAGGTGCGAAATATTATCAGCCCCAACACACTCAAGAAGGCGGTCTCTGAGCAGAACTCGATCCCATTATAGCAGAAGAAGAAGGGACGGAAAAGAAAGAGTAACAAGGGTGCGAGCCAGCCGGCACCGAGTACGATCCATGCTCAGGACGGGCCACCTTCACCTAAGGATATCTCGAGGAGGGTGCATGTGGCGGGTAGGCCGATGCTACCGACTAATCTGCTCAATGCTGCAACCGGTGCTATGCGGAGTCTGCATGACAGTGTTCTTTCTTTGGACAAGCGGCGTCTCCGAGAGAATGATGTGGCATACCCGGTTTTCGTGGCCAAGGTGCCAGAGGGCAAGGGCTTTGTGGATAGCGCCATCGGGGGTATGATCGTCCTGCGGTTTGATGACATCTTCGCTATGCTTAACCTTCATCCGCTGAACTACACCTTCATTCGGCTATTTTCACTGAGTATGGAGATGCGGATCATTAGAGACAAGACCCCGGACATCGTGATAGTCGAGCCCTTCTACATGCGTGCCAACATCTTGAGCAGCGCTGGGGACCGGCAAGTCGCGAGTTCATACCTCGAAGGCGTCATTCTGGCAAACCCAGATAAGGATAACTTCCTCGTGCCTTACTTTCCCGAGTAAGTCATCCCCTCACCGCCCCGTAACATATGATTTCTTAGATTTCGATCGTTCTTTTTTTTCTAACATTCCGTGTTTTGTGCAGTGACACACATTGCACACTCATCCTCTTAAGCCCGAAATATTCCATGGCCACGTATGTCGACTCGGACCGTCAGTCGAAGAAAGACTACACAAATATCAAGAAAGTTCTTGATGATGTTCTCCCCGGCTACGCCAGATCTGGAGGCACCTTCAGCAGGCCAATTCGTAGGTACGGCAAGCACGTGTTCACCCACAATACGACGTTCCCCCGCGTCAAGCAGCCGCCTGGCGGTCAGAAGGATGCCTACTATGCCCTCCATCACATGCGGGCGATCGTACGGGACCATAATCACCTTCTGCTACCAAATAATCTCAAAGATTGGGCCGCACGCTTGTCGGCAATCCAGGACGCTGACATCAGACAAGAATTCTTTCGCATCCAGTCGGAGTTTGCGGAAATCATCCATCAAGATGTCCTTCGTACCTCGGGGCAGTTCTACCTCAGATATCAACCGTCCAACAGTGAGATAGAAACAACGCTACAAATGCAGGCTGACAACGCCCGCGATTTCATGACCATCACGACAGACGGCGGCTTCATCCACGCTCCGGTCCCTGAGTCGAGTCAAAAGTAGTGATGCTATGTAGTTCTGAAATATCGATTAGCTCATGTTGTAATTAAACTTTAATGAACTTGTATGTCTCTTTGTTTTGGACAGTCGTTCAACTTATATGTAATCGATGCTATTTACTAGTAGGACCATGAATCGTGCTATTAATGTCTTGCTTTTCTCTTCCGATCCTTTTGTTGCATACTTATATATAGCTTATGTATTGTCTGTGAATTTCTACTAATGTTTTGTTTGGCTAGTGCATAGAGATGCCGTCGTATGTCGTGTACAAGGGTAAGGTTCCCGGAGTCTACGACGACTGGGAGGAGTGTCAGAGACAGGTTCACCATTTCAGCGGTAACAGTTACAAAGGGTACACCACTAGGGCGGAGGCGGAAGCTAGATACGCGCGCTATCTAGCGGGAGAGAGGAGGGAGCGGAGGAGGAACCGGATGAAGACCAGTTTCATCGCGATGATGCTCATCGTGATGACCGCAGCTCTCTTCTATGTGATGGTAGTTTAGATGATTGATATCGACTTGTAATGTGAAGACAAACTCGCTACTCGCGGTCTCGAGACTTGTAATGTTCTAACTTTGTTCGGTCTTTTGAATTCGGAGACTAGCTAATATGATGAATTGTATTCGGAGACTAATCTTCTATTGTATTCGATGAATCTGCTGTTTATATGTTTTGCTGTCTAGATTCTGTGCAGTAATATATTTTGTAATCTGTGCAAATATCAGAAAATAAAAAAAATATTCCTAATATTCATAATAGTGGCGCACCATACAGCACATTAGTGGCGCACTGCTATAAAAAATACTAGTGGCGCATTATCTGTTAGTGCGCCATTAGTAACCCAGAGCACAAGGTAAATATGGCCCCCTGGGAGGCATACTAATGGCGCACCGTGTGACTTACTAATGGCGCACTGCCTGGTGCGCCACTATAGTCTGGTATACTAATGGCGCACCAGAGTGCGCCATTAGTATATGTTACTAGTGGCGTGATGATAGTGGCGCACCGGTAGTGCGCCATTAATGGCCAAAACAGGTGCGCCACTAATAAGCCTTTTCCTAGTAGTGTGAGGCTCACGGCGGGTAACGTTACTTTCTGACCTTCACAGATGATTTGAGCAGATATGGGTATATCTACTTAATGAAACATAAGTTTGAAACATTTGAAAAGTTCAAAGAATTTCAGAGTGAAGTGGAAAATCATCGTAACAAGAAAATAAAATTTCTACGATTTAATCGCGGAGGCGAATATTTGAGTTACGAGTTTGGTCTTCATTTAAAACAATGTGGAATAGTTTCACAACTCACGCCATCTGGAACACCACAGCGTAATGGTGTGTCCGAACGTCGTAACCGTACTTTATTAGATATGGTGCGATCTATGATGTCTCTTACCGATTTACCGCTATCGTTTTGGGGTTATGCATTAGAGACAGCTGCATTCACGTTAAATAGGGCACCATGTAAATCCGTTGAGACGACACCATATGAATTGTGGTTTGGCAAGTAACCTAAGCTGTCGTTTCTTAAAGTTTGGTGTTGCGATGCTTATGTGAAAAAGCTTCAACCTGATAAGCTCGAACCCAAATCGGAGAAGTGCGTCTTCATAGGATACCCAAAAGAAACTATTGGGTACACCTTCTATCACAGATCCGAAGGCAAAATCTTTGTTGCTAAGAATGGATCCTTTCTAGAGAGGGAGTTTCTCTCGAAAGAAGTGAGTGGGAGGAAAGTAGAACTTGATGAGGTAATTGTACCTTCTCCCGAATTGGAAAGTAGTTCATCACAGAAATCAGTTCCAGTGATGCCTACACCAATTAGTGAGGAAGTAAATGATGATGATCTTGAAACTTCGGATCAAGTTACTACAGAACATTGTAGGTCAACCAGAGTACGTTCCGCACCAGAGTGGTACGGTAATCCTGTTCTGGAAGTCATGTTACTAGACCATGACGAACCTACGAACTAGGAGGAAGTGATGATGAGCCTAGATTCCGCAAAATGGCTTGAGGCCATGAAATCTGAGATGGGATCCATGTATGAGAACAAAGTATGGACTTTGGTTGACTTGCTCGATGATCGGTGAGCCATAGAGAATAAATGGATCTTTAAGAGGAAGACGGACGCTGATGGTAGTGTTACTATCTAGAAAGCTTGAATTGTCGCAAAAGGTTTTCGACAAGTTCAAGGTGTTGACTGCAATGAGATTTTCTCACTCGTAGCGATGCTTAAGTCTGTCCGAATCATGTTAGCAATTGCCGCATTTTACGAAATCTGGCAAATGGACGTCAAAACTGCATTCCTTAATGGATTTCTTAAAGAAGAGTTGTATATGATGCAACCAAAAGGTTTTGTCAATCCTAAAGGTGCTAACAAAGTGTGCAAGCTCCAACGATCCATTTATGGACTGGTGCAAGCATCTCGGAGTTGGAATATACGCTTTGATAGTGTGACCAAAGCATATGGTTTTATATAGACTTTTGAAGAAGCCTGTATTTACAAGAAAGTGAGTGGGAGCTCTGTAGCATTTCTAATATTATATGTGGATGACATATTATTGATTGGAAATGATATAGAATTTCTTTGAATAAGAATTTTTCAATAAAAAGACCTCGGTGAAGCTGCTTAAGTATTGAGCATCAAGATCTATAGGGATAGATCGAGACCCTTAATAGGACTTTCACAAAGCACATACCTTGACAAAATTTTGAAGGAGTTCAAAAAGGGATCAGTCAAAGAAAGAGTTCTTGCCTGTATTCAAGGTATAAAGTTGAGTAAGACTCAAAGCATGACCACGGCAGAAGATAGAGAGAGAATGAAAGTCATTCCATATGCCTCAGCCATAGGTTCTATAAAGTATGCCATGCTGTATACCAGACCTATTGTGTACCTTTCCATGAGTTTGGCAAGGGGGTATGATAGTGATCCTGGAATGGATCACTGGACAGCGGTCAAAATTATCATTAGTTACCTAAGAGGACTAAGGAAATGTTTCCCGGTTATGGAGGTGACAAAGAGTTCGTCATAAAGGGTTACATCGATGCAAGCTTTGACACCGATCTGGATGACTCTGAGTCTCAATCTGGATACATAATGAAAGTGGGAGCAATTAGCTATAGTAGCTCAATGCAGAGCATTGTAGACATAGAAATTTGCAAATATACATACGGATCTGAATGTGACAGACCCATTGACTAAACTTCTCTCACAAGCAAAACATGATCATACCTTAGTACTCTTTGGGTGTTAATCACATGGCGATGTGAACTAGATTACTGACTCTAGTAAACCCTTTGGGTGTTGGTCACATGGCGATGTGAACTATGGGTGTTAATCACATGGTGATGTGAACTATTTGTGTTAATCACATGGCGATGTGAACTAGATTACTGACTCTAGTGCAAGTGGGAGACTGAAGGAAATATGCCCTGGAGGCAATAATAAAGTTGTTATTTATATTTCCTTATATCATGATAAATGTTTATTATTCATGCTAGAATTGTATTAACCGGAAACTTAGTACATGTGTGAATACATAGACAAACAGAGTGTCCCTAGTATGCCTCTACTTGACTAGCTTATTTATCAAAGATGGTTATGTTTCCTAACCATATACATGTGTTGTCATTTGATGAATAGGATCACATCATTAGAGAATGATGTGATGGACGAGACCCATCCGTTAGCTTAGCATAATGATCGTTAAGTTTTATTGCCATTGCTTTCTTCATGACTTATACATATTCTTCTAACTATGAGATTATGCAACTCCCGAATACCGGAGGAACACTTTGTGTGCTATCAAACATCACAACGTAATTGGGTGATTATAAAGATGCTCTACAGGTGTCTCCGAAGGTGTTTGTTGGGTTGGCATAGATCGAGATTAGGATTTGTCACTCCGAGTATCGGAGAATCTGGGCCCTCTCGCTAATGCACATCACTATAAGCCTTGCGAGTAGTGTGACTAATGAGTTAGTTACGGGATGATACATTACGGAACGAGTAAAGAGACTTGCCGGTAACGAGATTGAACTAGGTACGAAGATACCGACGATCGAATCTCGGGCAAGTAACATACCGATGACAAAGGGAATAACGTATGTTGTTATGCGGTTTGACCGATAAAGATCTTCGTAGAATATGTAGGGGCCAATATGAGCATCCAGGTTCCGCTATTGGTTATTGATCGGAGACGTGTCTCGGTCAAGTCTACATAGTTCTTGAACCCGTAGGGTCCGCACGCTTAACGTTCGATGACGATTTGTATTATGAGTTATGTGTTTTGGTGACCGAAGTTTGTTCGGAGTCCCGGATGAGATCATGGACATGACGAGGAGTCTTGAAATGGTCGAGAGGTAAAGATTGATATATTGGAAGGTTACATTCGGACACCGGAATGGTTTCGGAAAGTTTCGGATAAGTTTCGGTGTACCAGGAGGTTACCGGACCCCCCCCCCCCCCGGGAGAGTAATGGGCCAACATGGGCCTTAGTGGAGGAGAGAGGGCCGGACATAGGAGGTGGCGCACGCCCCCCCTTGCCAATCCGAATTGGACAAGGGGTGGGGGCGGCGCCCCCCCTTTCGTTCTCCTACTCCCTCTCCATTCCCCCTTTGCTACTCCGGAAAAAAAGGAAAAGTGGGGGGGGGGGGCGAATCCTACTAGGTTTGGAGTCCTAGTAGGACTCCCCCCTCCTTGGCGCGCCCCCATGGTGGCCGGCCTCCTCCTCCCCTCCTTTATATACGTGTGCCGTGCCCCCTCCACAGTTTGCTCCTCCGGTCATAGCGTCGTAGTGCTTAGGCGAAGCTCTGCGCAGATCACATTACCAACACCGTCACCACGCCGTCGTGCTGACGGAACTCTCCCTCGACCTTCTGCTGGATCAAGAGTTCGAGGGACATCATCGAGCTGAATGTGTGCTGAACTCGGAGGTGCCGTACGTTCGGTGCTTGATCAGTTGGATCGCGAAGACGTTCGACTACATCAACCCCGTTAAGCTAACGCTTCCACTTTCGGTCTACGAGGGTATGTGGACATACTCTCCCCCTCTCGTTGCTATGCATCTCCTAGATAGATCTTGCGTGAGCGTAGGAAAATTTTGAAATTGCACATTCCCCAACAAAGGTCCTACAATGACAAAAGATCTTCTAGTCATGATCATAATTGCTACAATTGTGGAAGACCCAGACACTTCTCCAATGTGTGCACGGCTGCCTACATGAAAAGAGAAGACTCGCCTAAAAGTAGGAGTAGAAGAGATGAATCACCTCCAAGAGAGAGAAGGAGTAGAGATGATCGCTAGGAACGAAGACCCTCTTGCAGAAATAAGGATTCGGAAAGGAAGGACAAGTCATCAAAGAGCTACATAAGACGAAGACACAAAGCTCCTGTTGGTGAATGGGTTTCTGGTTTCGACACCGACAACTACTCAGAGAGAAGCTATCACCCCGACTCTGAATATACTCAAGATGAAGGTGTTGCCGGTCTTGCAATTGTGTCAACCAACTCGTAAGACATATTTGACTCACCAAATGAAGGAATTGGAAGATGCTTCATGGCTAAACGTCCCAAGGTATCGCAACCCAAGTATGTTGATTTCGATAGTGATTAAGATTATTTGCTAGGTGATGATGATTTACTTATTGACAAAACTAGTTATAAAAACTCTGATGAACTTCCTAGGAATCATGCTAATCAAGATGAAACGAATGACAATGATAAGAAGGAGATTGAGCATCTAACTAAAGAACTAAACACTCTTAAGTTAGCTCATGAAACAACTCTAGAGGATCATAGAGATCTCCTAAGAACTCATGAGAAGCTATGCTTCGAGAAGCTAAATTTAGAGCAAGAGCATGAGTTCCTAAAAGCAATCAATGATGATCTTCGAAAGAAGACTTCTTCTTACATTGCCAAACGTCCCCTCTTGTCTACTTATATGCCACAAGTAAAATCTAGCAACAAGAGCAAGAAAGATTCTTCTTCTAGTAGTAACAATAACCATGCTAAATCCAATATTGTTGCTTCTAGTAGTTCTCTTAATTCCCCTAATGATTCTCTTAGCCAAGTTACACTTGAGCAAGAAAACAGCTTATTGAAGGGAATTATAGAGAAAGGTGTTTACAAGAGCCTTGCCGGGAGTAAGCAATTTGAGGAAATTGTACGCAAGCAAGGAAGGCACTGGAAGAATCAAGGTGTTGGTTTTGAACGAAAGTTCAATGCCAATGGAGTTGAGTGGGAAGAAGATCAATACCCCAAGATGAAGTTTGTTTGTTAACAAAAGAAGTATGACCCCACTTCTTTTGAGGGAACACGAGCTCAAGATGATCTTCCACCGCAAGACCACAAGCTAAAAGGCAAGGTCAAGCTTCAAGAAGAGATTGATTCATTTGAAGAAGCTCCTAAGGCCATTGTCAAGTGGGTTCCCAAGACTACGTCCTGTTTTACTTCGTCAAGTTCAGCTGCAACTCCAAGGATTCCCATCAAGTTGATATGGATCCCAAAGAAGAAGAACTAAAGTGTTGTTGAGGGTGACTCCGCCAGCATACTTCACTCATATTCATTTTGGCAAGACTTGTGAAATCAACTTTCATATCTTGCACTAGTTCATGGAGTAACGAACCCTCTTGTTGGTAAGACAAGGGACAAGGTAACATAATGCTTTCATGGACATCATCATATGTGCAATTCACTCTATGTCTATGGATATCCTTGTATGTTCCTTGTGGGACTAACCCATTTATGTATTGAAAGTGCAACACTCCAATGGATTGTTCCAAATGATCTACATCAACATTGAGCATCCACATCTTCACTATCTACATGAAGTCATGATCGGCAAAACCCAAGGTTAGTTCATCCCTCTTAGGGGGGATATCACATCTAGGGGAAGCTTTGCTCTAAGAATTGAGCTAAAGCAACTCTAATGGTGTGAACACATTAATGTTTTATGTAAAAGTGGTAACCCCACTTGTGCTTAAACGATGAGTATGACCTATGATCAAATGCTCTCATTTGACTCCTATGTCAATATACTCATATATAGATGACCTAGTCATCGCCAATTGCTTGATAGATGCTAGAATTATTTGTGCATGCTTTGACACATGTTTCATTTGCTATCTTATTGTGTGAGCATGTTGGTTGCATAATTTCTCCATTCGAGGACATCCATTTGTTGTGTTGATTGTTTGGTTTTTGTTGGCCAAATGGATGGACAAGAGTGCCTAAGAACCTTCTCTAGCTATCTATGCTCTTCTTGTCTCAAACTATATTCATGCTACATGACAAATATTGAACAAGTCTTTTTCGGACCCTCCGGGTGAAGAGAACTCAGAGTCACTGATCCGTCAAGGGCTGCTTTCCAAAACCTTCTTGTGCATTTCGGTCAAACCAACTCACTCTTACTCGGTCACACCAAAATCACTAGACTGATCTAGGTTTTCATCTCGGTGATACCGAATAGAATGACTCGGTTCCACCGAGTTGCACTTACTGCACGTAGTTTTGCATCTCGGCGCCACCGAACCATTCCATTCGGTGCCACCGACAGTGACTGGGTATATATATCCTGCGAACCTGTACGGTTGAAAATTTCTTCAAACCACTCGAGCTCGCGCCTAGTGCTGTTGCCCCCTTGGTCTCCCGATCATCGCCGTCTCCGCTTGTGCGCCTTAGCCGCAGGTCTCCATCACCGTCAACGGGAATAACCACCGCCGTTGTCACCATAGCGAATCGTCCCCAAGTTAGGGTACGGTTTGACCACTTTGTGCTATTTCCTCTTTCCGATTCTTTTCACAAAGTCAATGTCTAGCTTCTTGCCACGAATGCGAACTCTCTATCCACAGAAAAATTCCTTTAGAATAGATTCGATGAAAAATTTTAGGGTTAGGTTTCCGCCAAGCTCATCTCGGACCGACCGAAATGAAGTTTTCGGTCCCACCGATTGGCCCTGGCCATTGCACTTAGTACAACTCAGTTCTGCCGAAGTGTACTGGTCGGTGAGACCGACAGCAAAACCTCAGTGAAACCCTAGCATCTCGGACTCACCGAACAGCAACTCGGTCAGACCGATGCTGTGTGTTTAGACTCTGTTAATGCTTCGGTGTCACCAAGATATTCATATCGGTACCTCCGAAATGCTTTCTACAGAAAACTAAAATTAAAGTTTTGATTCAAATTTTTGGCAAACTAGCTACTTTTTGTGATGCTCATCCACTCTGCCCATACCTATCTATTCACAGGGTCTGTTTGCAAGTTGTCTAGTGCAAGTGACAGCCAGAACAGGTCAGAGGAGGAAGTTAATCTCAGTGAAGGCATAAGCCCTAGTGGAAGCTATGATGAGGGGAGCAGAAGTACTCCAAGTAATTTGCCAAATGCTGCCACCAAGTCAAAGAAGAAGAAAACCTCAAACAGTGAGGATGAGGACTTTGTAGCTGAGGAGGTTGCCTCAAAGAAGAAAGTGCTCAAGAAAGATTATGCTGCTGCTGCTACAAATCTAGGTCCCCAAAAGAAAGCCCCTGCCAGGAGATTTCCATTGCCTAAAGTCAGAAAACCTTCTCAAGAAACAATGCAATTCATACTTGAATAGTCTGATGATGAGGCTGTTGGAGGAAAGAAGAAGAAGTGAGCTAGAACAACAACTGCAAAAGTGCTTGGAAAACCTTCTATGAGGAGAGATGAAGATGAGGAGGAGGAAGAGCAAGCTGAAGCACCCCCTGCCAAGTCTCAGAAGCTCATGGCAGATGCCATCAGAACTGGTGCTGCTCCCTCCAAGCCCGAGCCCAAAGCCACAGCTCCTGCTCCTAAGGCTGCTGCTCCCAAGAGATCCACTAGAAATATCCCAGGTGCTGAAAAGAACAAGGCCACAGTGCCAGAGGTTCAAGAGGATGAAGAGCCACAAGTGCTCAGGAAACTGAAGCCAAAGATTCTAGATCATGATGATGGACATCCAGTGGCAGAAAACATGAAACTGAGGAAGGATAGTGGACTGAGACAATGGAGGAAAGCTGATCCATACTCAGTGAGGAGAAGAACAGCTGTTGACTATCATTTCCATACCAGAGAACAACAAGATTTCTGTGAGACAGTTTTGCTTGACAAGAAACCTATCATAAGCAACATGAAATCGGTGGATTGGAAGTACATAGATAACAATCAAGATTACTTTCCCCATGTTCATGAGAGTTTTAGACTGATAGGTGTTCATGCTTTTGTTGGACAAAAGCTAACAAAATGGAATGATGAGATGGTGATGCAGTTTTATTCCACTACTCACTTTTACCCAGATGGAAAGATTGTGTGGATGACTAAGGGCACTAGATACCAGTCATCAATCTCAGAATGGGCTGCTCTTATCAAATGCCCAGAGGAGAGTGAGAATGATGTTGATGTACATGGAAAGCCCAGGATAGATCACAACACAATGGCACACATGTACAAGACCTTTCCTGATGAAGCCTTGGATACTCATAAGTTTGGCTCCATTTACTATTTACTTGCTGGTTTGGCAACTACAAACAATATCTTGAGGCACACCTTGTTTCCTAAGTCTGGAGATGAGAGGATGATCCGTGGCCACTCCATCAATTTGCTACACTTGTTTGATAATCCACAGAAATTCAAAGTCATGAGCCTGATTGTAGAGACAGTCAAAAGGACTGCTGCTGATCAGAAGAGGTCATGTGGATATGCACCACATGTCCAGATGCTTATCAACTCCAAGGTTGGTACAGACACATATCTGCTTGGCAGAGAGCACCTTCCTCTTCGGCCAGAGTTCAAAGATAATGAAGTGGTGATGTATGCTTCACATCCAACTTCAGTTGAGGCCCAAAAGAAGGCAGAAAAGGCAAGAGCCACAAAAGGCAGCAAGTGCACCAAATGCATCAATTGGAAATACCAAGACAAAGCAAGACCAATTGACATATCTGCTAGGAGCAACTCTGAGAATTGAGCAAAGCCTGGCCAACTTGGCCAAGAATCAGCAAAGCCTAGAGTAGATAGTTGAGGACAAAATGTACAATCTAGATGTCAAGGTAACTAAGATACAAACTATTGTGGAGAAGCTGAGAAATGATGGTGAGGATAGTGATGACGGACCTACCACTGACAGATTCCAGATAGTGCCTAGAGCGCAAAGGTCATCAACTGTGCCAGTTGCAGACACCAGGACTACACACTCAGCACCTGCCGCCACTGCCACAGTTGCATCTCCAATGTCTACCCCACCAGCTCAGCAGACTTCAGCCGAGGAATTTGTAGAAGCAGTTCTCTCAATGCCGTCTATGCACACCGGAGCAACAAGCCAGAAGACCACTTCAGGAGCTCCCGGAGATCGTGCCTAGAGTGTCGTATAGCACTATACATTTTCAAGCTTTTTGGTAACTTGTTGCCAAATGGGGAGAAAATGTATAGATCATAGGCTTCGAGAGAGAGAGTGTGTTTCGTTCTTTTGCTACTTGGTGTTATTCACGTTATTGCTACTTGTGTGGTTGATCCGTGCTACTTATGATTTTATGGTCGTGAGGTACTTTATCTGGTTGTGTGTGTGATCATACTATGTTTAACTTGTGGTTAAATGTCTATTCCTATGATTACTTATGTATGATCATTCACTTATGCTTTTGGTGATGCGTGCATATTATTGCTCTCTTATCATTTTGTGCGCTCCACCAAGATGTATGTGACATGGAAGAGTGACCCATGATCCTAATTGATTGTGCATTTGCATTCAAATGCGAATTTTAAATAATGCACAAATTTAGGAGGAGCTCTTGCTTATCACATACTTCTCAAAGCAACGATGTATTTCATTCATTTTATCATTTGTAGAAGCTTTGATCTATATGTTGTCATCAATTACCAAAAAGGGGGAGATTGAAAGTGCAACTAATTCCCAGGTGGTTTTGGTAATTCATAACAACATATAGCTCAATGAACTAATATCCTTGCAAGATAAATATTCTAGGAAGTTCAATGAATGGCATGGCATGGACAAGAGATGTGGAGCCCTCAAAATGCTAAGGAAAAATATTGACAAAAGCTCAAGACTCTTCATCTTTATTTTAGTGATCCAAGATCACATTGAGTCCATAGGAAAGCCGATACTATTAAAAGTGGATGAGGTGTTGCTTAATGACTTGCTTGCCCAAATGCTTAGTGATATTGCTCCAAAACCCTCAACCACTTTCTCCATCCAAATATGTCAAAACCCTAAACTCCAACTCGGCCCAACCGATTCTTTCTATCTGGCACCACCGAGTTCACATGACATAGCCACAGCCAGAAACCGTAGCAATTCAGTCTCACCGATACGGATCTCGGTCTCACCGAGATGGCCTTGCCAGCACTCTGTGACTTGTTGCATTTATTTCGGTCTCACCGAGTCTATGCAATCGGTCTCACTGAGTTGGCTTGACAAACACTCTGTTGCTTGTTGCTTCACTTCGGTCTTACCGACTTGATGCAATCGGCGGCACCTAGTTGATGTTTGCCCTAAGCCCTAGCACATTGGTCTCACCGAGTTGTTCCAGTCGGTCCCACCGAAATTCCTAACGTTCACATTTTGAACTAATTGGTGCCACCGAGTTTAACTTTTCGGTCTCAATGAGTCGAGTCAAATGTGTGTAACGGTTGGATTTTGTGTGGAGGCTATATATACCCCTCCACCCCCTCTTCATTCATGGAGAGAGCCATCAGAACCTGCCTACACTTCCACCATTCATTTTCTGAGAGAGAACTAGCTACTCATGTGTTGAGATTAAGATATTCCAATCCTACCATAAGATTCTTGATTTCTAGCCTTCCCCAAGTTGCTTTCCACTCAAATCATCTTTGCACCATATCCAAATCTATGAGAGAGAGTTGAGTGTTGGGAGACTATCATTTGAAGCACAAGAGCAAGGAGTTCATCATCAACACACCATCTATTACCTTTTGGAGAGTGGTGTCGCCTAGATTGGTTAGGTGTCGCTTGGGAGCCTCCGTCAAGATGTGGTGTTGAACCAAGAAGTTTGTAAGGGCAAGGAGATCGCCTACTTCATGAAGATCTACCCAAGTGAGGAAAGTCCTTCGTGGGCGATGGCCATGGTGGGATAGACAAGGTTGCTTCTTCTTGGACCCTTCATGGGTGGAGCCCTCCATGGACTCGTGCAGCCGTTACCCTTCGTGGGTTGAAGTCTCCATCAACGTGGACGTACGATAGTACCACCTATCGGAACCACACCAAAAATCACGATGTCTACACTGTGTTTGCCTTCACCACACCCTTCCCTTTACCTTCATGTGCAATGTTCTACTTTCCGCTGCTATACTCTTAGAATTGCATGTGTAGGTTGATTGCTTGACTTGTGCTCATTGCTAAAATCTGCCCACAACTAAAATTGGGAAAAGGAAAGATTTTTATTTGGTCAAGTAGTCTAATCACCCCCGCTCTATACATACTTTCTATCCTGCACCGGCCCGCCACTTAGCTTGAACAGACGGTATGTCCGGCCCGCCAGTCACCGAAGCGACGCGCATCGACTTGGTACATCACTTATGTTCGACCGCATGTGAGCAGTAGTAAACCGACATGCCAAGCTCCCCCGCCTACCGTGTGCCAAAAGCCTGACCTTTTATTGTAGATCCCTTTAAAAAAATGAAGATCACACATAGGAGCGGACCATGGCAGTTGTGAACGCTCGAGTGGCAGTTTCATGGGTAGGGGAGGGGCGTGGTGTGGATGTTTTGTAATATGCCATGTCACTTCTTTTTCTACTGTTGTGTATGTGCAATAACTGGCACCGTCGGATACATATCTTATGGTTATTGGGGCGTTCGCCAGGAATAGCCTCATGGCGAGCTATTGACTAGTCTTTTTTTCACACGCATTACATCGACACATATCATCTCTCTGCCTCTTTCCCACGCACACACCTAGTCTCTCGGGACTTCTCGCACGCACCATCTCTAGCTCTCTAGGTCCATGCCACCCACATACACTTGTACTCTGCATTTAGTATGTTGTACACCAAGAGAAGACGTGCACGCACGCACTCGTCCTCTCTTACACACGCATCTGTAGCTACGAATTGTAGTGTTCTCAACCATCCGATTGGCTTTATCATAGGTTCACGTTGCTCCTTGGCCTTGAGATTGAGAAGTTGAAAACGCGGAGGCTAAGCTGGAGGCACGACGTTTTGGTTAATGTGCGGGCCGCACACGGCACCAACACGACATGAGCTTGGTCTGCCTTGTGCGCAGTCGGGTGAGTACTAGTAGTAGTAGTAATACTTTGATGTGTCGCGTCAACTAGCAGAAGTATGCAACACTTCCTGAACAAACCAGCATATAAGCAGCTTATACTCCTTACCCAAAGGATCTTTATATCCAACAGACACAAAATACCCCTTCGACTGTTGGAAATTACTTTAACTATTGATCTGATGTCGAAGTAATTGCTGCATCGCCACCAAAATCCACCATCTCTTAAGCTAAAGTAAACCAAGCAAAACCCTATATTAGCATATTACTAAGATAAATAAAAGGCACTGTAGAATCATTTAGGAGGTGAGCTTGTCAATCTGAATGTGGAGGGACGCCGTCCTCGAGAACCCAGCCCCGACCATCAGCTTGGGTGGCACTGTGAAGAAGGTCAGCTCCTGCACGGCGACTGCATTGGGCTCCTTCCTCCTTGTCACCTCGATTTCCACCTTGACAGTGTCAGTCCTACCTTTGGACTCCCGCGGCGGGCCGTTCGCCCACACGTTGGCAGTGTAGTGCGGTAGTGGGGACGCCCCTACTCTGATGTAGACGACCGACATGGCGATAGGCACGCCGATGTCGAGCATGCCGCTGACCACAGAAAACGCGCAACTGTCCTCCTCCGCGAATAGCAAGCGTCGCGGCTCCGACACCAGCACTTGTAGCTGGAGCACCTTGCCGTACTGGATCCTGTGCACGGGCATGGGATGCATGGTGCTGATGTGGTGGGGGAGCGCTGGCGGCGGGCCTTCGTAGCCATAGACAGGCACGGGGCATTTGCAGGGCGCGAGCGAACACACGCTGTGGTGATCAGCGAGCTTGTGGTCAGTGACGTAGAGCTTCATGCAGGCACTCCACCCTCACCGAGGAGACGACGGCATCCATCGCCATGTTGCGCACTTCGAAGCCGCCGCAGCGCTTGCACTTCTGGCACTGCCGCTAGTTCTTGGGGCGCTCGCCGCGGCGGTCCGCGCAGGCCAGGTGCCCTCCCTTGCACTACACAAATCAATCGAGCAACACATCAATCAAGAAATCTGCATGTTGCTCGATCAGCCAAACGTACGAGGTGTATTCGAACCTCGTACACTGGAGGCTTCAAGGAGCGGAGGCACAAGGGGCAGTGGAGCATGGTGAGGTCCATAGAGACCTCCATCATCGGGTCCTATTCCGTCGGCATGATCTCGCCCTCCTGGCGCACCACAATCTCTCGCTTTAGGGCCAGGGCATTAAAAAGGTTTACCATCACATATTCATACTACTTGAAGGTGCATTAAATCAACACATGCAAGTATGAAAAGGAAAGTCACGGCATGCATGCATGCGTTGTAATTAATGCATCGGTAAACGCAAATTATTGAAATATATCGAGTGCACTGCTTTGATGTGTTGCGTCAACTCGTACAACAAGGAGAAGCTTGATTACATCGCCCTCTCCCTCGCCCAAGAGAATGGTAGCTCGCACGACTAGGAGAAGCTTTCGCTACACGCTCTCCCTCCCGCACGCGGTGGACATGCAGCAGTTCATTTAGTGTTAGATGGACAGAAGCATACTAGTAGAACTCCATTGTAGTAGTACCATAATTGTTTGACTTCCCGAAGAGGCGAAGAGCCAAGCGCAATCCGAACACTCGTGTGGCAGTTTCACGTGTAGGGGAGGTGGTAGTAACATAGTGTAGGATAGCGTGTACCATGCCTCAAGCTTAAAATCGTTGGAGTTGGCTCCATGCTATGAGGCCATCTCGAAGCATTTTTTGATTAAAATAATCTTCTGGCCCTACCTGTCATCCTGGTGATTGTAGTTTGCACGCTGATCTGGTCAAGAGAGGAATATATATTTTAATTTGTGGTGGTGTAAATGTTAGAGGTTGCAACAAATATTGTACACTGCGGGTCTTTTATCCAAGTTTAGAGGCAAGCATGTGGGGCCCGTACTATGATGTGTCGCGTCAACTCGTACAACAAGGAGAAGCTTGATTACTAGTACGCCCTCTCCCTTTCCCATGCGCGCGGTGGCTCGTAGACGAGGAGAAGCTTTTTCTTACTACAACAAGCTCTCCCTCCCCCACGCGGTGGATGGACATGCAACAGTTGATTCGATACTGTAGAAGTAGTAACAACATTGTTCGACTTCTCGAAGAGGCGAAGAGCCAAGTGCAACTCGAGCGTGGCAGTTGTGAACGCTCGCGTGGCAGTCTAAGGTGTAGGGGTGGGGCGTGGTGTGGCAGTTTTGTGGCAATTATTTTCTATTATTGTTTGCGTCCAATAGGTGCCACCGTCGGATGCAGATCTTATGGTTATTGTGGCAATTGCTAGGTATAGTGAACATACGAAAATCAAATAATCCCAAAACAAACCCGACCATGTTTCTTGTTTCTAGACATGAATAGGAATCAAACAATAAGAGATGTGGGCCGTGTATGTTTTTAATGCCTTGAGACGTACCTAGCACGACATGCAGCGGTCAGTTCATTGCATGCAATGGTATTAATTAGCAAATACTCACTTTGTTCCTATATATTTGTCTTTCTAGAGATTTCAACAAGTGACTACATACGGAGAAAAATGAGTGAATCTACACCGTAAATATTTAGGAACGGAGGGAGTAAATATTAAGTTCTCTCATTTTCCTCTCCGCCTTGGTCGCGGTGCACAATATTGAGTAGTACCACGGACTAGTCTCTCTTTGACACGCATTTATGTTGATACGGCTTGAATGCCAATGAGGGAGAGGGTAGCGGTTCCCGAAACATTGAACGGTCAATGATGCCTCCTCATTAAATTAGCATGCAGAGGGAAGTAATTGGAGAACCAGAATGGAGCCAGCATGATGTGAATGCAACCCAGTTTGGACCCTCATATAAAGGCGCCACACCACTCCAATCCATCTACTCCTAGTCTTTGCGCAACACTGCTCACTCCAATCCAAGACCAAGACCAAGTGACCAGAAGCCACAAGCACCCATGGCGTCAATGGACGCGAGCGGTAGTCGGCTGTGCCAGATCATCCAAGATGCCGGCCTGCGGCCCCGCACCGCGCAGCGCTTCCAGACGGTGCTGGGTACCACCGGTGTCATAGCCCTCGTCGACGCCGGCTTCGCCTCTCGCATGGGCGAGATGATGGTCCGCTCCATCCGCAAGTTCACCGCCATCAAGAAGCATGCGAATGACCTTGCCATACTCCTCTAGCCCGTGCGCCCAGGCTACTCGTTGCCTGCCACCCTCATCGGCCTCCAAGGTGATGAACTCTTTGAAGCACTTGTGGCCCTGCAGCTGCCGGAGGTCACGATGAAGAATGTGCACCTCGATGGCACGCTCACCGTGTAGCGCTTCAGCATGCAAGAAACCGTCAACCTCCACATCCACGTCTACGAGGAAATCGTCTACATAGGCCACTATAAGGCCAGCGAGGACAGAAAGACGTTGGCTTTCTTCCACCGGCTGGAATCTTTTGACGCCATTGTTCGGAATCACGTTGACCTAGCCACGAAAGCCGCTGCTACTTAGCCGCCGTTCGGTGGGCCGGCGCCCTGAGTCAAGGAGGAGGAGGTCGTCGATGGATCCATCTTTCTTCTTGCCTCCGGTAACCAGCACTGCATCATCTCGTGGCCTTAATGTGTGTTAGTGTATTGCATTTTTATTCCAGTCGTAAATGAAATGTGTGATCCCTTGCTGTTATTTGGCGTTAATTATATGTAGTATGACTGTCTTCGTCTTGGTTTACTACCTACGTCCTGGTTTATTAGTCCCTTTTGTAATTTGTGCTAAATTTTGACCAAAGATTTAACTGACAAAATGTTAGTGCATGTCAAAAAAAATTATATCGTTGGATGAGTATTTGAACATAGTTTTCAATGATATAATTTTGGTGACATGCTTGAACATTTTTTAGTCAAATTTATGGTCAAAATTTGGCACAGATTACTATGGGGACCAATAAACCAGGACGGAGGTCTGACGCCCGAATAATTAAGTTACAGTAACCCTCTACTAATGATACCACATCACCACGATTACTGTTGATAAACTCCTGTTGATTTAAATCCCGTTCAAATTCAAATTTGAAAATCAAGTCAAACTATAAAAGTTTTCAAATGACAAAAATAAAATGTTCTTCATGTGGAAAATATTCATTTGTTAATATTGGTGGTGCACCAACATTTTTGCAAAGTATTTAAAATGCCCCTGGAAATTATAACAGTGGATCATCAGCCAATTATTTGACCATTCCAATTTCTAAAAATAGTTGAACAATCCCAAATGCTTTGAAACTTTTTGTACCAACCCAGGTTATTGGCCTGTATTTTTGTGCCAAGTTTTGTATTAAACAAAACTCATTTGGTAGCACAAATAAAATGCAAAGTAGTAAAGATATAAATAAAACAGAAAAATAAAAAGGTAAAAGGCCTGTTCTACTAGGCACTATGGCCCATCTAGCAAACAGGCCGGCCCAGCCACCTCACCCATCCCCTCCTCACTCTACAGAGGACAGGGGAGGGCATGGCGTCCATCCGCCGCCCATGGCCGCGCCAGGCCGTGCGTGGCGCCATCCCCGACCTCCCCGATGCCTTAAAGGTATCCCCGCCGCTACTGAACCCCGCCGCCGCCTCTGGCCACCAACGGCCGCTGCCGCTGCTTCTCGTGGCTCGGCAGCCGTGCGTCGTGCGCGTGCGTGCGTGCCCGGCCTGGGTGGCCGACTGGGCCACAGCCAGTGGGGATGGCCCATGCTTAATAAAGGGTTAATCCCCTATTTTAGTCCCTCCAAATTAAAATAAGATGCTAATGACGTGTGGGATCCGCTGTTAAACTAAATACTAAGTTAAACAAAAGAATATCTAAGTCAATGACAGCCGAGTCCCGTGTGCACTATGCCACTTTTGACTAGTCAATGTGGACTGGGTCAACCCTGCCACTGGACCCCACCTGTCAAGTGTACCCATAGCAATTACCAATTTATTTTAGAATTAATAAATAATTTCTAAAATTATTTAAAACTTTGAAAAATCATATAAAATAAACCGTAACTCCGATGAAAATAATTTATATATGAAAAACGCTCAGAAAAATATGACGATTTCAAATATGCCTTCTGTTCGTCTATCAAATGGCCCTAGCATAGTGAACATGCAACCATCCCCCTCTGTTTCATCTGTCTGAAAATTCCAAACTTTAGGAAAACATTTCCGGATGTTTTTCCCCTTCGCCGGTATCATGTAGCACCGCGTAAGAACACCCCTAGCACTGCCAGTTGTCATGTCGTGCATCTGTGTTACACCTGTGTGCTTTATATTTACTATTTCTTCTCCCTCTTCTCTCCGGTAGACCCCGAGACCGCTGCTGATGCCACTATGATCGACTACGTTACCGACGACTCTTCTTCCTTTTTTAGCAGAGCTTCCAGACAAGCGAACCCCCCTTGATCATTCCAATATCGCCCATTCCATTCTCTCTCATGCTTGCATTAGATTTTGCTACTGTACTTGATTGCTCCTATTCTGATGCATAGCCTGCTTTTGTAACCTGCTCCTGTACCTTACTTGTTTATCCTAAAACTTCTTAGTATAGGTTGGTTGGTGATCCATCAGTGGCCCCTAACCTTGTCCTTGTTGCCCTCGCTGGATTACCAGATGACTCGATCAACGTGATCGACTTCCAGGGCCCGACACATCACATCACACCCCCTTAGTTGTACGACACTACAGGGCTATTATCAAGTGCCGAGGATGATAGCTTGTATAGCACTTCTGATGAGATCTCTGTAGTATAGTTAATCGGTCGTGGTCTTCGAGGGTGATTCCTCCTTCACCACTCCTGATAACGACTCTGTCGTGCAACCCCTCAAGTGTGGACCATCGAGGGTGATTCCTCCAAGTCCACCTTGATGGTTACATCGAGTGGGAATTCATCAAGGGTGATTCCTCAGGTTTCCCCCTTACTGTTTTGGACACACGGTTACTTTGACTTTACCCCGAGAACCATTTTAAAGATGGGTCGGCCCCGAGGGATACCCACGAGAGTTACTGTTACTGCAGGACTGAAGGGACTCGGCTGTCATTGACTTAGCCTATGGCGTAGGCCAGGCCAGCCCTCTACTCCCAGACATTCTCTGGCGGTGGCAGCTCCACTGGCCCACCCTGCACCCGAACAGTCAACCCTCGTACTCCCCTCCGCCTGTGTCTTCCCCGGCTCCGGTTTTTTTCGGTCCGAGGTCTCGACGTCGTCCTCCGCCTTGGTGCTCTCATCGCGGCGCTGCCATATGTCGTTCCCAACATGGTAAACAAAACGAGAGGAACCGGGAGACGACTTCCGTCGGGAGGCTGGTAGTCCGGGCAAACCATGTCCATGGCCTAGGTTTTGTTGTTTAACATGCGCAACCCACGACATGCAGACACAGTTGATCCAATAGGTTTCAACTTTTTTTGGGGTCCAGCAGGTATCAAGCGGCCTCTAGGCCTCCCAGCCTAGCTTGTCTATAACATCAGCAGCCCAAGTTATGTTTGTTTTTTCAAGACAACGCACAACTCAGTGCTATTTTTCTATAAGAATGCAAAACTGATCCTATGTTTTCCATTTTATAATAGTATATATATACTTATATTTATGTTTATATCTTATTTTATAACATATATATATATATATAATAGAAACAACATAAGGTTCAGTTAAACCTGCCGTTCGTCCAACCGTTGTCTAGACCTTCCCACTTCCTTTATTTTTTGTTTTTTACTAATCCTATATCTGAATTTTCTCCCACTTTCTTTTTCAATGTAATCTGAGTTTTCTCCCAGTACTTTTCCCTACAACCAACTCAATTGTTCCACATCTAGCCTAAAACATAATAATACCCCACGTCCTATTAACTTATCAAATTAAAATGATATTTTATTTCATAAATCTAAAGTTCTTACAAAACAATAATAATTATAATTTATATATAACTTGGCAAGTTAACTCCTGGTGATTGCGTACATAAGCTTGCAAATATTTTACTGACCAATCAGTAATGTATGTGCAATCATGTGTTTATGTTTTTATAACATTTATCCGTCCAGCCCAACATGATATTTTCACCCAGCCTTGCATGTCCATGGATTTCGAAAAAACCCAAATGGGTTTAAATTCTAACATAATATATAAACGGGCTGCATAGACGCTACATCATTGTTTCACCCAGCCCACTAAATGGACTAAATATTCTCGAAAAAAAACAAATGGACTAAAAAAATCAAATGACAGCATTCTTCTTCAATCTCCCGTCTTCTTCGTCCAGCGCTGCCGGGACCGCCTGCTCCAGCCTCCGACGTCCAGCGGCGCTGTTTTGCGTGCCTCGCTGCGAAATGCTACCCCACCAATGGCCAGGCCATCCCTCCTCTCCTCCACACCTCCTGTTATTCTCTGCCGAGTGTAGGCCCACCCCGCACCCGAACCACTCAAGTTTCCCACACCTCTCCATCTGCAACTCCACTGCCACGTCTTCCACATCTCCGGGTTGTTCCAGTCTGGGGCCTCGCCGTCGTCCACCGGCCTTGGTGCATTCGGCACAGTGTGGTCAACATGGTTAACAAACGAGAGTCATCGGAAGCTGACTCTACGTAGAGAGGCTGATAGTGGGGACGCACCATGCCCATGGACGCATGCATGCAACTGCATCCTTTTTATGCTAAAAATTAATGTTTTCTCCCCCTGGCAGCTGGGACCCACCAGCTACATCTTCACACGCAAGGAAGTGTGTCCTTATTATGGGAAAAAAAGTGATTCCTTCCCCTGACAGCTGGGACCCATCAGCTATATCTTCACACATAAGGAAGTGCCTCCTTATCCTCCCTGATAGCTGGTACCCACCCGGCCGAACCGTACATAGGGTTGTCTCTCTGGTCGCGAACGTGTACGTACATATTGGTCGATCGGTGTCTGTGAAAGGATGAACCGTGGCCGAGCAAGGAGCAGCACGTGTGACGTAGCAGTTGAGGCAGTCCTGTCTAAATCATGTACACGTACGTACAACCATGCTGCAAGAAAGGAAATATGGCTACGTACGTACATATGGGCAGGGTCTCGAATGCATACTGCGACGACGTCCTGTTCATCGGCAGCCAACCGGCTGGGTCGGAACGGAGGAAACCGCGTCGTGTTCATCGGAAGGTAAGCGACTGGGTCGAAATGCATCCTGTTCATCGGGAGCCAACCGACTTGGACGGAACAACCCAAACCGGGTCCTGTTCATCGACTCAGGGTCTCGCATCCCGCAAAACGGAGGAAACGGAGTTCTCTTCGACCGCCTAATGTCGAAATGGGGTCCTATTCATCAGGAGGGGTCTTGTGTACCGCAAAACGGAAGAAACAGACTTCTCTCCAACCGCCTAGGGTGGAAACGGGTTCCTGTTCGTCGGGAGGGGTCTGGCGTACCACAAAACGGAGGAAACAGACTTCCCTCAACCGCCTATGGTCGAAACGGGGTCCTGTTCATCGGAGGGGTGTGTGGCGTACTACAAATCGGGACTCCACGGGCTACTTTCATCCACCGTCGACTTCCTCCAGCCTCCACCAGCCACTGTTCATCCACGAGCTACTATTCATCCAGCGTCCACGGGGTCCTGTTCATCCACCCCAACTGGTTGGGTGTGTGGTGGCCTCCTCGGGGTCCTGCTCATCCAGCGCAACCGCGTACTACCATGGGGTCCTGTTCATCCAGCGGCAACCGTGTACTACGACGGGGTCCGGTTCATCTAGCGACAACCGCCTACAAACGGCGGGGGTCCTGTTCATCCAACCCCCACCGGGAACTATTCATCCACGGCCAACCCAACCGGCTTGACTCACCACGTGTCGACTCGTTCTAAGTATCTCGCGCGCGGCAGCAACGGGCACTGTTCATCCAGAGGCAACCCAACCGGCTAGCTACGTCTCGCACAGGGGTTCGATCGGCTTCAGTAAGCAGCAGCACTGATCGATCGGGTTCAGTTAGCAGGGAAGGAGTTGGTCGGGTTCAGTTAGCAGCGAAGGGATTGATCGATCGGCTTCAGTACATAGCAACACATGATCGCTCGGGTTCAGCAAGTGAATGCCTCTCGCTCAGGTTCAGTTATAGCGACATGACTCACGCCACGCGCGCGTACGTGAGAAAATCGCAAACCAACAGTGCATCGCTCGGCCCCGACCAACCCACTGTAACTGGGAACTCCGCGAAAATTTCCTCGCCCTCACTTCTACCATGATTTTTTATGTCATGGACGGCCCAAAGAATGTCATGCAGGTGCATCCCCGGTCCACCCAGGACGAAAAGCCCATTTTCTGTCAAGATTTTTTGTCATAGAAGTAGAAGCCCACCACATCTATGATGATACATGGTTTTGTCACAATTATCGTCATAGAAATGGCATAACCATGACAGAATTTTTTTTCATTCGGACCAAAATGTCACGGATGTATCATTTTTTTGTAGTGATGGAGCATGGTATAGTCGGTGTTCCCGGATCACCTAGTTTCTTAGGTACTCCATCTTTAAAAGAATAATTAGCAAGCATGGTGGAGATTTCAGCTTTAGGTGTTCTCCTTTTATTACTGACAATTTCTTTCATGTATTTAGCATAAGGGGCCATCTTTAAAATATCAGTTAAACGAGTACGCAAAAAGACTGGCCTAAGCATTTCAGCAAAGCGTTCAAATTCTTCATCATCCTTTTTCTTTGATGGTTTAGTTGGAAAGGGCATGGGTTTCTGAACCCATGGTTCTCTTTCTTTACTATGTTTTCTACCAACAAAGTCTCTCCTATCATAACATCTATTTTTAGGTTGTGGGTTATCAAGATCAACAGCAGGTTCTATCTCAACATCATTATCTGGTTCTTTTTCATTGTCTGGTAGAGCATCTACATGAACATCAACATTTTCATTTTCATTATCACTAGGTGAATGTTCATTACCATATTGAGTTTTCAGCATCTGAGATAGAGACTTCATTATTATCTTCAGAATGTTTTTCTACCTCAGGTTCACTAGAAGTATGCAAAGTCCTATCAGTTTTCTTCTTCTTCTTCTTCCTTTTAGAAGGACTAGGTGCATCAGTATTAATTCTTTGAGAGTCTTATTCAATTCTTCTAGGATGTCCCTCAAGATAAAGTGGATCCTGAGTCATTTTGCCTCTTCTAGTTGCTACTCTAACAGCATAACCATTCATCTTATTGTTCATTTCACTAAGCAATTCTCTTTGAGATTTAGCAACTTGTTCTAACTGAGTTTGAACCATAGAGGCATGTTTTCCTACACCTCTAACACCATTAGTGATTCTAAATAACAAGTCACTCAAGCGAGCAATCATATCAGAATTTTGTTTTGATTGTTTCATAACATTTGCATTGAAGTGATCTTGCTTCATAATGTAATTGTCAAATTCATATAAGCATTGACTAGGATGTTTACTATAAGGGATGTCACCTTCATCAAACTTTAAAAGAGAATTTACCTCCACCACCTATGGTGGTGTGTCAAGGCCATGTATTTCTTTGATAGGTGGTAAATTCATAACATCTTCAGCTTTAATACCTTTTTCCTTCATACATTTCTTTGCCTCTTGCATATCTTCAGTGCTGAGAAATAAGATACCCCTCTTCTTTATAGTGGGTTTAGGCGGTGTTTTAGGAAGAGTCCAATCATCATAATTCTTCAATATATTATTCAATAATTCCTCAGCTTGTTCAACAGTTCGTTCCCTGAAAACACAACCAGCACAATTATATAGGAAGTCCCTAGAAGCATCGGTTAGTCCATTATAGAAGATATCAAGTATTTCATTTTTCTTAAGAGGATGATCAGGCAAATCATTAAGTAATGGGAGAAGCCTCCCCAAAGCTTGTGGGAGACTCTCTTCTTCAATTTGCACAAAGTTAAATATTTCCTCTAAGGCAGCTTGTTTCTTATGAGCAGGAAAATATTTTTCGGAGAAGTAATAAATCATATCCTGGGGACTACGCACACAACCAGGGGCAAGAGTATTGTACCATATCTTAGCATCACCCTTTAATGAGAAAGGGAACAACTTAAGAATGTAATAGTAGGAATTTTCTCATCTTGAGCAAATAGGGTGGCTATATCATTTAGTTTAGTAAGATGTGCCACAAGAGTTTCAGTTTCATAGCCATGGAAAGGTTCAGATTCAACCAAAGTAATTAACTCTGGGTTGACAGAGAATTCATAATCCTTATCAGTAACAAAGATAGGTGAAGTAGCAAACTTAGGATCACATTTCATTCTAGCATTCAAGGATTTTTCTTTCAACTTGACTAGTAATTTCTTAAGATCATCCCTATCTTTGCAAGCAAGAAAGTTTCTAGATACCTCTCCATCCATAACATAACCCTCATTTATCTTAGGCAATTCATATCTAGGAGAGCTTGGTCCAATAGGTGTTTCATAATTCTCAGTTTCAAAGACTTCATCAGTTTCAGCATTCTCAATATCTTTAGCTCTAGCAAGTTGTTCATCTATAAATTCACCTAGTGGCACATTATCATCAAGCAAGGTACTAGCATCATCATAAGCATCATTCATAGCGGAAGTAGCATCATCATTAACTTGTGACATATCAGGATTAATAGCATGTGGTGGTGTTGCAAGTCTATTCAAAACAGAAGGTGAATCAAGTGCAGAGCTAGATGGCAATTCCTTACCTCCCCTCGTCTTAGAGGGAACGATCTTGGTTTTGGTATCTTTCAGATTCTTCGTAGTGATAAATATATGGAAATCCCAACTGACTCAACAAAATATAGCTATGCTTCCTGGCAACGGCGCCAGAAAAAGGTCTTGATAACCCACAAGTATAGGCGATCGCAACAGTTTTCGAGGGTAGAGTATTCAACCTAAATTTATTGATTCGACAAAAGGGGAGCCAAAGAATATTTGAAAGTATTAGCAGTTGAGCTGTCAATTCAACTACACCTAGAGATTTAATATCTACAACAAAGTGATCAGTAGCACAGTAGTATGATAGTTTGATAGTGATAGCAGTGATGGTAACAGTAACGGTAACGGTAACAGAAGTAGTGATAATTTTTAGCAGTTGTAACAGTAGTAGCAATAGTAGTAACTTAGCAAGAACAATATGTGAAAAGCTCGTAGGTATTCAATCGGTGAATTCGTTGGATGATATGCATCATATAACAGTCATAACCTAGGGCGATACAAAACTAGCTCCAGTTCATAAATATAATGTAGGCATGTATACCGTAAAAAGTCATACGTGCTTATGGAAAAGAACTTGCATGACATCTTTTATCCTACCCTCCCGTGGCAGCGGGGTCTGTAAGGAAACCAAGGGAAATTAAGGCCTCCTTTTAATAGAGAACCAGAACAAAGCATCAACACATAATGAATACATGAACTCCTCAAACTATGGTCATCAACGGAAAGTATGCCAATTATTGTCACCTTGGGGTTTACGGATCATAACAGGTAATAGGTGCATATGACATGCAAGATCGGATCACGAACATAGATATAATGATGATAACATAAACGGTTCAGATCTGAAATCATGGCATTTGGGCCCTAGTGACAAGCATTAAGCATAGCAAAGTCATAGCAACATCAATCTCAGAGCATAGTGGATACTAGGGATCAAGCCCTAACAAAACTAACTCGATTACATGATGAATCTCATCCAACCCACCACCGTCGAGCAAGCCTACGAAGGAATTACTCACTACCGACGCTGAGCATCATGAAATTGGTGATGGAGGATGGTTGGTGATGACGACGACCGAAGATCCCCCTCACCGGAGCCCCGAATGGGCTCCAGATCTGGCCTCCCGATGAAGAACAGGAGGTGGCGGCGGCTCCGTATCGTAAAACACGATGAAACTTTCTCTCCTATTGTTTTATGGAAAAATAGGATTTTATAGCGTCGGAATTAGGATCAGCGGAGCCTCGTGGGCCCCACTACCCACCAGGGCGCGCAAGAGGGGGGTGGCGCGCCCTGGTGCCTTGTGGGCAGCTGGGGCCCCCCTCTAGTGGGTCTTTGTTCCAGTATTTTTTATTTATTCCAAAATAATTCTCCAAAAAGTTTTGTCAAAATCCGAGAACTTTTATTTTTACACAAAAACAACACCATGGTAGTTCTACCGAAAATAGCGTTTGTCCGGGTTAGTTTCATTCAAATAATGCAAATTAGAGTCCAAAACAAGAGCAAAAGCATTAGGAAAAGTAGATACGATGGAGATGTATCATCCGCCCAAATGCCAGAGACAACACCAAAGATCCAAGGGGCGTCGAGGCAGG
Source organism: Thinopyrum elongatum (assembly GCA_011799875.1). Classification (NCBI taxonomy): domain Eukaryota; kingdom Viridiplantae; phylum Streptophyta; class Magnoliopsida; order Poales; family Poaceae; genus Thinopyrum; species Thinopyrum elongatum. The sequence continues at coordinate 96,670,349 of CM022303.1, read as the reverse complement.
GAAAGCAACACGGGCACCGGAGAATACGATACCCCAAACAATGTGGAGGACCCCGGCGACCCCGCCCCCAAGCAACAACCTGATGGCTCAGAGGGACATGGGGATCAGCACAACCCCGAGGACTCCACCGACTCTGAGGATAGCAACTACATGCCTGTTTCCAAAGAAGAGGTCAGTCTCGGAGCCGAAGACTTCATTGTTCCGAAGGACCTATTGGACCGAGAGTGGTTCAAGCAGCAGCACATAGCCACCACGCGAAACTCGAAGAAGAAGCAGCAATAGTTGAAGGCCCAGCAAAACTCCCTCAACAATAGATGGACAAAAGTCCTAGCAGCCGAAGAAGGGTACAGGTACCAACAGCAAACTAAAAGCTGCCCAAAGCGGAAGTTGCTGCCACAATTTGACGTCGAGGCCCTTGCGTCCGCACCACAAAGATACACATAGGCAGACCAGCCCAATCGCCCCCCTCAAGGAAGGGACAGGCCGACTGGAGAGGCTGAACACCCACCCGCTCCTCCTCGCCGTAAAGGCAAGGAGGCAGCATAACCAGAATACCAATATGATCTTCGTCACGACCTAGCCATTAGAGCAGGACAGACAAGATCCATCTACAGATCTTGAGATTACGACCCGGCTGGAAGGGACGGATACCAAACTTGGCGCGACCGCAACGATAGAGTCCGGGAGCAGCACCGGACCGACATGGCAGCCGATCTCCGGTGCAACGTAGCCCGGGTCAGGGGCGCCGCTTAGCCAATGTATTTCACGGATGAGGTAATGTGGCACTAGTTCCTCGAAGGGTTTCAACCAGTAAACATCAAACAATATGACGGGACAACAGACCCGGCCACATGGATTGAAGATTTACTTCTCCACATTCATATGGCTCGAGGAGACAATCTCCATGCCATAAAATACCTACCACTCAAGCTCGAAGGACCGGCCAGGCACTGGCTCAATAGCCTCCCTTAAAACTCCATAGGAAGCTGGGAAGAGCTCGAGGATTCTTTCCGAGCTAACTTTCAAGGCAGTTATGTCCAGCCTCCGGATGCCGATGACCTAAGCCATGTGGTCCAACAACTCGGCAATTTTGGAACCGGTTTTTAACCAAAAAGAACCAAATCATCAAATGTCCGGACGCCGATGTTATAGCCGCATTCAAACATAGTATCCGGGACGAATGGCTCGCACGCCAACTAGGCTAAGATAAGCCAAGAACGATGTCAGCACTTACCTCTCTCATGACCCTCTTTTGTGTGGAAGAGGACAGCTGGTTGGCTCATAGAAGTAGCAACCCTGAAGACCCCGACACCTCGGGAGTCCGGGACAGAAACGGGAAACCATGGAGCTATAGGATTAAGCACCGCCACAACGGCAGTGAAGCCGAAGACACGGCAGCAAATGCTGGATTCCGCAATTCCAAATCGGGACCGCGGAAGAAACCTCTAAAGGGAACCAGCACAGACCCACTAAGTGGGACACAATTCTGGACAGGCCCTTCCAGATCCAGGACATGTCTGACAAGCCCGTTAACCACACCAACCATAACTGTTGGGTAATCAAATAGGCCGGCAAGCTCACAGCCGAAGATGTAGGCAAAAGCCCCCGCAGCAAGGACGACGAGGAGCTCCGCAGGCCGAACAACGGGGGCCAGAAAAAATTCCATCCCGAGGTAAAGACGGTAAATATGATCTTCGCCACACATGTACCCAAGAAGGAGCGGAAACGTGCACTTCGTGATGTCTACACCGTAGAGCCTGCAGCCCCAAAATTTAACCCGTGGTCGGCATGCGCGATCACCTTCGACCGCAGGGACCATCCGACTAGTATCCGTCATGGAGGATCTGTGGCCTGGGTTCTCGACCCCATTATCGATGGGTATAGTACCACCTCGCCACAGTCCTCATGGACGGCGAAAGTAGCCTCAATCTGATTTATGCAGATACAGTGAGGAAAATTGGCATTGATCCTTCATGAATCAAACCCAGTAACACTACCTTCAAAGGGGTAATCCCAAGCGTGGAGGCCCACTGCTTGGGCACCGTAACTCTGGAAGTGTTGTTCGGCTCGCCGGACAACTTTCGCAGCGAAGACTTAATCTTCGACATTGTCCCTTTTTGCAGGGGCTATCACGCACTCCTAGGCCAAACAGTGTTTGCTCATTTCAAGACCGTCCCCCATTATGCATACCTAAAGTTAAAGATGCCTGGATCCAAGGGAGTCATTACAATCAATGGCAATACGGAATGCTCATTCCGGACCAAAGAACATACAGTGGTCCTAGCAGCCGAAGTCCAAACCAGTATCGAGGGGCCCCATTATCAGCCCGCCATCAAGGCACGGGAAGCAAGGAAACGGGCCTGAGCTCTATCTCCGTTGGAGGAGCCTCTGCGCGTAAATAGGGATTCACCCCCCCACAACATGCCCACCCAGCCGCACAATACATGCCTCGTAAGCACAACTTTGCGCTCAAGATACCATTGGCCGATCTGGGGCCTAAACTGAACTCAACGCCAGGTGTTCGTCTTGACGGAACCATGGTCACACATGTCTTCGGACGCCAAAAGGCACCGTCAAGGACCTATCTGTAATTAAGCTAGAATAGCATGGCGACCTCTCAAGGTTCCTAGTCAAGGGCCCGTTGGCGGATTATCAACCCCTCTATGGAGTTTCTCTCCCCAACAAAAGCAAAGGCGCTGACGTGCAGCAGGGCACAGTAGGGACATCAATCCACGCTTCAGGGCCCTGTGTAAACCTTTCATCTGTAAAACTTCTTTTTTTTCTGGTAAAGTGCCTCTAACCAATGCTTGGGCAGTTCGAATTGTACGGATAGAGGTCATGAGCTTCTTAATAAAAGGACCACCTTTTACGGTCATACTGCAGTCATTTACATTGCAGACATCCTCTTTTCCCGCTCTTCGACGCCGCTATAAACTAGCTAGGCACACTTTTTCCTTATAGATGCAGTCGGTTAATGGACCGGGGGCTTGACCATAAATACTCGCCCTATGCATCAAGTTCGACACTATCTCTCCTCTATGTGTTCGGCGTCTCAGATATTCCATTATATGGATCAGTTCCAAATTATGTCTTGGGTCAATAGTTGGGTTGCCCGGCTCCTGTGCTTACCCTCTTACGTTACACATGTTCAGCTAAGAAGGTAAAGGGAGAACCACTGCGATTGTACTTCTGGCTAGCCTGGTTAACGTACCTCAGTGGAGAAAACCGAAAACTAACCGTCATAGTAAGCGAGAACTGGTCGGCGATCCGATGACAAGTGTTAAACTAAAAATCGATGGTGATTACCCCGTGTTATACGAAGGGTTTGTCTTTCCACAAACCACGTGATAACAGGCATATGCCTCGGCTCTACCGAACATCACAAAACATTGGGGGCTAGTCACTAGCCCCCTCAGTCAGGCTCCTATGGCTAAGTGAAGGTAATAAAGCCGCATAGTCCGATTGCCTTGTTCCCCTCACGCACTACCGCCTCCGGGCACTGAGACGTCGCCTAAGGGTCATAGTGCGGAGGACGAAACACCCCTCGTAGCATCTACATGGGGGTTATAACCAACGACTGGCAACTTTTAGATTCAAACGGTCGCACAGGAGTCAAAATAAAATCATAACATATTCAAGTATGATAAACCATACGAACGGCCGCATTAGAAAGATAAGGTCTAATTATCACTCAATACATGATAGTTCACTCAAGGATTACATCTTTGGGACACTGGTCCTCTATCGCCAGGGCACCATCCGTAACAATGGGGAAATACTGCTCGAGGCGGCGACGCTCCTTTCCAAAAGGCAGGGGACCGGTGGCCATCTCAACTGGCTTGATTTTAGGCCAGTGCACCATGGTATTCGCAAAGGCCATCCGAGCCCCTTCGATGCACGTGGAGAGCTTCATAGCATCAACCCGGGAGGACGCGTCACGCAGCTTCCGCACCAGGCCGATGTAACTGCTCGGTATTGGCTCTACGGGCCACAGCCAGACACAGAGGTCCTTCATGGCTGGCTCAGCCATCCCATGTAGCTCCATCAGCTACTTCATCTGGTTGCTAAGGAGGGGAGGATGTTCGGGCGCCTGGAACTGCGCCCAGAACAGCTTGTGTTCTGTATCACCCCCCTGAGCTGCATAGTGCCTCGCTGCATCCGCCACACTCCTCGGGAGCTCCGCAAACGCGCCCGAGGAACGCCAGACTCGTGTGAGCAATGCGAACTTCTGACCACCGAAGACACTTTGCAGTAAGTACGGCTTACCATATGCAATTTGCTTTACTTGGCGGAGCTCCTCCCGGGTGCCCCGCACCTCCGTCCTCGCCTCCGAGATCTCCTGCCCTAATTTGGAAAGCTCGGTGGTTTGATCCTTATTTTTTCTGCTCAAGGTCCTCCATTTAGTGACGGCATCCTTGAGCTCTTGTTGCACTTCGGCCACTCTGGCCTCGTGTTGGAGATATGCCCTAGAGGCAATCATGTATGATGATATTTTCTATGTGTTTATGAATAAAGATAGTCCTTGGGCATTATCAATGATGTGTATCAACAAGTACGTGGCTTGTTTGTGGGACTATGCATTGTATGATGACTGTCCTAAAAGGTCCCTAGTCGAAATGGCTGTGTGGACGCGCAACCGAATAGACTAGCATATGACACGGTCGATGGCTTGGTCTCACTAGCCATGGAGCACTGGATGCTAACCGGATAATATTGACTCGGAAGGATCTAGTCGAATCCGACATAGTCGGATCCGAGTCAAGATAAGGTCCGAGTCGGACTGTAACACCCCATGTCATTAGCCACAGTAATCACTTTGATAATGACAAGTCGGCATGTTTAATAGTGCTTGATCATCATTAGCATCATATTGCATTTCAACTCCTAACTCAAATTCAATATTTAAATGAAAGTGGAAAATAAAAGTTATCCAACATAGAAACTAAAATGTTCAATAAATAACAAATATTCCAAAGACTATTCTAAAATTGTAACCAATAACTAATGAATTATTTAGGTGGCTCTAACATTACCAAAACAGCAGGGATTAATGCATTTTATTTATTATAAAATTTGTGTGAACTCCAATTGCCTCCAAACCAATTTTTGGTAGTAGCAGATAATGCCTAGTAATTAATGGAACAAATGCCATGTTTTACAAAATCATATTGTGGCCTAACTAATTACAGAACAGGAGATAGGAATAAATAAAAGAAAAAGGTAAAAGAAAAGAAAACAAAAAAATAAAATAAAAGAGAAACCCCCCCGGTCAAACTGGGCCATAGCCCAGCCGGTCGGCCCACCCTACTCCCCCCTGGCCTATATGGCCCTAGGGACACCGAAACCCTAACCCCACCGACACCCGTTCCCCCCCCCCCTACTCGCTCTCTCCCCTGTCTGGATCGGGCCAAGCCCCTCCGCGCCTCGCCGCGCTCGACGCTGCCGCCTCGTCCCCGTCGCCGCTCGCCGTTCCCCTCGTCCTCCTCCCCAACCGGCCTCCCCGAGCCTCGCCGATGAACCCCTGCACAGGGGGTATGAATCCCTCCTCCTCCTCTTCCCCGCAGTCACCGCGCCCACCGTCCTCCCCTTAGCCGTGCTCGCTGCGGCCACCGCTGCACCCGTCCGCTGCGGCCCCGCTTGCTGCTCACTGCTGCGTCGCTCGCCGCAGCCACTGGTCCGCACCGCGCTCCCGCTCGCTGTCGCGCCACCATAGCCACCCCGCTGCCGCTGCTACTCTGCTCCGCCGGCCTCGCGCCGCGCGCGCCCTCGCGCACCAGCGCCCGGTCGCCCCTGCAGCTGCCCGCGCGCGCGCCCGCGCATGCCTGACCGCGCCCCGCACCCACCGCGCCTTGCGCCCGGCGCCCGCGCGCACGCACCCGCCCCCGTCGGTCTCCTGGGCCACTGCACAGTGGGGCCCGACGCCCTGTGCCACTGACCAGAGGGGCCCACGGCCCAGGACATTTAAAATAAAAATAAAAACAAAATTAATAAAATTAATAAAATTATTAATTAATTAATTAATTAATTAGTGAATTAATTAATTTAATTAATCCTGATTAGGTTAATCTAATGAGTTAATTAGTGTAATTAAACATTGATTAATTAGCTAAACCCTAATTAGACTAAACTGACACTGACAGGTGGGGCCCACATGTCAGGTTGACCCAGTCAACAGCGCTGTTGACTGCTGATGTCAGCATGATGTCATCCTGACATCATCAATTACTGTTTCGAATAATGTTTAATTTAAATAAATAATTAAATTCCAGAAATTAATTAAAACTTTAGAAAATCATATTAAATAATCCGTAACTCCGATGAAAATACTTTATACATGAAACTTGCTCAGAATTCCGATACGAACCCGAATACGCCCTCCGTATTCCTGTCAGATGCACCTAGCTATATGAACATTGAACTTTTAGACCGATTTCGATAACTGAATAGTGCCCAACGTTGATTAAATAAATCCGGATAAATTCCTAAATTAACTAAATCATTTAGTTAAGCAGTAGAACACCCCGGCATATCATTTAGGCATATCATACATATTGTTTGCATTATTGCCGTGAATTTATTGTTTTTCTCCCCCCCTTCTCTCTCGATAGACGCCGAGACCGACGACGCTACACCTGGATACGACTACACTATCGACGAGCAGCCCGTTGACGATCCCTCTCTCTTGCCAGAGCAATCAGGCAAGCCCCCCCCCCCCTTGAGCATCCAGATATCGCCCATTCTATTCTACTACTTGCATTAGATTTTGCTACTGTTAATGTATGCTCCTATTCTGATGCATAGCCTGCTTTTGTAACCTGTTCATTGTTACCTTACTTGCCTATGATAAACTGTTTAGTATAGATTGGTAATGAACCATCAGTGACCCCACCACCTTTCTCTTGTTGCCCCTGCTTGATCATCGACGATTCGATCAATGTGATCGTCGACCAGAGACCGACACCTCACTTCACAACCCCCCTTAGTTGTACGAATCTGCATAGTTACTATCGAGTGCCGAGGGTGATACCTCGTAACGCACTCCTGATGAATACTCTGCAGTGTAGCTGTTCGGTCGTGGTCATCGAGGGTGATTCCTCCTTCTCCACTTCCGATATGACTCTGTCGTGCGACCCCTTAGTGTGAACCTCGAGGGTGATGCCTCATACGTTCACCCTGATGATTTCGTCGAGTGGAATCCGCCGAGGGTGATTCCTCGGGTTTCCCCTTGATGTTGTGACCACACGGTTACTTTGACCTTTGTTATAGGCGGGTCCACCCTGGTGGGTACCCGCTGGGGATCTATGATGTCGAGTGTGCCGGAAGGGCACTCGAGTGTGATATTGAGGCGGAGCATCAGAGACTCTGATTGTCTCCGTGTGATACTAATTGAGCCTATTGGATTTGGGTTTGTGATCTGAGTGGGTCGACGTGCCCTATACGCACTACCACCACGCGGGATAATGGTTATGGGGCCCTCTGCGATGTATGTTTCTCCCGAAAGATCATCTGACGTCACGATTCACCGTGCGGGCTAATCGCCGGGACCGGGCTGGATACTTCACTGACGAGTTCAGTGTCGCGCCTGCACCCCGGCCAGCCACGCAATGCGCAGGGTGCCCAGGGCGATGGCCCAAGACCTCTGGGTGCATAGGTTAGTCCGGCATGCTGACCTCTCTGCCGAGCCTAGGTAGGGCGTTGCTTCGTGTTGATCTACCGAGGCCGGGCATTACCCAGCAAGTGTGTCCGGCCAGAGTTGATCGAGCGTGTTGGGTAACAGTAGTGCACCCCTGCAGGGATGAATGATCTATCGATAGCCGGTCCTATGGTAAAGGACGCTCGATTTATGTATCCCGATCTACTACTTGAACTGGATACTTGTTACTTAATTGAAGCTTCGGGATCGCTTTCTCACATGGAGTCGAGGAAGGATCTCTAGGCTTTGCTTCAACATGTTTGCTAAATAAAATGTTATTCTACTGTCTTCTACTGCTGCAAGATGATGGCCTCGTGAAGATGTTTGAAGATGCTAGTCTTCGATAGGACTAGGCCTTCTCTCTATTTTGGCATTTCTGCAGCCCAGTCCACATATATAGCCTTTCTCCATTGATAATGTTGCATATGTAGTATAGATCCTTGCTTGCTGAGTACTTCGGATGAGTACTCACGGTTGCTTTACTTTCTCCTTTCCCCATATCCCACTTTGATGATACATCAGACGATGGAGACCAGGAGCCAGATGCCACCTCAGGAGCTTACTACCAGGAGGGTCCAGAGGGCACGTACTACTGGATCGAGCCAGCCGACCAGGAGTAGGATCGGAGGCTCCCAGGCAGGAGGCCAATGCCTTTCGATCTAGTGTCGTTGTTTGTGCTAGCCTTCTTAAGGCAAAACTTGTCTAACTATGTCTGTACTCAGATAATATTTGTATGACTGACTATGTATTTGGATCTTCGTGATCCCTGGTCTATAATATTGTGGATCTCTGTTTATTTGTGTTTAGAGTTGTGTTGTGATATCTTCCCGTGAGTCCCTGTGCTTGATCGTACACATTTGCGTGTATGATTAGTGTACGATTGAGCCGGGGGCGCCACACGGACAGACCCACCTATGAGACGCAGCGATATGTCATCTGTGAGTCTCTAGTACAACATATGTTCTATGTCCTAAGACCTGAGCTGGCACATGTACTCGAGACGGTGACATACCTGCTTTGGGCCGACCAAATGCTACTCCTTGACTGGGTAGTTACAAAGGTAGGTTTCGGGCTTGTCCAGACCCATGCTGTGAGACATAGTCGAGCAAGATGGGATTTGCCCCTCCGATCAGGAGAGAGATACTCTGGGGCCCTCGTGTGATCCGACCAAGATAAGCATGGCCATGTGATTAGGATTATGAGATAATCCGGTTTGTGGTCGACATCACTTGAACAAGAAAGAGGTCGGACTAGCACAAGGATGACAGACTCGCCTTGAGCCCGACAACATATATCGTGTGGCAAAGGGAACAGAAGTGTGATGTACAGGTTTGCCTAACCAGCTTAATTAGACACTTGGAATCAGCACGCTTTGCTAGAAGCCGCTACTGACTAGCCAAGCCAGCTGTGATCTAACTCGCGACCAAGTGAACGAGAACTTAAGGGGTCGCGCGCTTAAGGGAAGGAACCTACGGGGTCGGATCCGAGGACACTGGACGGATGTGATCTGAGATGGAGTTGGATCGTTACCGAGTAGACTTTGGGCTTTAGGGTCCGTGCGAGGCCCAAGTATTGAGCCCGCGACGGACGCCTATATATAGTGGAGGTGCGGCACACCCATTCAGTTGATCGCTTCGGTGCTATCACTAGGGTTTGCATGTGTTGCGAATAGCCACCTCCACTCGCCGCCGACTGTGTGATTGGACCTAGCAGTCCGTCGCACGGTGTTCCTCCTGCACGCGCCGATACCGTCAGAGGCAGTGTGCTTGCGCCGCTTCGGCGAACCTGTATGCGGGATCTGACGATCGGCTGTTCGAGGGAGATCAGACTAGGAGGAGACGACTCTTGATGTGCTGCCCCAACTCTACTTCCGCTGCATGGCACTGGGCGTCTAGTGGTAATGATTTGTGATCCATTCCAGTAGCATGTTCCTGGTTGTTCTGCGCGTAGGAAAGTTTTAATTTGCAGACGATGCACCCTACCATCAAACCCAATACCTCGTGCTCCTCACTCACGGTTTTCATCGTCTTGAGCTCGGCGGCCGCTCGCTCGCTCGGCCGCCGCCTTATGTTCGGCCGCCACCTCTTTGGCCTTTTTCAGTTCGGCCCTAAGGCCTTCGACCTCCGTGGTGGTAGCTGCAAACATAATTAAGCACCTCTTGCTTAGGGATCATCCCAAATACTTTGACCAACAAGAGAAATATAAAGTCTCAACCGGGCTAACCTTGCGCCTCGTCAAACCGTTTGTTGACGAGGCCGAGCTCCTCATCTGAGCTCTTAAGCTTCCGATTCATCTTATCCAGCGCCGCAACATTAGCAGCCGCCACCTGAGATGAAGCCCGCAATAACAAAAAAAAACTCACATAGTTCAGACTCCCGATTTAACTAGCAGAGTGACCCGCGCATTTGCGCGGCTAGATTTATATTATACCATCTTACATAATTTGTGACAAATATTATATTTTAGTGGACCAATATAAATACCTATCTCTATCATCAGATATGGTCCAATTGGTGGTGAATGTTTATTTGACTTGACTACGTCCCTATAATTGGAATTGCTACCCAAAACTTAGTGTGAGTTGACATTGTTGACTACCAACCTAAATATGTTTACTTAAAAGGTTATACAAAATTGAATTCCAAGGAAACATGTTACTTAGCATGATAGAACCATGTTTACTCATACATTTCTGTTGAGTATCTAATCATTATTTTACCACCACATCTACTTTTTAGCTGATAGTATTCTTTTTATGTTTGAAAAACCGCAAGGTGTCAACAATGTGGGTTATTTAACAGAACCTAGTAAATATTTTTATCATGACATATAAGTAACTTTTTTGTGTTTTAGCTCTTGGGGAAACCCATCTTTGGATGTTAGCCATGCTATCGAATATGATTGATGCTCACAATCTATATAAAACAGGTTGAACTTATTAGTTGGTTAATTGGTGCCATAAAAAATGATGTTACTGCATGGACTTCATGCAATGAATATAACTTCAGATTGATTTCCATCAAAGTTGATTTGGGTACTAATACACATATAACTTTTACTTTCGGTCATGTCTTTTTTTTTCGTTATCCTTGTTCGACGGTCATCGGCCCCAATACCTCCTTAATATCATATCTTCATGAGCTCAATACTCCAAACATGATATACTTGGATACCGTTGATATGCTCGATGACCTGTCTTCCGGTGATAGAGTTACACTTAATTATTTTTAGTTTCCAATCCGCAATTTTAGTTTAGGATTTTCATTTATAATATGTCGAAAACTAAATCACATATGTCAAAAAAAGTATTTTGTAGTCAAGATGGTGTAATTCTAGCATGTCCAAACCATTCACTTTTTCCTATATTAGTGTAAAGAATTTAAAACGTCGACTATATGTTTAGTTATACATTTTATATTTTGAGAAGGATGATGTATTTTTCTTCTGTATATACATTGTGCATTCTTTTACGCGGTCTACTATTGACCAAGTGCTTAATTTATACTATCAACCGTCGTAATTAGAACGGACACCATGATTAATTTCTTTTTTATTGGAATAATAGGAATACTATTTTTGGGACTCAGATGTTCACGTATTTTTAGTATCAGCTATCGTTTTATATTTTTCTCCCGCTAACATCCTGTTGTAGACATACTTTATTACTATATTAAACAAAAATATATTTATAATTTGTTGACCCGATATTCATCTACTTTTGTTATCTGTGTTTTGTTATGGCCTATGGGTACAGAAACTTTCTTATCCCACGTGAAGCGCTAGTCTAGCAGTCCTGATTGATTAATTTGACAAAATCGTATCTTATTATTTTTGGGTGAGATCATTGATGATGTCATCAGATATAGTATTGTGATCGGACTAGTTTTTTTGCTGGGCGTTCGGACTGTTCATAGTTCGTAGTCGTGTCTTTTTTTACATGGCCGTGACTCTTCTAGCTGTTTGGCAGCTGTGTTTTTTTCACGGGAGCTGTCAACCTTGCTTTATAGTACAATCCTAACGTACTTTTTGATAGAAAAGAAATATTCCTTGGATGAAAGATGTGCCCAACTATTTGATCAAAAAATATATGTTTTGTCTTGTAGGTCTCCTTCTCTTGTACATCTCCTTGCCCTACACGTGATTGTGATTTGCACCTTTCCATCATAATAGATGTACATGACAGATTCTTCTCATATTAGATTTTTTTTTTTGCATCGCTTCTCCTATTACACGCCTCCTTGTAGGTCTCCTTCTCTCTTATATGTCTTTGTCCTACACGTGATTGTACTGCTTTGCACCTTTCCATCATAATACACGTATGTGAGTTTCCATAAAAAAACATGTACGTGACAACATTGTGTTTTCATAAAAAAAAAACATGTACGTGGCAACTTTCTATGTTCCAAAAAAGGAATACACACATGTATTTGTATGTAACGTTACATCTTTAAATCTTAGCCATTTATCTTCAAAATTAATGGTTGATATAATTTAATATATGTGGATGAGTGTGATGGCTCGTTTGACTTCTATTTTAATTATATAATAGAATAGATGATCTTTCGATCCTCTAACAGGTTTTTCAACCCTGACAAAGTCTCGGGGGCTGCTATATACAAGGAGTGTATAACTTTGTTCAAAAAATCCGCTTTATGAAAAGAACATTATATGTCTTACCTCGAAGCCCGTCAGGAGGCCATCGAAGGCTTCCTTCAGTCCGCTGTTAACGGACCAAATACTTTGCAACACCACACCCATTAAGGCGTGGTGCTCCGCAATGATGGAAGAACTATTGAAGACCTCCTCCATCACTTCCGGCCACCCAGCCACAACTCGATCGCTGGTGTTCGGCGCTGGCCGCGGGGCCCTGGCTCCTCCTCCGGTGGAGTGCGGAATTGATGCCTCCGGGGGCCTTGGGGGCTCCGGAGATGTCTTTCGGGAGGGCTCGGGTTGACCAAGCTCCCCCTCCTTGTTTCCCAGAAGGGATCACCCCTCCTGGTCTTTGATGACCGAGGTGTTGACCTCGGCCATGATTTTGTCACCTCCACCCCCCGTGTCCGGACCAGGAGGAGTCCTTCGGGACAGCACCTCCCCGGTCTCCCCAGTAACCGGGGAGGTGTAGAGCGCGACGCGGTGCCGCTCTCCGCTAGTTCAGCTGGCAAAGAATTCCCCTCCGAGACTTGGTCAGTAGGGAGGTCACGCGGTGGGCTGTAACTTGAAGTACACACAATCTGTCAATAATAAAAAAAATAAAACGAGTACCTTGGAGTGTCCGGATCCGTACCTCTTGGCAGGGGGCTTGACCCTGGGGTGCCTCTTGGGAACCTCTTCGGACTCTGCGGATTCCTTGTCGGAATCCGATCTATCATCGAGCAGGACCAACTTGGGCCTGCACCGTTTCTTTGGGGCACGAGGAGGTTGCTGCTCCTCGGCGTCTTCGGACGTCGCCCTCTTCATTGCACAAGAGCAGCCCCTCTCCTCTTCGTCCTCCTCCTCCTCCCCCTAGGGGGCAGAGGGAGCTTGGGTTTCCCCGGACATGGAGTCCGGGTGTGCCAGTGAGCAGAGACCTTCTCTGATCTCCCTCACCTGACTCTTCTTCCTTTTTTATTTTCTTTCTGGCGCCTGATATGGCGCCACAATCAACATCTCCACTAACAGGGCCGGCCTGGGGTCTTCGGGCTGCGGGGACAGGTTGTTCATCAGCGTGGCTTTGTCGGGCCAGCCGTGCGGAGAAGGGGAAGGAGTCAGTTTCCCCTTTGAAGAAACAAATAGCCAAACACGAGATGACGTAAGCCTTTTTACCTTCTTAGGGGGGAGCTCGGCATCAAGGCTGATATCCTCCTCTTCGGCCGGCCAATCTTTTTGAGGTTTGAAGAGCACCTTCCACAGCTTGTCATGGGTGGTGCCATGGAAGTGGTGCACGGTGATGGAGTCTTCAGACTTATACGCCCACATTGGGGCGTCCCGTTGCTGGCAAGGGAGGAGGTGGCGGCAGAGCATCAGCAGGATCATGTTAGTTAGCTTGGTGCCCGCATTATTCATGCTGATGATGCGCTTCTGCACCAGCTTCACCTCTACGGGTGACCCCCAGTCGAGGCCCTTCTTGGTCCACGAGGTTGGCCTCGCCGGTGGTCTGGATCTGAATTCGGGGACTGCTCCCCAAGCCGCATCACACCACTTTGTGATGTAAAACCACTCTTTCTGCCAAACTTTGACAGTATCTATGAACGTACCCTCCAGCCACTCAACGCGGGCGAGCTTGCTGATCATTGCCCCCCCCTCCCCGCGCAGTCCGCTTGCTGGCCATCGACGATCTTTTGCTTGACATTAAAGACTTTCAGCCATAAGCCGAAGTGCGACTGAACTCGAAGAAAGGCCTCGCAAATGATGATGAAGGCCGAGATGTGGAGGATAGAGTTCGGGGCTAAATCGTGAAAATCTAGCCCGTAAAAGAACATCAGCCCTCGGACGAAGAGGTGGAGAGGGAAGCCCAGTCCCCGGATAAAGTGGGGAACGAACACCACCCTCTCGCCGGGTCACGGTGTGGGGATGACCTAGCCCACTTCTGGGGCCCGGTGAACGACGGTGGCCGGAAGGTAGCCAGCGCGCTTCAGATCCTTGATATCTTTGTTGGTGACGGTCGAGGCCTCCCACTTGCCTCTCGCGCCAGATCCGGCCATGACCGAATAAAGGAAAAGGCTGGGGAGGAGTTCTTGAGGACGAATGGGACGGGGCCCTGAAGCTCTGTAGATTGGGAAAGCAATGGCTAAAGGAAGGAGAAGGTGTGGGCAGATGAGGATGGTTGTTTCCCTTTTATAAGCAGCCGTAATACCAAAGGTCCTCTTATTGCGCCGTAGGCCTCGCCGCTTCCCAATACAATCGGGGCGTTATGTGCGAGTGGGATAACCCAAAATCATTGATCATATCTCTTAAAGGGCGGGCACGATCTCCACCCTGATGGGACGTGCTAAAGGAGGTGCTACCTCGAACTGCGAATCGAGCTTTTACAATGGTTCGATGTTTATGACCGGGTGTGACCCTTCGCCGAAAAGTTGTCATGCATGGGCACTGTTCACATTTGGGCGGTTGGCCTTCGGGGCTAAGTAACATCAACAACTCAGATTTTGAACATTGTTTGTTCAGCACATGGCCGAACTCAAGCTAAGCAGCTCTTGGAACCTGATTGAGGATATTATGCCGAACATAAAGAAGGAGAGGAACTCACCCCGCAAGCCAGAAACCTCAGGCACATCAAGATCTCAAGAGGCGATGAAGCACTGGCGTTGGAGGCTAGCTCGAGGGCTACTGAGGGAGTCCTGGATTAGGGGGTCTTTGGCCTGCCAGCCTACTTCTACTTATTGAGCTTGCGTTGGTTTTTCCCTTGAAGAGGAAAGGGTGATGCAGCAAAGTAGAGATAAGTTTTTCCCTCAGTTAGAGAACCAAGGTATCAATCAAGTTGGAGACAACGCACAAATCACCTAATACCTGCACAAACAACAAAACACTTGCACCCAACGCGATAAAGGGGTTGTCAATCCCTTCACCGTCACTTGCAAAAGTGAGATCTGATAGAGATAGATAAAACTGAACAAAAGATAAAGTAAATATTTTTGGGTTTTTTGGTTTATAGATAGGAAAGTAAAATATTGCAAAATAGTAGATCGGAAACTTATATGATGGAAAATAGTAGATCGGAAACTTATATGATGGAAAATAGTAGATCGGAAACTTATATGATGGAAAATAGACTCGGGGGCCATAGGTTTCACTAGAGGCTTCTCTCAAGATAGCAAATAATACGGTGGGTGAACAAATTACTGTCGAGCAATTGATAGAAAATCGCAAAGTTATGACGATATCTAAGGCAATGATTATGAAATATAGGCATCACGTCCATGTCAAGTAGACCGAAACGATTCTGCATCTACTACTATTACTCCACACATTGACCGACTCCTGCCTGCATCTAGAGTGTTAAGTTCATGAAGAACAGAGTAACGCATTAAGTAAGATGACATGATGTAGAGGAATAAACTCAAGCAATATGATGTAAACCCCATCTTTTTATCCTCGATGGCAACAATACAATACGTGCCTTGCTGCCCCTACTGTCACTGGGAAAGGACACCGCAAGATTGAACCCAAAGCTAAGCACTTCTCCCATTGCAAGAAAAACCAATGTAGTTGGCCAAACCAAACTGATTATTCGAAGAGAATTACAAAGATATCAAATCATGCATATAAGAATTCAGAGAAGATTCAAATAATATTCATAGATAATCTGATCATAAGTCCACAATTCATCGGATCTCGGAAAAACACACCGCAAAAGAAGATTACATCGGATAGATCTCCAAGAACAACGAGGAGAACGTGGTATTGAGAATCAAAGAGAGAGAAGAAGCCATCTAGCTACTAGCTATGGACCCATAGGTCTGAGGTAAACTACTCACGCTTCATCGGAACGGCATTAGAGTTGATGTAGAAGCCCTCCGTGATCGAATCCCCCTCCGGCAGGGTGCCGGAAAAGGTCCCTAGATGGGATCTCACGGGTACAGAAGGTTGCGGCGGTGGAAAAGTGTTTTCGTGGATGCTTATGAGGGTTTGGGAATATATGTTAATATATAGGACGAAGAAGTAGGTCGGTGGAGTCACATGGGGCCCACAAGGCAGGGGGACGCGCCCTACCCCCTGGGCGTGTCCTCCCCCCTTGTCGCCGCCTCGTGGCTCTTCTGACTTGAACTCCAAGTCTCCGGGGTGTCTTCTGGTCCAAGAAAAATCATCGCGAAAGTTTTATTCCGTTTGGACTCCGTTTGGTATTCCTTTTCTGCGAAACTAAAAAACAAGGAAAAAACATAAACTGGCACTAGGCTCTAGGTTAATAGGTTAGTCCCAAAAATAATATAAAATAGCATAATAATGCATATAAAACATCCAAAATAGATAATATAATAGCATGGAACAATCAAAAATTATAGATAAGTTGGAGACATATCAAGCATCCCCAAGCTTAATTCCTACTCGTCCTCGAGTAGGTAAATGATAAAAACAAATTTTTTGATGTGGAATGCTAAATAACATATTTATCCATGTAATTTTCTTTATTGTGGCATGAATGTTCAGATCCATAACATTCAAAACAAAAGTATAATATTGACATAAAAACAATAATACTTCAAGCATACTAACAAGGCAATTATGTCTTCTCAAAATAACATGGCCAAAGAAAGCTTATCCCTACTAAATCATATAGTCTGGCTATGCTCTATCTTCATCACACAAAATATTCAAATCATGCACAACCCCGATGACAAGCCAAGCAATTGTTTCATACTTTTAGTGTTCTCAAACCTTTTCAAGTTTCACGCAATACATGAGCGTGAGCCATGGACATAGCACTATAGGTGGAATAGAATATGGTGGTTGTGGAGAAGACAAAAAAAGGAGATAGTCTCACATCAACTAGGCGTATTAACGGGCTATGGAGAAGCCCATCAATAGATATCAATGTGAGTGAGTAGGGATTGCCATGCAACAGATGCACTAGAGGTATAAGTGTATGAAAGCTCAAAAGAAAACTAAGTGGGTGTGCATCCAACTTGCTTGCTCATGAAGACCTAGGGCAATTTGAGGAAGCCCATCGTTGGAATATACAAGCCAAGTTCTATAATGAAAATTTCCCACTAGTATATGAAAGTGACAAAATAGGAGATTCTCTATCATGAAGATCATGGTGCTACTTTGAAGCACAAGTGCGGAAAAAGGATAGTAGCATTGCCCCTTCTCTCTTTTTCTCTCATTTTTTTTGTTTGGCTTCTTTGGTCTCTCTTTTTTTCGTCCGGAGTCTCATCCCGACTTGTGGGGGAATCATAGTCTCCATCATCCTTTCCTCACATGGGACAATGCTCTAATAATGAAGATCATCACACTTTTATTTACTTACAACTCAAGAATTACAACTCGATACTTAGAACAAAATATGACTCTATATGAATGCCTTCGACGGTGTACCGGGATATGCAATGAATCAAGAGTGACATCTATGAAAGAATTATGAATGGTGGCTTTGCAACAAATACGATGTCAACTACATGATCATGCAAAGCAATCTGACAATGATGAAGCGTGTCATAATAAAACGGAACGGTGGAAAGTTGCAAGGCAATACATCTCGGAAAGGCTATGGAAATGCCATAATAGGTAGGTATGGTGGCTGTTTTGAGGAAGGTATATGGTGTGTGTATGGTACCGGCGAAAGTTGCGCGGCACTAGAGAGGCTAGCAATGGTGGAAGGGTGAGAGTGCGTATAATCCATGGACTCAACATTAGTCATAAAGAACTCACATACTTAATGCAAAAATCTATTAGTCATCAAAACAAAGTACTACATGCATGCTCCTAGGGGGATAGATTGGTAGGAAAAGACCATCGCTCGTCCCCGACCGCCACTCATAAGGAAGACAATAAATAAATAAATCATGCTCCGACTTCATCACATAACGGTTCACCATACGTGCATGCTACGGGAATCACAAACTTGAACACAAGTATTTCTAAAATCGACAATTACTCACTAGCATGACTCTAATATCACCATCTTTATATCTCAAAACAATCATAAGGAATCAAACATCACATAGTATTCAATGCACTTTATATGAAAGTTTTTATTATATCCCTCTTGGATGTCTATCATATTAGGACTAAATTCATAACCAAAGCAAATTACCATGCTGTTTAGAAAGACTCTCAAAATAATATAAGTGAAGCATGAGAGTTCAATAATTCCTACAAAATAAAGCCACCGCCGTGCTCTAAAAAGATATAAGTGAAGCACTAGAGCAAAATTGCCTAGCTCAAAAGATATAAGTGAAGCACATAGAGTAATCTAATAAATCACGATTCATGCTTGTCCCTCTCAAAAGGTGTGTACAGCATGGATGATTGTGGAAAACTAAAAATTAAAGACTCATATAATACAAGACTCTCCAAGCAAAACACATATCATGAGGTGAATAAAAATATAGCCTCAAGTAAAGTTACCGATAGACGAAGACGAAAGAGGGGATGCCTTCCGGGGCATCCCCAAGCTTAGGCTCTTGGTTGACCTTGAATATTACCTTGGGGTGCCTTGGGAATCCCCAAGCTTAGGCTCTTGCCACTCCTTATTCCATAGTCCATCAAATCCTTACCCAAAACTTGAAAACTTCACAACACAAAACTCAACAGAAAATCTCATAAGCTCCGTTAGTATAAGAAAATAAATCACCACTTTTGGTACTGTTGTGAACTCATTCTTAATTTATATTGGTGTAATATCTACTGTATTCAAACTTTTCCATGGTTCATACCCCCCGATACTACCCATAGATTCATCAAAATAAGCAAACAACACATAGAAAACAGAATCTGTCAAAAACAGAATAGTCTGCGAAGATCCGAATTGTTCTAATACTTCTGTAAATCCAAAAATTCTGACAAATTTGAACAACAGAGGAAATTTGTATATAAATCTCGTGTAAGAAATTCAGGGTTTTTCAATGCTCCAGTGAATTACTAAAATTCTGTTACTGGACACAAAAGTTTCTTTTTTTCAGCAAGATCAAATCAACTATCACCGTAAGCCATCCTAAAGGTCTTACTTGGCACAAACACTACTGAAAACACCAAAACACATCTAACCAGAGGCTAGATGAAAAATGTATTGAAAAACAGAACCAAAAAAACCAAGAACAGAAATAAAATTGGGTTGCCTCCCAACAAGCGCTATTGTTTAACGCTCTTAGCTAGGCATAAATAATTCATTGATGATCACATAAAAGATAGTAATTGAAACACGAAGGGAGCATCATAAAACATGTGAAAAACATATTTAAGTCTAACATACTTCCTATGCATAGGCATTTTATAAGCAAACAAATTATCAAGACAATCAAAGACTAGCATATGCAAGGAAGAAGAAAGAAAAAATAGCAATCTCAACATAACGAGAGGTAATTTAGTAACATGAGAGTTTCTACCACAATATTTTCCTCTCTCATAATAATTACATGTGGGATCATAATCAAATTCAACAATATAGCTATCACATAAAATATTATCTTCATGATCCACATGCATGCAAAGTTGACACTCTTCCAAAATAGTGGGATTATCATAAAATAAAGTCATGACCTCTTCGAACCCACTTTTATCAAAAATTTCACAAGACTTATCAATCTCCAAAGTAGTGTGATCATTATTACCTAGAGTTGACACTCTTCCAAACCCACTTTCAATATTATTGCAAACATATTCATCATGAGGCTTAAATTAGTTTTCAAGATCATAAGAAAAATCACCCCAATCATGATCATTGCAACAAGTAGTGGACCTAGCAAAACTAGCATCCCCAAGCTTAGGGTTTTGCATATCATTAGCACAACTGACATTAATAGAATTTATAGTAGAACCATTGCAATCATGCTTTTCATCCAAGGAGCTATCGTGAATCACTTGATAGATTTCTTCTTTTAGCACTTCATCACAATTTTTAGATTCACGAATTTCAAGCAAAACTTCATAAAGATAATCTAGTGCACTCAAATCACTAGAAATTGGTTCATCATAATTGGATCTCTTAGAAAGATTAGCAATTGGATGAGGATCCATAAACTTTTAGCAAGCGAAGATGCAAGCAAAAAGAAGGCACATGGTAACACAAGCAAACAAAAGATCGAACGGAAAGAAGGCGAATAAAAAGGCAAATCTTTTTGTGTTTTTCTGAAATCGTTTTAGAAGTGGGGGAGAGGAAAACGAGAGGAAAATGGTGAATAATGTAATGCAAGAGATGAGAGTTTACGATGGGTACTTGGTATGTCTTGACTTGGCGTAGATCTCCCCGGCAACGGCACCAGAAATTCTTCCTGCTACTTCTTGAGCTTGCGTTGGTTTTTCCCTTGAAGAGGATATGGTGATGCAGCAAATTAGAGATAAGTATTTCCCTCAGTTAGAGAACCAAGGTATCAATCCAGTAGGAGACAACGCACAAATCACCTAATACCTGCACAAACAATCAAACACTTGCACCCAACGCGATAAAGGAGTTATCAATCCCTTCACGGTCACTTGCAAAAGTGAGATCTGATAGAGATAGATAAAACTGAACGAAAGATAAAGTAAATATTTTTGGGTTTTTGGTTTATAGATCGAAAAGTAAAAGATTGCAAAATAGTAGATCGGAAACTTATATGATGGAAAAAAGTAGATCGGAAACTTATATGATGGAAAATAGTAGATCGGAAACTTATATGATGGAAAATAGACCTGGGGGCCATAGGTTTCACTAGAGGCTTCTCTCAAGATCGCAAATAATACGGTGGGTGAAAAAATTACTGTCGAGCAATTTATAGAAAATTGAAAAGTTATGACGATATCTAAGGCAATGATTATGAAATATAGGCATCACGTCCATGTCAAGTAGACCGAAACGATTCTGCATCTACTACTATTACTCCACACATTGACAGACTCCTGCCTGCATCTAGAGTGTTAAGTTCATGAAGAACAGAGTAACGCATTAAGTAAGATGACATGATGTAGAGGAATAAACTCAAGCAATATGATGTAAACCCCATCTTTTTATCCTCGATGGCAACAATACAATACGTGCCTTGTGCCCCTACTGTCACTGGGAAAGGACACCATAAGATTGAACCCAAAGCTAAGCACTTCTCCCATTGCAAGAAAAACCTATCTAGTTGTCCAAACCAAACCGATAATTCGAAGAGAATTACAAAGATATCAAATCATGCATATAAGAATTCAGAGAAGATTCAAATAATATTCATAGATAAGCTGATCATAAATCCACAATTCATCGGATCTCAACAAACACACCGCAAAAGAAGATTACATCGGATAGGTCTCCAAGAACAAGGAGGAGAACGTGGTATTGAGAAACAAAGAGAGACAAGAAGCCATCTAGCTACTAGCTATGGACTCGTAGGTCTGAGGTAAACTACTCACGCTTCATCGGAAGGGCAATAGAGTTGATGTAGAAGCCCTTCGCGATCGAATCCCCCTCCGGCAGGGTGCTGGAAAAGGTCCCTAGATGGGATCTCACGGGTACAGAAGGTTGCGGCGGTGGAAAAGTGTTTTCGTGGATGCTTCTGAGGGTTTAGGAATATATGTGAATATATAGGACGAAGAAGTAGATCGGTGGAGTCATGTGGGGCCCACAAGGAAGGGGGGCGCGTGCTACCCCCTGGACGCGCCCTCCCCCCTTGTCGCCACCTCGTGGCTATTCTGACTTGAACTCCAAGTCTCCGGGGTGTCTTCTGGTCCAACAAAAATCATCGCGAGAGTTTTATTCTGTTTGGACTCCTTTTGGTATTCCTTTTCTGCGAAACTCAAAACAAGGAAAAAACAGAAACTGGCACTGGGCTCTAGGTTAATAGGTTAGTCCCAAAAATAATATAAAATAGCATAATAATGCATATAAAACATCCAAAATAGATAATATAATAGCATGGAACAATAAAAAATACATTGGAGACGTATCACCTATCCCTTATGGGCCGGACTATTGGGCCGCATTGCCAATACTAGGAGGGCGAACTATGAGGAGACCCCGTACCCGGACATGAACCTTTTTGGTGTCTTGGGTTGTCCTCCAAGTCAAGACGAGAAGAATCGTCATGTTTATCCTTTCCTTGTATCCGACCATGTGTAACCCTAGTATCCCTGCTGTCTATAAAACTAGAGGGTTTAGTCCGTAGAGGCTAGAACAACAACCATCATCCTACTAAATTAGGGTTTAGTTCATCTGATCTCGTGGCAGATTGACTCTGTAATCATCCTTTACACATCAATATAATCAAGCAGGACGTAGGGTTTTACCTCTTAGAGAGGGCCCGAACCTGGGTAAACACCGTGTCCTTCGTCACTTGTTCCCCATTGAACCAAGATCCACAGCTCGGGACCCCCTACCCGAGATTCACTGGTTTTAAAACTGACAATGATGACGAATCTCCCTCTACGGAGTCCCAAACAGACTCCAGATCAGCCCACTCAATGAAGAACAGGAAGTGGCGGCGGCTCCGTATCGTAAAACACGATGATTCCTTCTTTCTGATTTTTTTCTCTGCGAGACGGTACTTAAGGAGTCGGAGGTAGGGCAAACTAAGTCCCGAGGGTCCTAGAAGCCTAGGAGGCGCGTCCTAGGGGGGCCCTGAGCTTGTGGCCCTCTAGGGGCCCCCCACAGGTAAATCTTTTCACCAGTATTTTTTATATATTCCTGAAAAATTCTTCGTAAAATTTCAGCTCCATCCGAGAACTTTTATTTATGCACAAAAATAACACCATGGTATTTCTGCTGGAAATAGCATTAGTTTCATTTAAATCATACAAATTAGAGTCCAAAACAAGAGCAAAAGTGTTTGGAAAAGTAGATATGTTTTGGACGTATCAGGAGTGGGCCAGCGTTGGTTGGGAACGGTGGTGGCAGTTTGTCGGGAGCTCGCTGAAGAAGAAGGTTGTCACGGGGGGGGGGGTGGACCGGGGGGAAGAACGGTGGCGCTGTATGGAGGCGAGGGGGGCCTCGCGCCAGAGGAGGCGGGAGCATCCTCGCGCTAGGAGGAAGCGGGGCGGTGGCTCACCGGAAGGAGGCACGAGCGGCGGCGCTGGGAGGCAGTGGGGACAGAGGGAGGTGAGCGTTGCTG
Organism: Thinopyrum elongatum; assembly: GCA_011799875.1. Taxonomy (NCBI): domain Eukaryota; kingdom Viridiplantae; phylum Streptophyta; class Magnoliopsida; order Poales; family Poaceae; genus Thinopyrum; species Thinopyrum elongatum. The sequence continues at coordinate 96,646,955 of CM022303.1, read as the reverse complement.
GGACCAGGCAGATCAGGAGGAGGTTGTAGATCGGGGGAGGTGGTGGACGAGTGGGTGTGGAGTGGGATTTTCTTTTTTTTTCTTTATGCGGGTTCCGGAGTTCGGGACATCTCTTCGGGCCCTATATGGCACTATTATGATCACATGATCATAACAGTATTCTGATAACTCCCGCCCTATATAGGGTCCGAAGAGACGTCTCGAACTCCCGAACGAATGGAGAAGAAAAGAAAGCCCAATCTAAGCCCATGATACGTCCATTTTGCATCATGTTTTTATGTTGATATTTATTGCATTATGGAATGTTATTTCACTTTATGATACAATTCTTATGCCTTTTCTCTCTTATTTTGCAAGTTTCATATAAGGAGGGAGATCGCCGGTAGCTGGAATTCTGGACCGGAAAGGACTATATCGGAGGCATTTTTCTGAACATCTCCAAATGAGATGAAAATTGATGAAGAATTATTTTGGAATATATTAAAATTATTCGCTAAAGAAGTACCAAAGGGGGACACAGCAGGCCACAAGCCTTTGGGGCGTGCCCCACCACCATGGGCGTGCCCCCTGAGCTTGTGGTGATCCTGGCAGGCCCCCGGGGCCCATCTTCACCTACATGATGCCATTTTCCCTAGAAAAAAATCAGAAGGAAGGTTTCTGGATGAAGCGCGGCCGTCTTGAGGCGGAACCTAGGCAGGAGCACTTTTCCTCTCCGGTGGAGCGATTCCACCGGTGAAACTTCCCTCTGGGAGGGGGAAATCGAAGCCATCGTCATCACCAACGATCCTCTCATCATGGGAGGACCAATCTTCATTGATATCTTCACCAGCACCATATCATCTCAAACCCTAGTTCACCTCTTGTATTCAATCTTTGTCTCAACACCTCAGATTGGTACCTGTGGGTTGCTAGTAGTCTTGATTACATCTTGTAGTTGATGCTTGTTGGTTTATTTGGTGGAAGATCATATTTTCAGAACCATTATGCTATTCAATACCCCTTTGATCTTGATCATGAATATGTTTTTTGAGTAGTTACATTTGTTCTTGAGGACAAGGGAGAAGTCTTGTCATAAGTAATCACATGAATTGGGTATTCATTCGATATTTTGATGATATGTATGTTGTTGTTTCCCTTAGTGGTGTTATGTGAACGTCGACTACATGACACTTCACCATCTTTGAGCCTAGGGGAAAGCATTGTGGAGTAGTTATTAGATGATGAGTTGCTCGAGTGACAGAAGCTTAAACCCTAGTTTATGCGCTATTCCGTAAGGGGCTGATTTGGATCCATATGTTTCATGCTATGGTTAGATTTATCTTGATTCTTCTTTCGTAGTTGCGGATGCTTGCGAGAGGGGGTAATCATAAGTGGGAGGCTTGTTCAAGTAATAAAAGCACCCAAGCACCGGTCCACCCACATATCAAATTATCAAAGTAATGAATGCGAATCAAACAAACATGATGAAAGTTACTAGAAGAAATTCCCGTGTGTCCTCAAGAATGCTTTGCTTATTACAAGAGACCTTTCCGGCCTGTTCTTTGCTACAAAAAGGATTGGGCTACCTTGCTGCACCTTTGTTACCTTATGATACGTCTCTAACATATCTCTAATTTTATTATTCCATGCTGTTATATTATCATTCTTGGATGTTTTACAATCATTTTGTAGCAACTTTATATCATTTTTTGGGAGTAACCTATTGACATAGTGCCCAGTGCCAGTTGCTATTTTTTGTTTGTTTTTTACTTTGCAGAATATCAGTACCAAATGGATTCCAAACGCAGAGAAACTTTTTGGAGAATTTTTTTTGGACAAGAAGACACAAGTTGGGCCAAGGAAGTACCGGAGAGGGGGCCCGAGGGGAGCACAACCCCCCGGGGTGCGCCCTGGTGTGTTGTACCCACCTCGGTCACCCCCCGCACCGCCTGTTCGCCCTATAAATAGCCAAATATTCCAGAAACCCTAGGGAATCGACAAAAAACAATTCCAGCCGCCTCAAGTTCCAGAACCACCTGATCCAATCTAGACACCATCACGGAGGGGTTCATCATCCTCATTGGTGCCTCTCCGATGATGCGTGAGTAGTTCATCATAGACCTACGGGTCCGTAGGCAGTAGCTAGATGGCTTCTTCTCTCTTTTTGATTCTCAATACAATGGTCTCTTGGAGATCTATTTGATGTAACTCTTTTTGCGGTGTGTATGTTGGGATCCGACGAATTTTGAGTTTATGATCAGATCTATATCCATGAAAGTTAGTTGAGATTCTTTGATATCTTATATGCATGATTACTTATAGCCTCGTATTCCTTCTTCGAATCTTTGGTTTAGTTAGGCCGAATAGATCGATTTTTCTTTCCATGGGAAGAGGTGCTTTGTGATGGGTTCAATCATGCGGTGTTCTTTCCAGTGACAGAAGGGGCAGCAAGACACACATGTATCGTTTCTGTTAAGGATAACAAGATGGGGGCTATTCCTACATGAATATATCTCGTGTACATCATGTCATCATTCTTAATGCATTACTCTGTTTATCCATGAACTTAATACACTAGATGCATGCTGGATAGCGGTCGATGTGTGGAGTAATAGTAGTAAATGTAGGCAGGAGTTGGTCTACTAATCTTGGATGTGATGCCTATATAATGATCATTGCTTGGATATCGTCATAATTATTTGAGGTTCTATCAATTGCCCAACAGTAATTTGTTTACCCACCGTGTGCTATTTTCTCGAGACAAGCCACTAGTGAAATCTACGGCCCCTGGGTCTACTTTCTCATCATATATTTTCAGATCTGCATTGCTATTTGCTTTTTCCTTCATTCGCATCTTTTATTTTTAGATATATATTATCAAAAACCGAAAAATACCTTGCTGCACTTTTTTATTACTTATTTTATTTCGCGTTTTATCGAGAGCTATTTATCCAATCTACCACGAAACTATCTATCTTTTTACCCGAGAGGGATTGACAACCCCTCTTATTGGTTGCAAGTATTTGTTCTTTGTGTGCAGGTACCATTTACATAGTCTTGCTTGGTTCTCCTACTGGATTGATACCTTTGTTTCATAACTGAGGGATATACCTACCGTAGTTTTACTGCATCATCCCTTCCTCTTTGGGGAAATACCGACGCAGTTTCAAGCCGCATCAAAAGGAAAATTCTGGCGGCGTTGCCGGGGAGACATCATCAACATCTATCAGGTTCCTAATCATAAATCTCTTCTCCTTGCAATTTGCATTATTTGCCATTTGCCTCTCGTTTTCATCTCCCCCACGTCACAAAATTTGCCGTTTTATTCGCCCTCTTTTTTCGTTCGCCTTTTTCTCGTCAGATATGTTTGCAATCTTGCTTGCGTAGTCACGATGACTCGAGAAAACACCAAGTTGTGTGTTTATTTCCAATACCAATAACAATGATTTTATTAGCACTCCGATTGCTCCTCCCGCCACTAGTGCGGAGTCTTGTGATATTAATGCCGCTTTATTGAATCTTGCCATGAAAGATCAATTTTCCGATTCTACTAATGAGGATGCCGCATCCCATCTAAACACATTCGTAGAATTGTGTGATATGCAAAAGAAAAAAGATGTGGATAATGATATTGTGAAGTTGAAATTATTTCCTTTCTCTTTGAGGGATCATGCTAGAATTTGGTTTTCTTCTTTGCCTCGCAATAGTATCGATTCTTGGGATAAGTGCAAAGATGCTTTTATTACTAAGTATTTTCCTCCCGCAAAAATTATTTCTCTTAGAACCCTAATTATGAATTTTAAGCAACTTGAGCATGAACATGTTGCACAATCTTGGGAAATAATGAAGTTGATGCTAAGAAATTGTCCTACTCATGGTTTAAATCTTTAGATGATCATACAAATTTTTTATGCGGGATTGAACTTTGTTTCTAGAAATCTTTTAGATTCCGCGGTGGGTGGTACTTTTATGGAGATTACTTTGGGTGAAGCTACTAAATTGCTAGATAATATCATGGCAAATTAGTCACAATGGCATACCGAAAGGGCACCTCCTAGAAAAAAAGTTAGTTCGGTTGAAGAAATTAGCACGTTGAGTGAAAAAGTTGATGCTCTTGTGAAATTGGTTGCTAGTAAAAGTGCTCCTATTGATCTTAATGATGTTCCTTTGTCTACTTTGATTGAGCAAAATAGTGATGCCGTAGATGTGAATTTTATCTCGCGAAACAATTTCAATAACAATGCTTATCACTACTGCAGGATGCTGCTAACGCGACACTACGATCAGAGACCCTTTGACGAAACTGTGTCCGATGCATTAATCGCAAACGGTGATGTAAAAAAAAGGTCAAAAATGATGCAAAATGTTTGCGATGAAGGATACACCAAACACGGTTCCGATTTTAGTTGCGTGTGCGATGCGGGGCATACGGTTGATCCATACGAACTGTTTGCGATGAGACAGAACAACAGAAACGGGCAGCCAGATCAAGGTGTGTGTGATATATGACATACAGTTCGTTCTGATGAACCGTTTGCGATGAGTGAGTTGAACACAAACGATTCGGCGTAACAATATGTGTGTGATACCCGACAAACAGGTCGGTAATCAGAATTGTGTGCGATCACTATAGACAGCCCATACGGCCTTTTTTTGTGAATTGTGTGCTTGTCAGGGCACACAGTTCAAGAAACCAACCTGTGGGCGATAATGTAGAAGATCTTTGTCGAATACGTATTACTAACCGTCTGCTATGAGATTGAGAGGATAAACAGAGATAACGAATTAATATGAGCGAACAAAAACAGAGATATATATAGTCTGCTTAATTTAGTCCTTCTTCTTCTTGTTGTTGTTGGATGGCCCCGCGACATCATCTTGGCAAGGACGCTTCTTGCCGCTGACCGTTGCCTTTTCATCACCGCCGCCATCGTCATCGTCGTTGCTGTCGTCGTCGTCCTCCTCCTCGTTCGACCATTCCTCCTCCTCATCATCGTCATCCTCTTCTTCATCCTCCGACAACTCCTCGTCCGTATGGTTGTCATCTGATGTCTCCAGAGGCAGCGTCCCTTCCATGATCCGGATATAATCAAGGTTTGGGCTCAACGCCAGACTCATGGAATACAAGCGGGATGATTCCAATGTTGACCTATCATCGGGCGCCAGACTGCTAGCCAAACTGTCGTCCTCGTTGTTGCTCGACATGGATGCGGTCGTATAAAAATCGCGAGAAAGCGAGATTGTAGAGTGTGTGCAAGTGTGTAGCGCGGCCTGCCGGAGACAATGAAGATGGTGGACACCTTAAGTTGGGTATTGAGAGAAGAGGAATGCCAATTGAAGCGGGGGTTGACGTATTATCTAATCGCTGATATAATCATCCGCAATTATTTGTACCGAGTCGCTCCAAATTCCCGGGGTTGCGCAGTTCTCAATGTGATAATTAATTATGCACACGCGTTGGAGCGTCCAAATATGAAATAAGCATTTTTTGTAGTACTCCTACTCCCTTCGTACCAGCGTCCTAGGTGGGGGAAAAATGAGAGAACTTGATGATTACCCCCTCCGTCCCAAAATAAGTCACTCAACATTGCACTAACTTTAGTACAAAGTTGAGTCACTTATTTTGGGACGGAGGGAGTATTTGGTAATCAATACCATTGCGTGCAGAGAATTGACCATTGCATGCATGTTATGCTAAGTAGTCTGAAGTCATTGAATTCATACTAGCCGCAGGACTCCAATTGGCTGATTTTTTTTTCAGGACAAAAACAAGGAACGAGTTTTTGGATTATGCACCGGTACCGGTACGAACAGAGTAGGACAGTTGGCAAGCAATACATTGAGCTCTTCTTATTGATGAAGCCAGTAATAATCAAACTACAAAGGAAAAGAAAAAAAGACAAAGGAAAATATCTGCACGAATCTTCGCGTAACATCAATGGTATAGGACCTAGATGTGCATTACTTAAAGCACATCTAGATGTGCTTTAGCAATACTGTCAAACAAAAACCCCTAACCATCATTGCAAACAATGCATAGAACATGGCTAATGTGACAACCACAACTACACAGGCAAGTTCCTTCTTGTCTCTTGCTTTCATCTGTTGCCTGTGATTGATTCTTTATTGCTTCATCGTACTGATTGTACATTCTAGATCAGCCAGTTTCTTCTTCAGCTTTACGTTATCTTCTGCGAGCTTGGTGATAACACTTCGAGCCCTGCCATGCCATTCTTCATCCATCCAGTTAACAAAGGCACAAACCTCATATCCCTGGCAATGTTAAATAGTATTTAGGATGAGCGGTGGCATTAACTCAAGTAAAATGATGAACTTAGCACTAACCTCTAAGGGGCCACTGAGAAACCGCCTGCCAATGTCGAATCCCTCCGCGCATACACGTAGAGCGGGACTGTGCCCGTGCACACAACTCAGCTTTTGGTACTTCTCGGTGGCGCAAAACTTGAAGTCAAACTCGTGTTTCGGGAGTCTGGAGTCATGCTCTGGATCTGGCAGCAGATCACTTTCCTAGGGGGGGGTGGGGGGGGGGGGTCATTCAGGACGGATTCAACAAGCAGTTACTTTGGACATGCTAAAAAAGATAGGGATAGATTGGAACCTGACAGGAAGATTCGGATCCGTAGTACACCTTGTGACGCCCCCGGCCCAATCATGCACTATTCATACACGCAAATGCACACGATCAAGCCTAAGGACTCACGGGAAGATATCACAACACAACTCTAAAACATAAATAAAGTCATACAAGCTTTATATTACAAGCCAGGGGCCTCGAGGGCTCGAATACATAAGCTTGTGTACAAGCGTCAGCGGAAGCATCAGATATCTGTGTACAGATATTAAAGGAGAAACAGAAAGGCCTTTAGAAAGGCGGGGCAAAATAAAACACTACGATCGAAAGGCGAAGGCCTCCTACCGGGGACCCTCCGATCCTACTCCTGGTCGTCAGTCAACTCATAGCAGAATCCATCCTCGGGGTGGTAGTAGTAGTCGATCGACGGGGCATCTGTCTTAGGGGGCTCCGTCATCTTGATACGACAAATTGATATGGGGAGAAAAGGAAAACAAAGCAACCGTGAGTACTCAGAAGTACTCAGCAAGCAGGGATCTACACTACATATGCAACATTTTCAAAGGGAGGCTGTATATGTGGACTGGGCTGCAGAAATGCCAGAATAGAGAGAAGGCCTAGTCCTATCGAAGACTAGCATCTTCAGCGGTCTTGCAGCAGCAGAAGAGAGTAGAACAGTTCAATATAATGTAGCAGTATCATTAATCTCAACCTCACCCAGAGATCCTTTCTCGACTCCCTGCGAGAAAGCAATCCCAGAGCCATACAGTCATCATCCTCGTCCGGAGATCCCTTCTCGACTCCTTGCGAGAAGCAATCCCAGAGCCATATATACAGGTCTCATCACAGGTATCCAGTTCTAATTTGTATCAATCAGGATACAACTCCGAGTGTCCGTTACCGTAGGACCGGCTATCGATAGAAATGTTCTTCCCTGCAGGGGTGCACCAACTTACCCATCACACTCGCTTAACTCCGGCCAGACACACTTTCCTGGGTCATGCCCGGCCTCGGTCAAACGACACATCGCAACCCTACCTACAGCTCAGCAGAGCAGTCCCCGCCGGTCTACATCCTAAGCGCAAGGGGGTCTTGGCCATCGCCCCTCACCCTCCGGGTCGTTGCGCACATGGCACAGATCCAAGCACCACCGAAATGGCGCCAATCACTCCATGCCGCACTGCTGAACTGGACGTCTGACAGAGCTTTCGGCTGATGCATACGATGCAGAACGCCCATACTATGCCCACGTGATGGTTAGTGCTATCAGACTAGAGGCCTGCTCGGATCAAATATCCAAATCGTTAGGACTAGGGCTTGCGGTAACGAGCAGAGACTCACGAAAGATGTGACCCCGTCGCCCCGTCTCGAGGACTTGCTGCAAGGGTTAAGAATGCCCGGCCACGCCTCGTATTCACCACTCGGGCACCACACTGGCACCCGTCTTCACAACACTCGCCACTTAGGCGCACGCGGGTACCCCTTAGGGTCGACCCGCCTTTCCAAGTAATCAATAGTACAGTCCAAGTATCCGTGTCTCCATAACATCAGGGGAATCCGAGGTATCACCCTCGTTGAATTCCCACTCGATGTATCCGTCAAGGTGAATAAGGAGGAATCACCCTCACTGGGTTCACACTTGAGGTGTTGTACGACAGCGTCGTTATCGGAAGCGGTGAAGGAGGAATCACCCTTGATGACCACGACCAAATAGCTACTCTACAGAGTTAACATCAGAAGTGCTACACGAGGTATCACCCTCGGCACTGGATAGTAATGCTGCAGTGTCGTTACAACTAAAGGGGGTGATGTGCGGTGTCGGGGCCTGGTCTTCAATCCCGTTGATCGGGTCTTCTGACGATCCAGCGCGGCAGTCGGGATAAGTGGGGTCACTGATAGGTCTCTACCCAGCCTATACTAAGCAGTTTAGGATATACAGGTAATTATCAACAGCAGGTTAAAATGAACAGGCTATGCATCAGAATAGGTAAAGCAGTAGCAGCAGCAATTCTAATGCAAGCATGAGAAATAGAATGGGCGATATCGGGATGATCAAAGGGGGGGCTTGCCTGGTTGCTCAGCGGCAAGGGCAAGGTCTTCAGGGGTCGTCGAACTCCGGAGCTGCGTCGGTCTCGGGGAAGACGTCGGGGTCGGGGGCTATCGAGAGAGAAGAGGGGGAGGAAACAGTATAAATATAGAGCGAACATGAGCATGACAAATACGATACACGGTGCTAGGGGTAGTCTAACGCAGCATTACACGTATCAGACGGAGCGGGAGAATATCTGACGATATTTCCCGGGTCTTTGGAATTATCGGACAGAGGATCTGGAGGGGGACGGTTGCATGTTCGGATAGTTAGAGAGGCGTGACGGACGAACGGACAGCATATTCGGATTCGTCTCGTCGTTCTGAGCGACTTTCATGTACAAAGTTTTTCGATCGGAGTTACGGATTAGAAGATATGATTTTCTAAAGTTTTTATTGATTTTCTGGAATTTATTTAATTATTTAAATAAACATTATCCGAAACAGTGTACGCATGACGTCAGCATGACATCAGCAGCCTGTTTAATTAATTAACAGTAGTTAATTAGGTTAACTAAATCATTAAGTTAATTTAAATTTAATTAGTCTTAATTAACCAGAGTTAATTAGGTTAATTAATTAAGTTAATTATTAATTATATATTTAATTATTTATTTTTATTAACTTTTTCTAATTTCATTTTTTTTTAACAGGAAAAGGGGGCTGGGGGCCCCACTGGGCAGTGACCCAAAGGCCCCAGCGGGTCGGGCGCGGGCGATGGGCGCGGCCCGCTCGGGCGCTCGCCCAGGGGCGCGCGGGCGCGGGCGCCGGCCAGGGGAGGCGGCGGAGGGGCGGCCGCGGACCGGCTGGGCAGAGCGGGCGCAAGGGGCGTGGCTGGAGGTGGTGGTGGCGGCAGCGAGCGGCGAGCAGGGCGGGGGCCGAAGCGCGGTGAGCGGCCAGCGGGAGGGCCTGGCGAGGCGCGGCGCGGGCGTTAGCAGCGCGAGGCGCAGTGGGAAGCAAGGGACGCGGCGCGCGGCCATGGGCGAGTTGGGCGTGGCCGGCGCTAGCGACGTGCAGGGGGCGGCAGCGCGCGGCGACAGGGAGGTGCGAGCGCGGTTGCGGGACGGCAGGCACGGCGACGGGCATCGCCGGGTGGCGCGGGCGAGCGGCAGCAGCGGTGCGGGAGCGAGTGCGGGCGGACCGGCGGGCGAGGCAGAGGAGAAGAAAAAAAGGGGGGGCCTCACGAGCGGTGTAGGGAGGAGGCAACGGGCGCGGGGAAGACGGCGACGGTGAGGGGGACGAGGCAGCGACGGGGTCGGCGACGGCGGGGCGGCGTCGGGCGGCGGGCGCGAGGAGGCGGCGACGGGCGGCCTCCTCCTCTCGATCCCGATTCACTCGGGGGAGAGGGGGGGAAGGATATATTTTCGTGGGGGGGGGGCGAGTGGGGAGTTAGGTAGGAGGGGAGGTGGGCCGGCCGGCTGGGCTTTGGCCCAGTTGGGCCAAGGGGTTTTCTCCCTTTTTCTTTTTTTCTGTTTTCTTCTATCTTTTTCTTTTTCTTAATTCATATATCTCTGTTTAGTAAATAGTTAGGCCCCAAACCGAATTTTGTAAAAAGGGAGACCTAGTCCATAAATACCAGTGCTTTATACCATAACACCAAAAACTAGTTTGGACAAAACATCATTTCATATTTGTTTTAAATAAATTAAAAGGTTACTAAATGTTATTTTCAGCCACTGTTTTAAGTTGTTTGAGTCACTTATCCTATTTTAATAATGTTGTTTACAATTTTAACATAGCCTCTGATTTATCTACTATTTATTGAACATTTTAGTTCTTATGTTGGACAACTTTTATATTCCACTTTCATCTAAATTTGAATTTTGAGTTAGGAGTTGAAATGCATTATGATGCAAATGATGATCATGCACTGTTAATCATGCTGACTTGGCATTATCAAAATGGGATTACTGTGGCTAACCACTGGGGGTGTTACAAATCTCCTCTACTAACAAGAATTCTCGTCCCGAGAATTAAGAGGTAGAAGGAAAAAGTTCGGGGTATTCCGCACGAAGATTATCCTCGCGTTCCCAAGTGGCTTCATCTTCATTATGATTTGACCACTGCACTTTGAGGAACTTGGTAACCTTCTGACGGGTCCGACGTTCAGCTTCATCGAGAATGCGGATCGGATGCTCCTTATAAGATAGGTCATCTTGCAATTCGAGCACCTCGTGATCCACAGCTCGGTGTGGAGATTCCTTGAAGCATTGACGAAGTTGCGACACATGGAATACGTCGTGGATATGAGAGCATTGCGGCGGCAACTCCAATTTATATGCCACCTGACCACGTCTAGCAACAATGCGGAAAGGACCAATGTAGCGTGGAGCTAGCTTGCCCTTGATTCCAAAACGGTGAGTGCCTTTCAACGGGGTGACTCACAGATAAGCTTGATCACCAGGTTGATAAGTCAAACCCCATCGTTTGCGATCATAGTTGCTCTTCTGGCGGTCCTGAGCCGCCTTGAGATTTTCTCGGACAATACGAACTTGTTCTTCAGTGTGTTGAATAATATCCGGACCCACAAGTGGTCGTTCCCCCAGTTTCTGACCAATTCAGGGGGGTTCGACACTTACGTCCATATAGAACTTCGAAGGGAGCCATTTTCAAGCTGGCTTGATAGCTGTTGTTATATGAGAATTCCGCATAAGGAAGAGATTCTTCCCACTTCTTGCCGAAAGAAATGACAAAAGCTCGAAGCATGTCTTCAAGCACTTGATTGACTCGTTCGACTTGGCCTTGGGATTGAGGGTGATAAGCTGAACTCCAGGTAATATGAGTTCCCATAGCTGTTTGAAAACTTTCCCAGAATTTGGAAGTGAAAAGACAGCCACGGTCCGAACTAATCTCCTTCGGAATACCGTGGAGTGATACAATTCTGGAGATATACAACTCTGCTAACTGACTAGCAGTGATAGTTTCTTTGACAGGCAGAAAGTGTGCAACTTTAGAGAGTTGGTCGACGACGACAAGAATAGCATCGTGACCCTTCTGTGACCTGGGAAGTCCTGTAACGAAATCCATCTGAACCTTATCCCATTTCCATAGAGGAATAGGAAGTGGTTGCAGAATTCCCGCTGGTTTCTGATGTTCTGCTTTAACGCGACGACACACATCACATTCAGCAACATATCGAGCAATATCCTGCTTCATTTTAGTCCACCAGTACCTTTGACGGAGATCACGATACATCTTGGTGCTACCCGGATGAATAGACAGCGGTGTATCATGTGCCTCCTTCATGACTTTGTCAGTCATGAGTTCGAAGCGAGGTACGACAATGCGGTTTCTGAAATACAAGGTTCCATCTTCAGACAGCGAGAAATCCATGTACTTTACAAGGTGAAGGTCTTTCTTCATGAGATCAATTTCAGCATCTTTAGCTTGCGCATCCTTAACAGCTTTCTCAAGATCTGGTTGTATCACAAGGTTATTAAGAGATCCCTGTGGAACAATACGCAGATTTAGCTTGCACAGTTGTTCAAAAAGACGAGGTTGAGCTCGCCTAACCATGAGGTTGTCGCAATAGGACTTGCGGCTTAAGGCATCAGCCATCACGTTAGCCTTGCCAGGGGTATAGGAAATACCCAAATCATAGTCCGCAATGGCCTCCATCCATCTTTGCTGACGGAGGTTTAGAGATGGTTGAGTGAACAAGTACTTCAGACTTTTATGATCCGTGTAGATCTCGCAACGATTACCGAGAAGGTAATGTCGCCACAACTGCAGTGCATAGATGACAACAGCTAGTTCTAGATCATGTACCGGATAATTCTCTGCATGTGGGCGCAACTGACGAGAGCCATAAGCAATAACTTTACGCTCTTGCATTAGGATACAGCCTAATCCTTCACGGGATGCATCACAATAAATCACAAAGTCTTTGCGGGTAACTGGAGGAGATAGTACTGGGGCAGATGTCAGCTTGTCTTTGAGTGCTTGAAAACTTTCCTGACATTTTTCTGTCCATTCGAACTTAACGCCTTTGTGAAGCAGATCAGTCAGGGGCTTAGCAATCTTAGAAAAATTCTCGACAAAACGGCGGCAATAACTTGCAAGGCCGAGAAAACTTCTGACTTGCTTGAGATTCTTCGGAGGAGTCCAGTCAAGAATAGCCTGAACTCGTTCTGGGTTAACGGCAATTCCATCTTTGGAAATCACATGACCGAGGTATGTCACTTCAGAAAGCCAGAATTCACATTTGGAGTATTTGGCATACAACTGGTGTTCTCGGAGCCTTTCCAGTACAAGACGAAGGTGTTCGGCATGTTCTTCCTTATTCTTTGAATAGACCAGAATATCATCCAGATAAACCACGACAAACTTGTCGAGGTAATCCATGAAGATATAATTCATCAGACGGGAGAATGTGGCTGGAGCATTGGTTAAGCCGAAGGACATGACGGTGTACTCGTAGGAGCCATAACGAGTAACAAATGCAGTCTTCGGAATATCCTCTTCACGAACACGGATCTGATGGTATCCCAATCTCAAATCAAGCTTAGAAAATACTGAGGAACCGGCAAGTTGATCATACAAATCATTGATCCGGGGAAGCGGATATTTATTCTAGATTGTAGCTTGGTTAATGGGCCGATAATCCTGAACCAATCGGTTAGTTCCATCCTTCTTCTTAACGAAGAGTGAAGGTGCTCCCCAAGCAGAGGAACTGGGGCAGATGAAACCTTTCTTAAGTGACGTGTCGATTTCTTCCTTAAGTTCGAGAAGATGATGCGGAGGCATTTTATAAGGACGCTTCGCAATAGGAGTTGTGCCAGGCTTCAAGTCGATGACGAACTCAACAGCTCTAGCAGGGGGTATTCCTGGAAGTTCTTCTGGAAATACATCTTGAAATTCACGAACAACTGGAATGTTCTCGATTCCTTCAAGAGGTGAAGCGTTCAATGTATTTAGGACATATATCTGAGCTTCGGCGTCCTGCACTGTACGAGCTGAGTATCTGACAGTCTGACCGGAAGGGTGTGTGAGGCGGACTGTTTCAGTGGCACAGTCAATCAACGCTTTATGAGGCTTCAACCAGTCCATACCCAGAATAATGTCTATGTTGGAGGTCTTGAGAGCAATGAGTGAAACGGGGAACATCAATCGTCCGATCACAATGTGGTTACCGTGGCTAACCATGGTAGTTTGCCAATTAGCCCCAGACGAATGGATTACTAATGGGATGGACATCTCCTTGAAAAGTATATCATGGCTTCACGCAAAACTTTCGGACATGAAGGAGTGTGATGCTCCAGAATCAAAGAGGACTGAAGCTGGGATTGAATTCACTAGAAGGGTGCCCATCACAATGTTGGGGTCCTGTCGAGCTTCTTCCATGTTGACTTGGTTGACATGAACAAGTTGACTAGCAGGTAGTCTGGTTCCAATGTTCCTAGAAGGATGTTTTCGACGGCTCTTCCGGCAACCAGCAGAAGGACGTGGTGCATCCTGACGAAAAGCCATAGCATCAGGCAGTCCAGCATGAACCGATAGCTGTCTCGGCGGTGAAGGCAAATGAGGTGCAACATAGGACGGCCTTGGTGTTGGAGCAGGTCGGTGGTGTACATTGTGCGGGATCCACACTCGACGCTTCTGAACAGGCTGACCCGAGGATGAGCCAGCTCCATGAGTGCGCTTGAGCGACTCCTGGCATTCAGTCAGAGCTATTTCAATTTGGAAAGATTTGCTGACAAGCGTTGCGTAGTCTGTGAAACCATGGACAGCAAGTGCAAGTTTTATATCAGTACGTAGTCCTTCACGGAATTTCTCTTGCTTGCGAGCGTCAATGTCGACGTCATCCGCAGCATAGCGGGATAATTCAAGGAATTTCCTCTGATATTCATCCACAGTCATTGTGCCCAGTGTGAGTTTGCGAAACTCCTTCTTCTTCTGATCCATCAGACCTTGAGGAATGTACGTGCACGGAAAACTGACTGAAATCCCTGCCAAGTGGTTACTGTCTCTGCAGGCAACATACTCTTGTGGCTTTCCCATCATTGAGCAGCTGATCCCCGCAGGTGATACGTCACATAGGTGACGTAACTGTCAGGGATAACATTGGCTTACTTCATCTGGAAGGCAATGTCACGGAGCCAATCGTCAGCATCCATTGGATCAGTCGAGCTGCGAAAAGTGGACGGATTGAGGCGCACGAATTCTGACAGTGTTATTGGTGTAGGCTACTGATGAGCATTCTGGTTTGGGAACTGAGCCAATATCCCGGTCATAACCTGACGGTTCAGTTCAAATTGCTGCATCATTGCGGCAATATAAGGTGGAGGTGGAGGATCGTCAGCCATCCTGCCAAATCAACAGGGGTAGTTTAGCAAGAAAAACTGCATGTGTATGGAATGATTCATGAAGTAGCATGCACGACAGAAGGAAGTGCAATAGATACTTCATCATAGTCACACCAGACATTCAAAGCCACACATAGCCTCGGTTAGAATCCGGCATTACGACTGTAGAAAAGGGAGGGCTAGACAACTAGGCGGCGCGCAGGCACGCGGTAGGGAAGTACACAACGAGACATAGCAAAGGCTACATCAACGTCGGAGAAAACTATTGGAGCGAGGAATCTGCAAGTGACAACACAGGGTGCCCTCGATAAAAGGATCCTGTAAGCAGAACCTGGCCCACAATCTTGAAGCAAGGGGGGATATTTTCAGAACTCCGGGTGGATGTGAGCACAAGAGCCTAATGTTGGAGTTAGTAAAATTATTTAACCCGAATAGAAGAGAGGTCAGAGTCCCAGAGTAAAGGTCAAGGAGTAAAAGATACTAATACAACCCATTTGGCGACATGGGCCCGTAAGCCACACAGCCAAGTTAGTAAAACAGTTTTGGACCACTAGACTCAACTTCGGCCAAGGAGTTGGAAATGGGGGTTCCTACAGGCAGTCGGCTCTGATACCAACTTGTGACGCCCCCGGCCCAATCATGCACTATTCATACACGCAAATGAACACGATCAAGCCTAAGGACTCACGGGAAGATATCACAACACAACTCTAAAACATAAATAAAGTCGTACAAGCTTTATATTACAAGCCAGGGGCCTCGAGGGCTCGAATACATAAGCTTGCATACAAGCGTCAGCGGAAGCATCAGATATCTGTGTACAGATATTAAAGGAGAAACAGAAAGGCCTTTAGAAAGGCGGGGCAAAATAAAACACTACGATCAAAAGGCGAAGGCCTCCTGCCTGGGACCCTCCGATCCTACTCCTGGTCGTCAGTCAAGTCATAGCAGAATCCATCCTCGGGGGGGTAGTAGTAGTCGATCGACCAGGCATCTGTCTCAGGGGGGCTCCGTCATCTTGATACGACAAACTGATATGGGGAGAAAAGGAAAACAAAGCAACCGTGAGTACTCAGAAGTACTCAGCAAGCAAGGATCTACACTACATATGCAACATTTTCAAAGGGAGGCTGTATATGTGGACTGGGCTGCAGAAATGCCAGAATAGAGAGAAGGCCTAGTCCTATCGAAGACTAGCATCTTCAGCGGTCTTGCAGCAGTAGAAGAGAGTAGAACAGTTCAATATAATGTAGCAGTATCATTAATCTCAACCTCACCCAGAGATCCTTTCTCGACTCCCTGAGAGAAAGCAATCCCAGAGCCATACAGTCATCAACCTCGTCCGGAGATCCCTTCTCGACTCCCTACGAGAAGCAATCCCAGAGCCATATATACAGGTCTCATCACAGGTATCCTGTTCTAAATTGTATCAATCAGGATACAACTCCGAGTGTCCGTTACCGTAGGACCGGCTATCGATAGAAATGTTCTTCCCTTCAGGGGTGCACCAACTTACCCATCACACTCGCTTAACTCCGGCCGGAAACACTTTCCTGGGTCATGCCCGGCCTCGGTCAAACGACACATCGCAACCCTACCTACAGCTCAGCAGAGAGGTCCCCGCCAGTCTACATCCTAAGCGCAAGGGGGTCTTGGCCATCGCCCCTCACCCTCCGGGACGTTGCGCACATGCCACAGATCCAAGCACCACTGAAATGGCGCCAATCACTCCATGCCGCACTGCTGAACTGAACGTCTGACAGAGCTTTCGGCTGATGCATACGATGCAGAACGCCCATACTATGCCCACGTGATGGTTAGTGCTATCAGACCAGAGGCCTGCTCGGATCAAATATCCAAATCGTTAGGACTAGGGCTTGCGGTAACGAGCAGAGACTCACGAAAGATGTGACCCTGTCGCCCCGTCTCAAGGACTTGCTGCAAGGGTTAAGAATGCCCGGCCGCGCCTCGTATTCAACACTCGGGCACCACACTGGCACCCGTCTTCACAACACTCGCCACTTAGGCGCATGCGGGTACCCCTCAGGGTCGACCCGCCTTTCCAAGTAATCAACAGTACAGTCCAAGTATCCGTGTGTCCATAACATCAGGGGAATCCGAGGTATCACCCTCGTTGAATTCCCACTCGATGTATCCGTCAAGGTGAATAAGGAGGAATCACCCTCAGTGGGTTCACACTTGAGGTGTTGTACGACAGCGTCGTTATCGGAAGCGGTGAAGGAGGAATCACCCTTGATGACCACGACCAAATAGCTACTCTACAGAGTTAACATCAGAAGTGCTACACGAGGTATCACCGTCGGCACTGGATAGTAATGCTGCAGTGTCGTTACAACTAAAGGGGGTGATGTGCGGTGTCGGGGCCTGGTCTTCAATCCCGTTGATCGGGTCTTCTGACGATCCAGCGCGGCAGTTGGGATAAGTGGGGTCACTGATAGGTCTCTACCCAGCCTATACTAAGCAGTTTAGGATATACAGGTAATTATCAACAGCAGGTTAAAATGAACAGGCTATGCATCAGAATAGGTAAAGCAGTAGCAGCAGCAATTCTAATGCAATCATGAGAAATAGAATGGGCGATATCGGGATGATCAAAGGGGGGGGGGGGCTTGCCTGGTTGCTCGGCGGCAAGGGCAAGGTCTTCAGGGGTCGTCGAACTCCGGAGCTGCGTCAGTCTCGGGGAAGACGTCGGGGTCGGGGGCTATCGAGAGAGAAGAGGGGGAGGAAACAGTATAAATATAGAGCAAACATGAGCATGACAAATACGATACACGGTGCTAGGGGTAGTCTAACGCAGCATTACACGTATCAGACGGAGCGGGAGAATATCTGACGATATTTCTCGGGTCTTTGGAATTATCGGACAGAGGATCCGGAGGGGGACGGTTGCATGTTCGGATAGTTAGAGACGCGTGACGGACGAATGGACCGCGTATTCGGATTCGTCTCGTCGTTCTGAGCGACTTTCATGTACAAAGTTTTTCGATCGGAGTTACGGATTAGAAGATATGATTTTCTAAAGTTTTTATTGATTTTCTGGAATTTATTTAATTATTTAAATCAACATTATCCGAAACAGTGTACGCTGACATCATCATGACGTCAGCATGACATTAGCAGCCTGTTTAATTAATTAACAGTAGTTAATTATGTTAACTAAATCATTAAGTTAATTTAAATTTAATTAGTCTTAATTAACCAGAGTTAATTAGGTTAATTAATTAAGTTAATTATTAATTATTTATTTAATTATTTATTTTTATTAACTTTTTCTAATTTCATTTTTTTAACAGGAAAAGGGGGCTGGGGGCCCCACTGGGCAGCGACCCAAAGGCCCCAGCGGGTCGGGCGCGGGCGATGGGCGCGGCCCGCTCGGGCGCTCGCCCAGGGTCGCGCGGGCGCGGGCGCCGGCAGCCCCGGCGCCGGCCAGGGGAGGCGGCGGAGGGGCGGCCGCGGACCGGCTGGGCAGAGCGGGCGCAAGGGGCGTGGCTGGAGGTGGTGGTGGCGGCGGCGAGTGGCTAGCAGGGCGGGGGCCGAAGCGCGGTGAGCGGCCAGCGGGAGGGCCTGGCGAGGCGCGCCGCGGGCGTTAGCAGCGCGAGGCGCAGTGGGAAGCAAGGGACGCGACGCGCGGCCATGGGCGTGGCCGGCGCTAGCGACGTGCAGGGGGCGGCAGCGCGCGGCGACAGGGAGGTGCGAGCGCGGTTGCGGGACGGCAGGCATGGCGACGGGCATCGCCGGGTGGCGCGGGCGAGCGGCAGCAGCGGTGCGGGAGTGAGCGTGGGCGGACCGGCGGGCGAGGAACAGAAAAAAGGGGGGGGCCTCATGAGCGGTGTAGGGAGGAGGCAACGGGCGCGGGGAAGATGGCGACGGTGAGGGGGACGAGGCAGCGACGGGGTCGGCGACGGCGGGGCGGCGTCGGGCGGGCGGGCGCGAGAGCGCGAGCGGCGGCGACGGCCCTCCTCCTCTCGATCCCGATTCAATCGGAGCAGAGGGGGGGAAGGATATATTTTCGTGGGGGGGGGGGGTCGATGGGGGAGTTTAGTTAGGTAGGAGGGGAGGTGGGCCGGCCGGCTGGGCTTTGGCCCAGTTGGGCTGGGGGGTTTTCTCCCTTTTTCTTTTTTTCTGTTTTCTTTTGTCCTTTTCTTTTTCTTAATTCATATATCTCTGTTTAGTAAATAGTTAGGCCCCAAACCGAATTTTGTAAAAAGGGAGACCTAGTCCATAAATACCAGTGCTTTATACCCTAACACCAAAAACTAGTTTGGAGAAAACATCATTTCATATTTGTTTTAAATAAATTAAAAGGTTACTAAATGTTATTTTCAGCCACTGTTTTAAGTTGTTTGAGTCACTTATCCTATTTTAATAATGTTGTTTACAATTTTAACATAGCCTCTGATTTATCTACTATTTATTGAACATTTTAGTTCTTATGTTGGACAACTTTTATATTCCACTTTCATCTAAATTTGAATTTTGAGTCAGGAGTTGAAATGCATTATGATGCAAATGATGATCATGCACTGTTAATCATGCTGACTTGGCATTATCAAAATGGGATTACTGTGGCTAACCACTGGGGGTGTTACACACCTTCTTTTTGATGACCTTAGGCAAGTGCTCGGCAGCGACCGCCGTCGTGGCGGTGCTGCCGATAGCAGTGATACGAGCTGGAGCAGCCGCACCGAAACCATCAGCACCACTGATCCGCATTCCCCCAATGTCAGCGCCATGCGAGGGAATTTGGATGATATCTAGGGATTTGGGGGAAATGGGGAAACTGTGGGGATAAGCTAACGGTCGGGAACTACTTATGGCACTATATGTTGTATACGGCACACTGTTTATACATGTCGTTTGTGTTAGGTATTACAACTTCACACACGATTTCCACACCAAACCGTGTGAGAAGACAATGTAGGTGAGACACGGTTGCCGTGACATAACAGTATGTGATGTACTACCCTATACATATAATTGAGTTACAGTGATACCATGTAAACAGCCGCTCTGCGGATATCCGTAAAAAAATAAAACAGCCGCACTGCGGATAGAGATGGCGGCGGCGGCCTATGCAGCGGCTACTAGATAAGAGGTTAATCCTCGGTCGGTGGGTGGGGGAGGCGTCATAGGAGGTCAATCCTTGGTCTGCGGCGGGAGATAGGAGGAGCTCAACCATCGAGGTCGACAGCGGCGTGATTGGAGCATATCCATCGCGGTCGATGGCGGGAGAGTGGAGGTCGAACTTCAGGCGGCAGCCGCACTAAGCTTTGCTCCTCGACCCTGCTGTCTTGGCGTCGCCACATGGCGCTTCTCTGTCTGGTGGGTGGAGGTCGCCGCACGGCTAATTAATTAAGGTATTCTTTTTGTGAGTGGCTTAATTAAGGTATTCAATTTCTAAGGGTAGTGTTGTAGTACTCTGCGTGTAAATTGACTGGACATTAATTTTTCTCATTGCACATCTGGATAACAATATGGAGCACCCTCAATAATTATGAAATTAAAACCTTGTGATTTATGCACGCATCTTTGGGCATCAGTTAATCCGTGTATTAATGTTGTTGTTTTGTTTTTAATTACCATTCATGTGGTGCAGATGGAACAATCTCAATGGATGAAGAATCGGAGAACCATAGATTTTATCAGTGGCGTGACAGAGTACATGAATTTGGCTGAAAGTACAAAGAGGAGAATTGTTGATGTGGATTACATCCTGTGTCCATGTACTCACTATGCCAATACAGAGTCACATCAAATTGCAGATGTCCAGCGGCACTTACTCTCTCGGGGATTCATGGATGGATATACATGTTGGAGCAGACACGCTGAAGAGCAGGTCATGGATGAATATACCCAGAGCTGCGTGATGCCAAACCCCAGTTAGTGCACATGGATGTTGAATCTAACATCGGGGCAGAGGCGTCAGGCTACCAATGGAACACCGGAAAGCCGAAACGCTCACTGGAAAACAAAGACGGCGACACAGATGACGATGATCTTGATATGGCAGATTTTGCTACTATGGTTGCAGATTTCAAGGGCCCAAAAAAAGGATATGATTGGGTACAAGGATCTGCCAACCATTGATGCGGACTCCAAGAAAGAATTATATCCAGGTTGCAAAAAGAAATATTCCAAGTAGAGTGCCACCCTCACGCTTCTTAGATTTAAAGCAGCAAACAGTCTATCAAACAAGGGCTTCACAGAGATGTTAGGTCTTTTCAAAGAAATTCTTCTGGAAGATAATGTGCTCCCCAGAAGCACGAACGAAGCAAAGAAAATTGTTTGCACATTGGAACTTGAAGTACAGAAGACACGCTTGTGTGAATGATTGTATATTGTACCGTGGTGAGTACAAAGATTTGCGTGCATGTCCCACATGCACGATACAAGCGCAGGAGAGCAATGGACAAGTACAAATTGGATGACGATATCAAGACAGGAATCCCGTTCAAGGTTGTTTGGTACTTGCCTTTAATTCCAAGGTTGAGGCGTTTGTTTGCAAACCCTAGAGAGGCAAAGAGGTTGCGGTAGCATCATGATGAGCGAACCGTGGATAAATATATGAGGCACCCGAAAGATGGGGCTCAGTGGGAATTAGTCGACAACAAGTTTGAAGACTTTGCCAAGGATCCTAGAAGTATAAGGCTCGGGGAGTGTACTGACGGGATGAATCCTTTTGGCGACATGAGCACCAATCACAGCACATGGTCGGTGCTTCTGTGCATATATAACCTAGCTCCTTTGTTGTGTATGAAGAAAAAATAGATTATGATGTCAACGATTATCCAAGGCCCGAAGCAACCTGGAAATGACATCGACATTTACTTTCAGCTACTGGTAGAGGAACTGCTGACAGTGTATATAGATGCGCCTGCTGTAAAATGTTATGATGCTTACAAAAAGGAGATTTTCGATCTACATGCGATGTTGCTGCACACCATTCAAGATATGCTGGCATTAGGCAACACATCGGGGCAGAAAACAAAGGGAGATGTAGGGTGTGTCACATGCATGGATAGGACAGCTAGCAGATATCTTCCCAACTCGCGCAAAACCGTGTATTTGTGTCATCGTAGGTTCTTACTGAGAAATCACCCATACCGAAAGATGAAAGCTGAATTTGATGGTACAGTAGAGGTAGATGTGGGCCCAAGACCTTATGATGGGGAGGTGGTCCAAAACATGGCTAAACATATTAATGGTGTGCTTGGAAAGAAGCACGCTTTGACGGTGAAACAAACACCCAAGGATCAAGTGTTTAAGAAGAAATCTGTGTTCTGGAAATTACCTTACTAGGAGATTCTACGTGTATGTCACTGCATCGATGTCATGCACGTAGAGAAGAATGTATGTGAAAGCATCCTTCGCACTCTGCTCAAGATTAAAGGTAAAACAAAGGATGGTGACGGTGCACGACTCGATATGCTTGCTGATCAATCAAAACGTAATAGTGAAGCAGAAGATGATAACAAATTCATCAACGCTCGCCAGAGTTAAACTTTCAGTAGAGAAGAAGCAACAGAGTTCTTGACCTATTTGTTGTCAGTTAAGACACCCTCTTCCTATTCCGCAAACATCAGAAGTCTTGTGGATGTGAGCTCAGGTAAAATGAAGTTGGGACACATGAAGTCACATGATTGCCATGCAATGTTGACACAAATCCTCCCAGTGGCCATTAGGAATCTGATGGACAAAGATATAAGAAACACACTCATTGAGCTCTGTGATTTCTTCAACCAACTATGGCAGAAAGTTGTAGATCCTGAAGAGTTGGAGCATATGCAAGATGATATTGCAAGAATATTGTCCAACCTAGAGATGTTTTTCCCACCATCATTCTTTGATGTCATGGTCCATCTCACTGTGCACCTTGTCGACAAGATAAAGTATTGTGGTCCTGTGTTTCTTCGCAACATGTATCCCTTCGAGTGGTTCATGGGAATACTGAAGCGCTATTGTCGGAACCGAAACCATCCAGAGGCAACCATCCTACAAGGTTATACTACGGAGGAGGTGGTTGAGTTTTGCACCAAATACATGAAACAAAGACCTATAGGTTTGTCCCTCTCTCGCTACGAGGGAAGGCTGAAAGGTAAGCCAGTCCTTGCTGGCACGCAAAAGGCTGCCCCTGGAGAATTTGCAGAAAAAGCCCATTTGATGGTACTGCTTAATAGCCCAGTTCTCAACGCTTATGCCAACGAACACTTGGCGGAGATACGCCAAAGCTTCTTACCAATGGTGCCTTCATCAGATGTGGAGATGAAGGAGCACACTAAGAACTACGCCGAATGGCTGAAGAATCATTTGGCACAAGGATCCATCGATGACATTGCTACGTGGTTGGCACAAAAGCCATCACCTACGGTGCTGATGTACTTAGCACTAACCTAAATGGCTACACGTTCTACACTGAGGAATGTGATGAGAAGACCTCATATTAGAACAGCTCTGTTCGACTAGAATGCATGACTGTAGATGAAGCTGATAAAAGGGTATACTATGGAACCATCAAAGAGATTTGGGAGCTTAACTATGTGAAAGTTAAGGTGGCATTATTCAGGTGCACATGGATCCCTCTCGGTCAAGTAAAGGTTGATGATTACAGGAAGACTAGTGTTAACAGGACAACGATGGCATATCACGTGGACCCATTCATTCTTGCCAGCGATGCTACCCAGATTTTCTATGCGGAAGACCCCTTGCATAAGAACTGCCATGTAGTGATGCATGGGAAGAGGAGGGTACTGGGTGTCGAGGATGTTGCCGATGAGGACGAGTATGATGAATTTGGTGAGTTGCCAGCCAAGGGATCACGCACCCCTCTAACATAGAGCCTAAAATCATCAGAAAACCCAAGTTCATTCGGGGTCAACGTAATGATCCCAGTTCCCCCATGTACATGGGAATTAAGCCGTAAGACTAGTCTTTATGCCTACCCTACAACTTAATTCGTTCAATTTAGAACTGTCGCGTGTACTGAATTTGCGAGTTATACCTGGTTTTCTGTTGATGTAAGAACCGTTATATATGTTGACCATGATATGCTGTCAGCTCACACAATGAATATGAACTGTTTGTTATTATTATTATACCATAGAGGTAGCACACTCAATTGATCTCACTCATGTATGAACAGAAGATATGCAATCTGGTTTGCGAATAGCACACGGTTTGTTCATGAAAGCCGTGTGCCGACCAAACCACGCGCGCGATCTGAGTCGTGCATTCTGATTGGCCAGAACCCAAACCCCACGGATCGTACGTCTGCATCGTTGGATGCTCCCAGATCGAACGGCAATCCTCATCCCTTTCGACAGCAAATGCAATTCCGGTTGTAATTTTATTTATATGCACAAAATGCACATTAAACTCAAAAATGTCTTAAATATAGCTAACGATACCTAAAATGCGTGAGAAAATCAAAACTGTGGTATAATGGTGATTGCGTACCGTGGAAATTTTTATGAGGCCAAACGATGAAATCACCGTCCACTGGAGTTTGAATTGACATGTCTCCTTTTTGGAAACCATGATCCTTCTTGTGAGATGCTCCATTTTGGAAGGAGCAATCATCAAAACTTGTGCCAAACTTTACCAATTTTTTTCCACGGGGTCGTGAGAGCACGCCATGGGCACACATCGATTTTGATAATGTCCGGACTCCATCTGAATTTCCTGTAATTAAAATACCTACTAGGCCTAGGCCGCAAAACTCGTAAAGTGACGCACAAATGATTCGTACACCTTCTTTGCTAAGCCATAGTGGTGTATCATAGCCGGTATCACGCACTCGGGAATAGCAAATATGATGATGTGGTAAAGAATTAAAGAAGGGAGTGTGGGTTAGAGTAACATAGGTAGATACAGTAACATAATAAATGCTATACTACTTTGTGTCATGCATGGACATTAATATGGTCATCTATGATACTACTCTATGATACTATGCACTATGGCTAGTCATAGTGGGGAGTAACTTAGAGTAGTAACATGTACATGTTACTAGTCTATGTTACTACCTTCATAGACTAGCCAAAATGGAGATTAACATATACTAGTAACATACACATATCCCTAGACTATGTTACGATCTTCATAGTGGGTAGTAACATAAGTGTGGTAACATGCCAAGCTTCATTTATTAGGTTATAGACTCATATTGCATTGGGACATGTGATGTTACAGTAACTAGCTAAGTTACTCAAACTACCTCTCTCCTCATTAACTCATTGGCACATAAGCAAATTTGTTGAGTTGGACTCGATGTTACTGCTGAAGTTACTCCCACTGTGGCTAGTCACAGTGAGTAGTAACATAAGTGTGATAACATATAGATCTTCATTTATTGCTTTGTAGACTCATTTTACATTGGGAAGCGCTATGTGATGGTAACATATTGTGTTACTCTATTTGCCTCTCTCCTCATTAATTAATTGACACATCATCTTCTTTGCTTAGGTGGCATGTATGTTATTACCTATGTTACTCCCACTATGACCAGCTATGAAGGTAGTATCATACACTAGTATCATATGCATGATACTACTATATGATACTCCCCACTATAAGTAGCCTAACTAACACCCACATGTAGTTGTAGTAGGGCTTTGACTTTATATGCACTAAATGCAAGGTAAGTGCAAAAAAATGACTTAAATATAGCAGACAAGACCTGAAATGGGCCAGAAAATCAAACCAAGGGTGTATCCGTGATTGTTTACCATGATTTTTTTGAGGCGGAACAATGTAGTCACTGATGATTTGGAGTCCGAAGTGCCGCGTCTCCTTTTGGAAACTATGACCCTTCTTGTGAGATGCCCCGGTATAGAAGGTGCGAGCACCAAAACTTGTGCCAAACTTTACCAAATTTTTTCCATGCCATCGTGAGAGCACGCCACGGTGTCACAATGATTTTTGTTATTTCTGGACTCTATATGCATTTCTTGTATTTAAAATACCAACAAAGTCTACGCCTCTGGCCGCACCCTGCGGCCGAACTGTTTGAAGTTTTTTCCCGTTTCTCTGACAATGAATGAAAACTCGCAAAGCGACACACAAATGATCTTGCTAACACCCACGTGTAGTTGCGACTATATATATATATATGTGCAAAAAACGACTCAAATATAGCAAATGAGATCTCAAATGCTCCGGTTTGCAAGGAGCGATCATCAAAACTTGTGCCAAACTTCACCAATTTTTTTCCACGGGGTCGTGAGAGCACGCCACTGGCACACGCCGATTTTGATGATGTCTAGACTCCATCTTAATTCCCTGTAATTAAAATATCAATTTGGCCTACGCCGGTGGCAGCACCTCGCAGCCAAAATGTTTGAAACTTCTCCCCTTTTCTTGGACAATGGATGAAAACTCGCAAAGAGACACACAAATGATTTGTACACCTTCTCTGCTAACTAACACCCAGATGTAGTTGTAGTACGGTTTTGATTTTATATGCACTAAATGCAAGGTAGTGCAAAAAAAGGACTTAAATATAGCAGACGAGACCTGAAATGGGCCAGAAAATCAAACCTAGGGTATATACGTGATTGTTTACCATGAAAAAAATTCGAGGCGGAACGATGTAGTCACCGACGATTGGAGTCCGAAGTGCCGCATCTCCTTTTGGAAACTATGATCCTTCTTGTGGGATGCTCCGATTTGGAAGGTGTGAGCATCAAAACTTGTGCAAAACTTTACCAAATTTTTTCCATTGGATCCTGAGAGCACGCCACGGTGACACACTGATTTTCGTTATTTCCGGACTCTATATGCATTTCCTGTAATTAAAATACCAACAAGGCCTACGCCTCTGGCCGCACCCTGCGGCCGAACTATTTGAATTTTTTCCCGTTTCTCGAGCAAAGAATGAAAACTCCCAAAGCGACACACAAATGATCTTGCTAGCACCCACGTGTAGTTGCAACTATAAAAAATGACTCAAATATAGCAAACAATACCTCAAAGGCACCAGAAAATTGAACCATAGGGTACAATGGTGATTTCTTACTGTGGAAAACAATTTGGAGGCGAAACAATGAACTCATGTTTTCATTCAAACAAAAATATGCTGTTAGTTCATGTAAATGTTTTCAAATAGCACACATTTCACTCAAGAAAGTCGTGTGCCTACCAAACCGTGGCCGATGCCCCCCTGCTGCGCGCGCGATCTGGGTCATGCATTCTGATTGGCCAGAACCCAAACCTCACGGATCATACGTCTGCACCGTTGGATGCTCCCAGATCGAACGGCAATCCTCATCCCTTTCGATAACAAATGCAGTCCAGCTAGGATTTGATTTATATGCCAAAATGAACGGTAAATGCCAAAAAATGTCTTAAATATAGCACACAAGACCTGAAATGTGCTAGCAAATCAAACCTGGGGTATAATGGTGATTGCTTACCGTGGGAAAAAATTAGAGGCGAAATGATGAACTCACGTCTTCATTTCAAAATTAGCACGTCTTCATTTCAAACGAAATTATGCTCTTTGTGCCCACGAGCGCTTAGAGGCAACCGTTTGCATAGGCCTTTTTGCGCGGCGACCGGGGATATTTTTTCACCCTTTTCACCTAGGCCGCCAACACCCCCCACCGCCCGCCCGCGTTTCACTCAATTAGTCCACCCAATCTCCATCGCCAGCTCCCCCCTCCCCCAGATCCACAGCAGAAACCTCTCCGGCGCCGGCGTGCTCACCTGGGCCGTGTGCCCACTCTTCGGCGTCAACCCTACCTCCCCTGCCATTCCCAACATGTGGCTGCCCTCGCCGTTTCGTTTGCTCGCTAGCCACCCTCTAGCATATCGATCCTGTAACCCTCGCCTCTCCTATGGTCCTGCCGGGTTTGCATTAAGAAACCTGTTAGTTACTGCTCTCCATCGTGGTGAGGCATATTTCCTCGCAATCCCTCTTCCTATTTCGTTCTGTATGTTCCCAAATTGGCTATAAAATAACAGAGAGCGTATATATGTTCATTATCTACCTTCCTAAATAGTACATATAAGTTGTATTTGTTCCAATAAGTTACTGCCGATTTACAGATCGTGGGCGCCCGAGTCAAACAAACTTAACAAATAAGCCGTACATTTTCTAAATTATTGCATGACATGTTTAGACAGCTTGATACCAAGTTGTTAGTTTTATGCTTATCCTCCTTTCCTGAGTTTCGCATGTGTTCTCTGTAGATGCCGAGTAGCAGCGACATCACTCATGCTTCAGGCGATGTATCTTCATCTGATTCCGATAACCCTAGGTCTTCAGTAGATGGTGGGCGATCAAGTAATCTTGAACGGGATAGAGCTGCAGCAATTACCCTTCTGGTCAGGACACGGAGGAACGCTCTAAGGAAGCCCACACACTAGCCTAAAGGTGTATATGAAGTAACCGAGATCGATTTAAAATCTTAGGCTCCAACTAAACCAGATAAAGCATGCATGAGGTTAAGAAGTGTGTGTGGATTTTTGGCAGGGCAAGGCTCAACATGAATCTGTCGGGGTTTCGGAAGGCTGACACAGAAACACGGCAAAGGATAGTCCGGGGGATCATTTATCACTTCAACGTTCCAGACCAGTTGAGAATGCAGGTTGAACACGCTGCACTGAAGAAGGCTAGGGATGCTTGGAGAAAGTGGAAGCACGTGATGTACAAGAAGTACTTGAGTGAAGGCAAGGACCCAATCCCCGCATACTCCCAAATTACAAAGGCAGACTAGGCAGAATTCAAAAGGGTCAGGGCAACTATAGAGTTTGCTGAGAAGAGTGCCAAGCAATTGGAACTTCAGAAGAGGAACAAACACCCCCACCGTATGGGTGTGGCAGGATACTATGGCATGAAACCGATATGGGACCAGGAGACAATGAAGCAGTAGCTCCGGGTGGGAAACCGGCCTTTAGTGAAATCAGGGGCGAACACGCTAGAGACTACTTGCGGGCACGTGCAAGGAGGCGTGATGACGGAAATTATTACATTGAAAACTCACATGACGAAGAACTGTATCGTGTGATGTTAAAGGCTTCCCAGATCCCTGGAAGGTTCTATAGGAACTCAGGGCCATGTCACATTCTGTCCGATGCTCTGGAAACAAGAGAGCCCCCTGGCCGTGCAGGGGGTATAGGTGTTAATGTCCCGCACAAGACGGCTTTCACACTCAGCAAAGAAGAGAGGCTCAGCATGAAAAAAGCGAGGACTGAAATGAAGCAGAATGAATTATATGAAAGGTTGAGGAAGGACATGTATCCGGCTGTTAGAAAGGATATTGAGGAGTCAATGATGATGCAGAAGACTCTAACACTGACAGATAGCCAGTAGTTGGGAGGGGAGACGGGCATGGAGGATGCTGCTTATTGCGCGACAACACCGCACAAGAGTAGCTGTGCATCAGCTGACCCCAGCGACACTGAGACTGCAGCTGCTCATGATGATGCTATATCTGATCTATCTGGAATGAAAGACAGACTGAAGGGCGTGCATACACATTATGAAGGTACATTAAAATGTGCAACAGCCTAGGTTTGCCCACCCTTCTTGGAAGAGGGCCTCTTGTTGGATAATGTGCCATTGAAGCCGGGCTGTGTGAAGTGCTACGTGACTGAAGTAAAGCCTGGATTCAATGAATTTGCCCTGAAGAATGTCCTAGGAGACTTTGATGAGCAAAGGACCTTGGCAGAAACACTATTAAATCACATCCAGTGGCCACGAAAGGAAATAGAGTTCATGGATGAGATCCCTGAAGCCCCGCCAAGAGCAACCAATGTCGCCCCTCAACCGGTGACGCTCTCCTTGCCACAGCAGCTCTCGCGTGCTTCCCCCAAAGAACCTAATACTCGTAATCCGACAGCCGATGCATCAACCTGTGATCAGGCGGCCCGACTTTGTGCCATACATGCCATGTCATCGTCTGCCCAACAGCAGCCAGTGGCAAGGCCTACAACTGTTGAAGACGCACCACCGGTTCAGATGTCGGCCGCTGAAGCAGCGGAGGGAGTCCCAGCTGCAGCACATGCTCAGCAGACCAACCTGGTGGAATGGACTGCTGAGCAGTCTGATGCTTCGGAACCGCCTGAAAAGCAGTCTGTAGGTCTAGAACCGACTGCTCATCAGTTCGTCGGTCCGCAGCCGCGCGATCAACATACCAATGCGTCAGCACTTCCTGCTCAGCAAACCAACACATTGGCACGGCCTCCTCAGCACACCGACAAGTTGGCACCACCTGCGCAGAAAACCGACATAGCTTCAATGCATCGCCAGCTGTCCGATGCCTCTGCTCCTACAGCCCAGCTGACCGTCACAGCAGCACCACCAGCTCAGCGGTCCGGCATAGCTAAACCGTCTGCTAAGCAGTCCGTCGAAGCTTCACCGTCTGCTAAGCAGTCCATCGAAGCTTCACCGTCTGCTCGGCAGTCTGCCTTGCAGCCAACCAGACATTGTACCAGAAGTGCTTCAAGTACCAAGAAGGAAGTGGGCAAAAAGGCCCGTGAGGAAGCGCACTGTGAGAGCGAAGAGGAAAGAGAACGATTGCCTTTTACTTAAAGCACTCGTCGCCCTGAACCAAATTAACAACAAGTTGTTCGAATCGGGGAGTAATATTATTTCTGGCGGCATGGATGATGAAGAAATAACTTTGCTACTTGCTAAAAATAAAGCACACATACTTGAAGCACGCAATTACGTCCATGACTATCCATTTCTTGTTGGCGAATACTTTGATGAGTGCAACTCCAGTTGCCGCGAGTTACATAAATATTGCATGGATCAAATGTTAGCAGGTCATCATGTTCTACTAGTCCACTACAACAGAGATCATTTCCGACACGATGCTGGTTCCATTAGTGTGAGTTTCGAGGACTTACATCTCTTCTTCAACTTCAACGAGCTTGATGCCACTCTTGTTAGATGCCTGATTTTGTAAGTACTTAACAAACTCTGATCAACTTCTCCATACAAGGCTGTAAATGATAAACAGTTAACTGCATTTTATTCCACCCAGGGGATTGAAAGCATAGAGAAGAAAAAGGGAGAGTGTGTATTTCATAGATCCTGCATTAGCAAATGGCACAACATTAGATGGCAAGGATGCACGGGAGTGGGCCATTAACACGGTCGTCCGTATCTTCGAAAACACGTCCTATGCAGAATCAATTCTCTGGCCATATCATGAACGGTAAGTCAAGTAAACAACCACGCATACACTGATTGTCTTTCAGATTTCGAGATAATTCGGAAGTTCATGGCTTTCTTAATATGTACCAATCACTGGATATTGGTATTCATTGTTGCAAACAAGAACACAGTTTACTACATGGATTCTCTCAGAGAGTCAACAAACGCTCAGGATCTGATGCATCTTCAGCAATTCATGGATAGGTATTGAATTCTATGATGTTGAAATTGATTTGCATTCATATCTGGTTCAATAATTGATGTTGTGAAAATTCATCTTCATTTGCAGTGTGTTCGCATTGTGGAAAACTAAACCAGGGAACCTGTTCAAGAGGGAACTACCTCTGCAGCACGAGATCGTTTTTCCGGGAATACACCGAAAATTGTTATTTTTGAAAAATGTATCCAATAGTCTCCAAATACCTTTTCTTACGCTAGTCAAATGTTCAAGCTTCTAAACAAACCTCTTTCTATTTCTGTCCAAAGAAAAAAAATACATCTAACACCGGTTAGGTTGTTCCTAACAGGAAAAATATATGACAAATTCTGTAAAAAAAAATCAGTGTACTCAGCAACAAGCAGGGACCAACCTTTGTGGATACTATGTTTGCAGACACATGATCTCCATTTGCAAATCTGCTGATAGTTGTGAAGATGCTCGTGAATTAGTACTAGTAAGTCTATCTTGATTAATATCTTCTACTCCACTCATACGGCACATTCTAATCTTAAAAATACTGCATCTAATCTTAGAACCGAGGACCCCTGAACCGCTCCCCGCTGGTGAATTCCTGATGGTTCAGAGATTTATCAGCGACTTCTTCCTGAATCACTACATCAATCCCATTGGTGATAATGAAGATTTCAGCATGCGTTCTCCTAAAACATTGAGTAAGAGTTAGCCGCTAAACATATACTCATGGATCCATTGTTTTCCATCTGATGAGGTCTTCGTATTTCGTACACTATGATTAATTATGTAATGCATATATATGTCGACAAATTATTGGAATTTAGCTACCATTTGTTTAATTGCAATTGTTGCGAAATCTGATGAATGTTCTTCCTGTGGACACTATTTGTTCAATTGAATATTGTGGCAAATTTGCTTTTTGCATGCCGATTCAAATCGGATATTTTTGTTTTAACATGGCAATTTCTCCGCACACGGTTCAACTAAATGAGTGTGTGCGATCCACATCGGAAAGCATACTTCAATCATAGCTGAACCGTCGGTGATGCACAGCAGATCGCAAACGATTTTCAGCACTACTACGTGTGCGTATGGGCTCTGGAACCATTTGTGATATCACATTATCGCACACGAGAGCTCAGAGTAAACCGTGCCCAATGTAAAATACAATCCCAGCCGTAAATTTTTCAGGAAACGTGTGTGATCCCAAAGGAAAAGCACACGTCACTCTTGCCGCAACCGTCGGTGATACACAACAAATCACAAACGGTCTGCAGCACTTGTATGTGTGCGAAGGGGCTCCTTAACCGTTTGTGATAGAACATTATCGCACATGGTAATTGTTGGGAAACGTGTGCGATGGAGTCATGCATAGCAGACGGGTTCCGCAGAAAACTCGTGTGCGATGGGGCACATATCACACACAGTTCATATGTTGGCCCATGTTCCTTACATACTGTTTCCCAAACGGTTCATTACGACACAACGTTTGGTTTTACTGCGTCATTAGAAACATTTAATCACCGATCCCACACGTGCGAAAGAATTTAGTGTGTGCTGCATCGCATACGATTACATTTGGCAAGGCCTTTGCATCATGGCTCCCTAACCCCAACGGTTTTTGGGTCGTGTGGGAAGGACCCCCCTATCGCAGCCACTCACTTGGTGACGGTTCAAAATGCCGTCGCGGAAAGGGGTTAAAAACCGTGTGTATAGCACCTCGCTGTACCAGTGTATAGAGGTAATTTTAATCCAAGGCCTTTTCCTGGAAATTCCTCTAATAATTATGGTAATTCCTATGGTAATTCTTCTTACAACAATAATAGGAACCCCTCTGATCTTGAGAATAATATTAAAGAATTTGTCAACACTCAAAAGGTTTTCAATGCTATGATAGAAGAAAAGTTGAATAAGATTGATGATATGTCTAGAAGCATTGAAAGAATTTCTCATGATGTAGACAATCTCAGGTTGAAATTTTTTGTACCCAGGGTTGATGAATCAATGAAAGCTCTATATGTTTCTATGGATGAAAGTAAGAAAATAACCGCTATGCTTAGAGCTAAAAGAGAATTTTTGGAAAGAGCATTTTCTAGTGATTGCTTTCATAAAAATGATGAAGATCTCAAAGTAATTGGTGTTTCTTCTATTGATTCCTTGTTTAGTAAAATTAAAATTGATGATAAAGGGACTGAAGAAGAGTCAACTTTAGCTAGAAGGCGTCCTGATAATTCGGAGGGTGAAAATCTTGATAAATTTTTTGATAAAAGTGGCTTTGGAGAGGTCAAAACTTTAACTAGTGATGTGCCCACTCTTTTGGATTACAAAGACTTTAATTATGATAGTGGATCTTTGATTGTATGTATTTCTTTGTTGCAATCCATGATAAATTCACCTCATGCCTATGAACAAAATAAAGCTTTTACTAAACATATTGTTGATGCCATGGTGAAAGCTTTTGAAGAAAAGTTGGAATTAGAAGTTTCAATTCCTAGAAAATTACATTATGATTGGGAACCTACCATTAAAGTCAAGATTAAAAATTATGAGTGTTTTGCTTTATGTGATTTGGGTGCTAGTGTTTCCACAATTCCGAAATCTTTATGTGATGTGCTTGGTCTTACCGATATTGAAGAGTGTTCTTTAAATTTGCACTTGGCGGATTCTACTATTAAAAAGCCTTTGGAAAGAGTTAATGATGTTCTTATTCTTGAAAATATGAATTATGTGCCCATAGACTTTATTGTTCTTGATATTGATTGCAATCCGTCTTGTCCAATTATTCTTGGTAGATTGTTTTTACGCACTATAGGTGCCGTGATTGATATGAAAGAAGGCAATATTAAATTTCAATTTCCACTAAGAAAGGGTATGGGACACTTTCCTAGAACAAGAATTAGGCCACCATATGAATCAATCAAGAGGACAACCTACGGATCAAAAACTAAAGATGACAATACTTGAATCTATGCATTATGCCTAGCTAGGGGCATAAAACAATATAGTTTGTTGGGAGGTAACCCAATGAATAAAATTTATTTTTACCTTTTCCTTTTTGTTCTGGAGTGTTTGCACAAATATGCTACTGTTATGATTGTGTTTTTATGTTTTAGTTAGTTTTTGTGCCAAGCTAAGCCTTTGGGATAATGTTGGGTGATATTTGACTTGATCTTGTTGAAAAACAGAAACTTTTGCGTCCAGTAGCAGAATTTTTAAAAATCACTGAAGTAACGAAAGTTTCTTAATTTTTTGCACAAGATTTCTATACAAATTTTCCATGTTTTCCTAATTTTTCAGAATGTTTTGAGTTACAGAAGTATGGTAAATTTCCAGATTACTTCAGACTGATCTGTTTTTGACAGATTCTGTTTTCGTTGCATTGTGTGCTTATTTTGATGAATCTATGGTTTGTATCGGGGGCTATAAGCCATGTTAAAGTTAAAATACATTAGGTATAAGGCAATAATAAAATATGAATGGGTTTGCATCAGTATTTAGAGTGGTGATTTGCTTTATTATACTAACGGATCTCACGAAGGTTTTGTTAAGTTTTGTGTGATTGAAGTTTTCTAGTTTTGGGTGAGATCACGATGGATGAAGGAATAAGGAGTATCAAGAGCCTAAGATTGGGGATTCCCCATGGCACCCCAAGATAATATTCAAGGATGGACAAGCAACTAAGCTTGGGGATGCCCCGAGTGGCATCTCCTCTTTCTTCTAACGACCATCGGTATTTTACTTGGAGCTATATTTTTATTCGTCACATATCATGAGTTTTCCTTGGAGCATCTTGTATTATATGAGTCTTTGCTTGTTTTGCTTTTTAGTTTTTCACAAGTATCCTTGCTTGAAACACCTATTTGAGAGAGCCAAAATTATGCTATGATTTGTTAGAATTGCTCTTTATGCTTCACTTAAATTTTTTGAGCTATGGAATTGCTATAGTGCTTCACTGATATCTTTTTGCGCACAGTGTGCTTTAATTTTTTTTGAATAAATGCTCCCATGCTTCACTTAGATTTATTTGAGAGTTAGTAATTTTGAAGAAATTCTCTCATGCTTAACTTATATTATTTTGAGAGATGAAAATCTTTATGCTCATGTTCTTCACTTAGATTTGTTTGATCTTGTCAAAAAAGTAATTGCAATATATGAAACTAGTCCCAAAGTGATAGATACTCAAGAGGGATATAATAAAAACTTTCATGAAGATCATTGGACAAAATAAACTTGATTCTTTGTAACAGTTTTGAGATATGATGATAGTGATATGTGAGTCATGTTGATGAGTAATTATGCTTTAGTAAGAATATTGGTGTTAAAGTTTGTGATTCACTATGCAAGCATGAAAGTCAATAGTTATGCAATGAAATTACATCCTACTTGTGGTGCATTATTCGGTGTTAGTTATGCTTAATGCTCGCTTATGGGATTTTTCGTTTCTTTGTTGGTTCCTTCTCAATCTTTTGCTAGCCTTCACTTGTACTAAGTAGAAATACTACTTGTGCATACAAACTCTTTAAACCCTGTTTTGCCATATGAGGCCACCATACTTACCTATATGCGGTATTCCCGTGCCGTTCTAAGCAAATTTGTATGTGCCACCTATAAATTTCAAA
The DNA here is from genome assembly GCA_011799875.1 of Thinopyrum elongatum. Classification (NCBI taxonomy): domain Eukaryota; kingdom Viridiplantae; phylum Streptophyta; class Magnoliopsida; order Poales; family Poaceae; genus Thinopyrum; species Thinopyrum elongatum. The sequence goes on along the minus strand of CM022303.1, from coordinate 96,610,996 downwards.
ATAATTTCCTTTTTGTGTGCTCGTACCGCTCATGAAGCGACAGGGGTGGCCAATATTTTCCATGCTAGATGTGTTATTCTCAAGATGAGTGTTTATTCACTTGTCATTGCACACGAGTACGACGGTAATAGGGATGCCCAGTCCCGAAATGAAAAATGAATTTACTTTATGTTGTCAAATAATAAATTCCTATGAAAGTGTTGGTATGGAGGGCACCCGTGGATATGGCTAGCCATGGATTGTGAAAGAACGATGGAAAAGGGAAAAAACATTATTTTCTATATGAAAAGTGTTAGAAATTACTTGGTCGTTTTCGTTGAAGGGAAAAGTATGCCTGTCAAAAATTTTATCTCTTAATTTTTGCTTTGAGCTCTGTCACCTCTACAAATCCCTACTTCCCTTTGCGAAGGGCCTATCTATTTACTTTATGCAATTTTATTTTTATTTGAGTCTCCATCTTCTCTTATAAAGCACCTACTAAGGGGCACTATGATCGTACTTGAGCATTGGATGTAGCTAATATGCGAGTGTGTTTCATGAATGGATCAATGATTGAGCATGATGGGCTAGGGATAATTTTCTTTAGAGTTGATATTTTGAAAGACATGGTTGCTTGTTGATATGCTTGAGTATTTACTAGTACAAATGCCTGCGCGTTGCAACGGGAAAAAAGTGCGCTTCATGTGCCATTTCTTATATCCAAAGCTGATAAACCTCAGTAAACACTCTTATTTATGTTCAGAGCTTGAAGTGTGGACATGAAGAACAACCCTAACTTCCTTCATCTGTTGGAAGAGTAGTGGTGCATGAAATAGTATGTGAATTGGTTATATGTTTTTTGCTTTTCAAAAAAACACAAATATTTCTTTATTTTTGAAGAAATTGTACATTTTATTTATTTTTTATTAGAATTGGACATATTTTGAAGGCGAACATTTTATAAACACGTGTTTTTTTGAATTTGTTTAATGATTTTGTGAACAATTATAAATGCTTTTAAATTGGAATCATTTTTTGGGAATTTTCAGCATTTCTTAAAAAGTTTGGACATATTTAAAACATGAATATTTTTTTGAAACCAAGAACATTTAGAAACTCTCATTATCTTAAAATAACACACGCTCAGTGCTGGTAAATAAGGAAGGATTCTTGGTGTCCTGACGATGGAGTATGGAGTTAAGAAAGTCGTAGTGGTTTCCTTTGATGGCACCTCCTTTAGCTTAGCACACTATCACCGGGTGGAAGAGTGGTTCATTTATTTTTAGTGGGACATACAAACATTGGAATGTTCTATACTAACCGAGAGTTTAATAACTAATCCAAAAGCTTTTTTTAGAATTTTCAAAACATTTGAATGCAAAATGATTGTTACCATGTTCGTTTTTTTAGAGATAGTTGTTTGTTTGTTTTGAAAGAGTTAATTTTTTTCATAGCAAATATGTATGTGCGTTGCAACAGGAGAGAAAATTGTTGTGTGCACCAGAGCACCCATCAGTGTAGCATGGCAGTGGCAGGAAGGCGCATGCAGATGGATTGGTCAGTTTCGCTTTAACCATGAGAACCAACCTCTAGTTGGATGGTTTGGAGGGCGATGGTAGCCCAATACTAGCAGGAATTAAAACCTAGCTTTGACACTTTCATGTCTCACAAAGGCGAAATATTATTTTAGTGGATGGCGATTTCATGTCGATAGCGAGACACTTGTGGTGTGTTCATCAATCTCGAGACCCAACGGCTTAGTCTCTCTAGGGTTTAGTGTATGTATGTGTTTGTGAGTCTGCGTTTGTACTTTGTATGCAGCAATTTTGTAAGTGCATCTAGTGCCCCTTAGTGATTTTGGTGTATTGAAGACTTATAGGTTAAGGGACTAATGTGTTTGTGATTGTACACAGGTCTATAAGTCTATGAGGAGTTTGTTATTTACGATGAATGTCGACCCCTAAAAATGAATGTCTTCAACTAAAGACTTTGGTTTTCTTGAAGACTTTGAAAGTGAAGAAATTGGTGTGACCCTGAAGACTTGATATTCATGCGAGGATTATGAAGCGTGAAGACTTTTGTTTTCGTAGTTTCATTTTCTTCTTCTTGAGTCATAGGAAACACCGTACTGTTAAAGGGGGTCGAGGTAAAACTAAGGAAAAATTTCCAAGTGATGCTCAACTCAAAATCCTACACCTACCCAATCCTTTCGAGTGAAGCCATTGGAAATCTCATACAGTTTAGTCAAGTTCTTCAGTGACAGAGACGAAGTTCTTCTGTTCTCTGAGGAATTTGTTATGACTGAGGAGTTAGGAATTCGCCAGTGCGGATTGCCTACAAGTGAGGATTATGATAGCCCTGAGGAATTTGATACTAAAATTTCCGACCGTTGCTGTGCTACGTGCCAGCTGTCCCAAAATATCTACCCACCTAACGGTCATATCATTGAAGGGCATTTATGACTTATCATGTCGGGCTGCTCCCTAGGCTATAAATAGCCGCCCCCTTCAACCACTAGCTGGTTGGCTGCTCCAAGAAATAGATTGACACTTGTCATTTAGAGCATCCCATCCTCCGAGGACTTTGAGCGAAAATCATCAAGTGAGGAAAAACCCAAAAACCCAAACACCTACAAACCCAAAGTGATTGAGCATCACTGAAGAGATTGTTCCTGTGTGGAACCGACGCTTGTTACCTTTGAGGACTGTGCATCCTCCAGACGGTTAGGCGTCATGGTCTAGAGCATCCAAGAGGAAATTGTGGATTGCCGAGTGACCGAGTATGTGAAGGTTTGGAAGTCACCTGAAGACTTACCACGAGTGTTTGGGCGAGGTCTGTGTGACCTTAGCTCAAGGAGAATACGGTGAGGACTAGGTGTCCTGGACTGTGTGTTCAGGACTGGGTGTCCGGGACTGTGTGTCCTCAGGTTTAAATACCTAGCCGCTCCAACCAGACGTACAACTGTCACAGCAGTTGGAACTGGTCTACCAAATTGTTGTCTTCACCGAGCTACTGGTTCTATTTCCTCAACCCTTTCATTTCCTCGCATACTTGCTATGTATTTGATCATTACTGTTTGTAGACTTTGACTGAAGACTTTCTCAATTTCTTCAGTTCAATTTCTTCAGTCAGTTTGTCTTCAGCCTGCTTATCCTGTGTTTACGCTACTCGTACTCTGTGCTTGTTTTCATTTCATCATGATGACTGTGCTACTGCTCTGTTATGCTTGCATCTGAGTACTTATTCCACTGCTAAGTAGTTCATTGCTTAGGAATTTCCTCACCTTCAAATTCCTCAGTGATGAATTTGTAAAAATCGCCTATTCACCCCCCCTCTAGTCGATATAACGCACTTTCAATTGGTATCAGAGCAAGGTACTCCCTTGTTCTGTGTGATTTTGGTTTAACCACCTGGAGTTTTAGTTATGTCAACTGCAGGCATGATCAAGGTCTCAGCTGGGTGTCCTACCTTCGATGGGACGGACTACCCCTACTGGAGGAACAAGATGCGCATGCATCTTGAGGCAATTGACAACGATCTCTGGTATGTTGTGCAAAAGGGTGTTCCCTCTGTCACTCCTTCCGTAAACGCTGCTGATGTGAAGAGATTCAAGCAACTCGACTCTCAAGCGAAGAATATCATATGTGGCCATCTGAGCAAAGGGCAGTATGGCAGAGTGAGTGCTTTGGAGACAGCTAAGCTTATCTAGGATAGGCTGTCCAAGGTCAACGAAGGAGTCTCAACTCAACGTGACTCTCGAGTTGACGTTCTTCGCAATCTCTTCAACCGCTTCAAAAGATTCGACAACGAAAATGTTCAGCAAACCTTTGATCGCCTCACTGACATTTCAAACGAGCTTCAAGCACTGGGTGCCACTGACATCACCGACCATGAGGTGGTGAAGAAATTGCTGAGGTCACTCGATTCTTCATTCGATACACTGGCACTGATGATTCAAGAACGTGGTGACTACAAGTCACTTGATCCTGCTGATATCCTCGAGAGGCTAAATACTCATGAATTCCAACTAGCTGAGAAGAGAGATCTCTACGGACCGAGCTATGGTAGATCTCGTGCACTGAAAGCCAAGGCAGTCTCTGAATCTGAAGATGAAGATTCTGGTAGCAGCCTTGGTGATCCTGAAGAACTGAGTCAGGAGCTAGCAATGCTCGTGAGGAAATTCCAGAAGTTCTCTAGACGTGGCCGATTTGGAAAATCCTCAAGAGGTGATGACATGAAATCAGATTCCTCATCCCGTGATAACAAGAAGAGAACTTGCCATAAATGCAAGAAACCTGGTCACTACATTACTGATTGTCCTCAGTGGGAGAAGGAATCAAAGAAGAAGAAATACAAGGATGATAGTTCAGATGACTCTAAGAAGAAGAAGAAATCTTCAAAGTCCTCATCGTCAAGATCTTCAAAGTCTTCATCTCACAAGAAGAGCAACTCCAAGAAAGCTCGGGCATTCATTGGCAAGGAAATGGACTCTGAAGCTGAATCTGAGGAACATGAGGAAGAGGAGGCATCTGAGGAGTAAGACTCTGGTGTGGCGAGCCTAGCCCTCGCTACTGCTTACGTTAGCAAGTCCATCTTCAACACTGAGGAAAATGGCTTCCCCAACACTGCTGATGACGGCAACGATGACTATGCTCCCACCTATTGCTTCATGGCAAAAGGTGCCAAGGTATTCAAATATCCCTCCTCTGAGTCAAGTGAGGATGAATCTGATGATAACCTCAAACCCAGCTATTCCAAACTTGCTAATATTGCTGTTAAACAACAAAAGGCTTTGGAAAAGGTTCAAAATATGCTAGACAAAAGCAATGATCTGTTAGGTGAGGAAATGGATCGAACTCAAACACTGACTGATAATCTTCAGCAACTACAGTCTAAGTTTGACAACCTTCAAGGTCGTCATGACACTCTCCTAGCCGATCATGAGAAGCTTTCTTATGAATTTCTTCAAAGAAAGCAAGATCTTGAGAAGCTAAGGGTGAGTCATGAAGATCTTCAGAAGGAAAATGATTCTTTGCTTGCGCAACAGATCAGTTCCGCTCAGGAAGAATTTATTCCACCATGCTTGAAATGCATTGAACGTGAAACTGCTAATTCTTCACCTGAATGGTCAAATGCTTCCATTGCTGCAAATTCTTCAACTATCTCTGTGGTCACAAATTCCTCATCTGAGGATACCACTAGTATCACTGACGAAAATGCAGGGTTGAAGGAATTGTATGTGACAGGCATGTACAAAAGCCTCAAAGGGCATCAGACTCTTTGTGATGTGCTTAAAAAGCAGATCTTGAACAGTAACCCTAGGAAAGAGGGTATTGCCTTTGAGAGGAAACTCAATGCTGATGGAACCTACTGGAAACCGGAGCAGTATCCCAAAACCTCATGGGTTGCTGCGAAGGGACCTCCCGTAGATCCATCCACTTTATCTGGCTTTACTTGTGAATCCTCATAATCATCTGATGAGTCATTTGACTCCAACTATAAACTGTTCAAAAATCAGAATGGTGAGGTATTTGCTAGATATGTTGGATCTAACTGCAGGAATGGTCCCCCTATGAAGAAAATCTGGGTTCCCAAAAAGTGCCTTGAAAGTCTTCAGGTGAATGTCCTCATGACACCACCTGTGAAGAATAAGAACCCCAGATCAAATTCTTCATATGAACCAAAGTCTTCATATGGATCAAATTACTCACATGGATCAAAGTCCTCACATGAACATCATCGTGCTAACACTTCTGTTTCGCAGGGAAAGCCTAAGGGCTATGAATATGTGCATTATTCTTCAAATCATTATGTTCATAAGTCCTCGAAGAATTTCTCTGCTTATTCATATGCTTACCCTAACCCCACTTATGTGAAACGAAGTGGTCTGGCGTCTATGCCACCTTTCGCTTATGGAGCTCGCAGAATGATGAACTCTTTGCCACCCCTCCAGATGTGGGTGGTGAAGAAAAGGAACTAATCTCTTATGCAGGGTCAGGTCTCCAGACGAACTAAATCGTCTGAAGAATTTGCTGGAGACCTGAAATGCTTGAAAGGACGCAAGCTAATCATGAAGAAATGATTTATTCATTTCTCACGTCCTCACATTGCTTTATATATACATATGTTGCTTTAATTGATGAAATATGTCTGATGAATTTGATGTCATATTCTTCACTCTGAAGTATATGAGTTCGTAAGATGCACTAATTCATCTATAGGATGATTTACCCAAAGCTACTGAGTGGGTCCTCGATAGTGGATGTACAAATCACATGACCGGTGACAAGAGCTTACTGATGAACACTCCTTTATCTCCATCACACTTGAAGCATATCACCTACGCTGACAAAGGCAAAAGCAAGGTATTGGGTCTAGGTAGGGTTGCAATCTCAAAGGATCGACACATGGATAAAGTCATGCTTGTTGAGTCCCTCGGATTCAACCTCATGTCTGTCTCAATGCTTTGTGATCTTGATATGGTTGTTGTCTTTGGCAAATATCATTGCTTAGTGCTCATGGAATCTGACAATTCCAAAGTCTTCGAAGGCTTTAGGAGAGGAGACTTGTATATTGTTGATTTCTCTGCAGGACCACAGCCTGCCACTTGTCTACTTGCTAAAGCTTCAGAAGGCTGGCTATGGCATCGACGACTGGGTCATGCTGGCATGAGGAACTTACACACGCTCGTGAAGAAAAAGCACGTCATTGGCATCGAGGGTGTCAAATTCCTCAAAGATCATCTTTGTGGGGCTTGTGTGGCTGGAAAGATGACCAGAGCCAAGCACCCCTCGAAGACTATCATGACTACTTCTCGTCCTTTTGAATTGCTTCATATGGATCTCTTTGGCCCTACTCATTATGCCACACTAACAAATGCAGCATCTCTATATGGCTTTGTCATTCTTGATGACTATTCTCGTTACACATGGGTGCATGTCATTACTTACAAAACTGAAGTGCAGGAAGTCTTCAAACGATTTTCCTCAAGGGCTTCGACGAATTTCGGCGTGAGGATCAAGCATATACGTAGTGACAATGGGACTGAGTTCAAGAATACTGGTCTTGATGACTATCTCAATGAACTTGGTATTACTCATGAGCTATCTGCCCCATACACTCCTCAGCAGAATGGCGTTGTGGAGCGCAAGAACAGGACTCTTGTTGAGATGGCTCGCACCATGCTTGATGAATACAAGACACCTCGTCACTTCTGGCCTGAGGCAATTGATACTGCATGCCACATCATCAACAGGATATATCTTCACAAATTCTTCAAGAAGACCTCATATGAACTCCTCACTGACAAGAAACCCAATGTGAGTTATTTCAAAGTCTTCGGTGCTAAATGCTGGATTAGAGATCCACATCACAATTCTAAATTTGCACCGAAAGCACATGAAGGTTTTATGCTTGGTTACGGAAAGGACTCGCACACCTACAGGGTCTTCAATGCCTCAAGAGGCTGTGGCTCCAGTGGCTCCAGTGGCTATACCTCAGCCAGTGGCTCCAGTGGCTATACCTCAAGAGGCTGTGAAGACATCAACTATAAATCTTCAGCCCAAGCCACAGAACCCTCACTCCAAGAAGCAGAAGTTTAATGCTGAGGATTTCTTCAACGAGCACATATTCTTCACTGACTACAATCCCTATGACTCTGCTCGTCTTCGTCGCAAGCGTTTCTGGACTGCAAGCCAGATGAACTTCTACTCCTCATTGTTGGTTGATAAGGATAAGATCTTTGAACATGAGCAAATTCCTCATGTAGATATGGAATCGCTACCCTGCTTCACCCCAGTCCTCAGTGTTCTTCATGACGCTGGGTTACTCAATTTCTGCACCGACATCTGCGATTGGAATGAAGAACTCATTCTTTAATTCTTCACCACGCTGCACATCACTGGAAATGTTGATGATGTCAATTCATGGGTATTGGACTGGATGACCGATAATACTCATTTCAAAGCACCGGCCTCTGAATTGCTTCATGCCGTCCCAGTCAGTCCTCCCACTGAAGGTGCTAGGCTTCTCTATGTTGAACCTGAACTGTCTGATCATCTGATGCAAGTGCTGATGAAGCCTTTGAAGCCAGGCCAAGCTCCAAGGACCAAATTCCTCGTCAAGGAATTGCTCTATGTGCCAAGGACTGTCTATCGCATATTGACCAAAACCCTCAGTCCAATCAAAGGCCACAACTCTGATGATGAAGAAGTTGTTGGCATTATGAAGAATCTGCTGTTCAATATCATTCACGGTATTCCTATCAACTACCACGATTTCTTCATGAGGACTTTGGCCAATGCTGCACTGTCACCTTTTGAGTTGAAGCCTTATGCTCCCTGGATCATGAGATTCATCAGATCAAGGTCTTCAATTCATTATAAGGCTGACTTTCAAAATCATCTCAGCTATTTTCCCCCTATTGAAGTACTCAAACGGACTATTTCCTCAGCTGACGAGAAGGGCAAGGCTGCTGTTATTGATGAAGGTACTCGTCCATTGGATGGACAGTTTCGCAAAGCTACTTCCTATTCCACCAATGATGACTCTGCAACTCAAGATTCTGCCGCCAAAGCTTCAGAACATCATCCTCAAGCCACAGCTCCGCGTGTGATGACTGATCGTGAACTTCTCCTTAGTCTTCATCAGAAAGTTGATCGAAATCACAAGTGGGTCAAGCGTCAGTTTGGTGCAATTCTTCAGAACATGACAGTCACTCAAAATACTGTGAAGAAGAATCACTACTACTTGCATGAAGTCTTTGACCGCACTTGGGCGATTCTGTCTAATCTTCATAGTGCTGAAGAACTCAAGGAGATGGGCTTCCAACAGGACTTTGACTGGTCCCAGCCACCTTCGAAGAAATTCAAGAAAGTCAAAGTTCCTCAGCTTGTTGCCAGTTCATATTCTTCATCGCGCGAGACTGATGAAGCTGAAGACTTGAACGACACTGCGGCAGGCCCTACCTCAACAGACGACCCCAACAATGCTGGCGCTCCTCCATCGACATCATGATGATATTCTTCAGGGGCGTTAGTCCTCACTTTTCGTCCCTTTTGGTCATTCGATGACAAAGGGGGAGAAATTTGAGTTTAGTCTTCAAGCGGGTCTTATATATGGGCTATATTTATGTTAAGTTTTATTTCTGTTAAGTTTCAACTCTTGCTTTTCTGAGGTGTTTGCTCTGATGAGTTGTAAACTTAAGTCCTATAGTGGTCTGGTACTTTTGAACTGCTTTCTGCATGCTATTTCCTCAATACCATAATGCACGCATGCTGAATTCCGTCAGACACCATATTTCATCATGCATTTCAAATTCTTCATATCATATAAATGCGTGTATGAATTTCAAGATATAGGAGGAGATCTCCATGATATTACTCAACAATGTGCATTTGCTATTTCAAAGCAAATTCTTCAAATATGCACATCTTCAGGGGGAGCTCCTCTATATCTTGCAATCAAATTCCTCAATATTAGTATTTACACTTCATATGTTTATCCCCGTTGAAAACTTAACCTATATTGTCATCAATCACCAAAAAGGGGGAGATTGTAAGTGCATCTAGTGCCCCTTAGTGATTTTGGTGTATTGAAGACTTATAGGTTAAGGGACTAATGTGTTTGTGAGTGTACAAAGGTCTATAAGTCTATGAGGAGTTTGTTATTTACGATGAATGTCGACCCCTAAAAATGAATGTCTTCAACTGAAGACTTTGGTTTTCTTGAAGACTTTGAAAGTGAAGAAATTGGTGTGACCCTGAAGACTTGATATTCATGCGAGGATTATGAAGCGTGAAGACTTTTGTTTTCGTAGTTTCATTTTCTTCTTCTTGAGTCATAGGAAACACCGTACTGTTAAAGGGGGTCGAGGTAAAACTAAGGAAAAATTTCCAAGTGATGCTCAACTCAAAATCCTACACCTACCCAATCCTTTCGAGTGAAGCCATTGGAAATCTCATACAGTTTAGTCAAGTTCTTCAGTGACAGAGACGAAGTTCTTCTGTTCTCTGAGGAATTTGTTCTGACTGAGGAGTTAGGAATTCGCCAGTGCGGATTGCCTACAAGTGAGGATTATGATAGCCCTTAGGAATTTGATACTCAAATTTCTGACCGTTGCTGTGCTACGTGCCAGCTGTCCCAAAATATCTACCCACCTAATGGTCATATCATTGAAGGGCATTTATGACTTATCATGTCGGGCTGCTCCCTAGGCTATAAATAGCCGCCCCCTTCAACCACTAGCTGGTTGGCTGCTCCAAGAAATAGATTGACACTTGTCATTTAGAGCATCCCATCCTCCGAGGACTTTGAGCGAAAATCATCAAGTGAGGAAAAACCCAAAAACCCAAACACCTACAAACCCAAAGTGATTGAGCATCACTGAAGAGATTGTTCCTGTGTGGAACCGACGCTTGTTACCTTTGAGGACTGTGCATCCTCCAGACGGTTAGGCGTCGTGGTCTAGAGCCTCCAAGAGGAAATTGTGGATTGCCGAGTGACCGAGTATGTGAAGGTTTGGAAGTCACCTGAAGACTTACCACGAGTGTTTGGGCGAGGTCTGTGTGACCTTAGCTCAAGGAGAATACGGTGAGGACTAGGTGTCCTGGACTGTGTGTTCAGGACTGGGTGTCCGGGACTATGTGTCCTCAGGTTTAAATACCTAGCCGCTCCAACCAGACGTACAACTGTCACAGCAGTTGGAACTGGTCTACCAAATCATTGTCTTCACCGAGCTACTGGTTCTATTTCCTCAACCCTTTCATTTCCTCGCATACTTGCTATGTATTTGATCATTACTGTTTGAAGACTTTGACTGAAGACTTTCTCAATTTCCTCAGTTCAATTTCTTCAGTCAGTTTGTCTTCAGCCTGCTTATCCTGTGTTTACGCTACTCGTACTCTGTGCTTGTTTTCATTTCATCATGATGACTGTGCTACTGCTCTGTTATGCTTGCATCTGAGTACTTATTCTGCTGCTAAGTAGTTCATTGCTTAGGAATTTCCTCACCTTGAAATTCCTCAGTGATGAATTTGTAAAAATCGCCTATTCACCCCCCTCTAGTCGATATTACGCACTTTCAAATTTAATGTGTCATGTGTTGCACCGCAAGGAGGAAATCATCTCATGTTTTTAGTGACTTATTCATGTTTGCCACTGTCGCCAATGATGATACAATTTTTGGTGTCCGCAATACGGAAATAATTAATGACCTACATTCATGTCCTTCAATGTTGCCTCAATCGACATCACGCTATCACTGGATATGAGAGTAGTGCTGCATTGAAGTGGGATTTTTAGTATACAGTTATTTGTTCATATTCGAAAGCAAACAGGTTTTTGCTATGTTGATTTTCTTTTTAGAAAATGTTGGTTGTTTGGTTTGTCAAATTATATTATGTTCCTTTTTTTTGCACTTCTTGGACTTGGCCCAAACACAAGCTTCTCGTGTATTATAGGCTCTTTGGTGAAAAACACGCGCACTTCAGAGAGTCCAGAACGGCGTGCATGCATCTCTTTCCGTTCCACATCACAATAACAAAGAAAAGTTTCCTAGCACATAATCTTAGTGTGCATGTATCCAACGGCTTGGAAAGGTGATTGAGACTATGTTAAATCTCAATCAACTGAGATTTAGCGAACCCTTTTAAAATAAGTAGCTAAAATCATTCAAAAAACTATCTACCTAACAGTAGCTAGTACAGTGGCCCATGCGTTGCTACAGGCGAAAAACGATGATTGACTTCAAATGCATATTTTCTAATTAGTGCATCTAATTCATTTTTGTATAAGTATCAATTTAGTCAAACATATGCATGTAAGATCCTTCATGTTCGGCAATACCTTTTTAAAGAAATCTTAGTCTTTGTGACCATATTTATATTCCAGAGCGCACATTTATATACACACGACATACATTTGCAAGTCTTCCTTACCGCTCCTATCACCCTTGAGCTAAAATAAGTGGGCCCAGCATAAAATTTCAAATGGGCATATGGGACAACAGAGACCTATAAAGAGTTCATTCTGTACGTTAGATATGTATAGTACTGTACATCTAAAAAATGCAGACTTTTAGTTACAGAAAAGTGTAAGTGGTAAAGTATAATTTAAACCAATTATCAATCACAAATTCACAATTTTTGTATGTTAGACATTATCTTTGCTTTATTCGCCGACCTTCTTCTGGCCAAGTTCCTCCCGTGTTCGTTCTTTATCCCATCACCTCTCTCATGTCTATTGTGTTATCCCCTGTTGGAGAGTTTTTTCCTTGCTCCCTCTTCCCACTTTCGGGGTTAATTCCTTCATTTAGTTTCCATCTTCTGCTTATTGACTTCTGACACGACAAGTCCGCCGATGTACAAAAGTTGATACGATTGAGTGCAAAGAAGCGAGGTGGGACTATTATTTCGCCAGCGACCTAGTTTTGCAGCAGATGTAGACCAGCTGAATTGGCTGTTTCCTTTGGATGGAGGGCCTTGGTCGTGAGTTCGAGTCTAACGGGAAGTATTTTTTTCATTGTTTTATTCTTAAAAACAGAAGAATTGTTGACCAGGTCCAGTTCAGTCACGCGGTTGACAGGGAATGATTAACATGGCCCAGTCGAGCTGGTAGGACGGACGAAACATAGCGACTTATACGGACGACGACATGTTTTTAGATAGCAGAGTTAGTACCACCTCGGGTATAGAAAAAAATATGGGTAAACACTAGCGGAAAACAGGGTACTAGTCCCGGTTTCAGAGGGCCTTTAGTCCCGGTTCTGGAACCGGGACAAATCAAACAGGACTAATGCCCAAAACCTTTAGTCCCGGTTTGCTTACGAACCGGGACCAAAGAAGGGCCACGTGGCCGCTCTGGGGCACCTAGGGATCAAGATGGCAACGGGGACGAAACCCATCGGGCTTTGCCTTCCCAAACCCATCCCCACGAGAAAATCGTAAACCCGTCCCCGTCCCCATCACCGTGCGCGGGGCTAGTTTTCCGCCCGACCCCTAAACCCATCGGGTTTCGGGGAACCCACGAGAAAATCAAAACATTTAAATAAACATAGTGGCGACAAAGAATAACATTTCAGCAGCAAAACAAGCACATTTCAGCAGCATAACTTGAGCAAAATTCAACAAAAAACAATAGTAGATGGTTCAACAGCTATATAGAGTGTATTTCAGCAGCATGATACCACATTTCAGCAACAAAGATGATCAGATTTCAGCAACATAGATGATCAGATTTCAGCCATACATGGTTCAACAAGATGTGCTTGGTAGAAAAAATGTATTTTGCCGGGTTTCGGGTTCGGGGACTACTGAAACGGGTGCAAACCCACGAAACGTGTCGGGTTGTATAATGTGCCCAACAACCGCCCCGCGGGGATGAAAAGACGCCCATCCCCGTCCCCTAATAGGGTAAAAACCCACGGGGACACGGGTTTCGGGGCCCCATTGCCATCTTGACCCAGGGAGGAGGACCCGTAGTCCCGATTGGTAACACCAACCGGGACTAAAGGGCAACCACGCGTCAGCAGCTCCCAGGCTCTGGGTTTTTTGTTTTTTTAAAGGGGGGGGTGGTTTATTTGGGGTTTTGGATTGTTTAATTAGGGGTTTCATATTGTGTTAGCTATAGATCCTACATATAGAGAGAACTCGACGCTACTAAGCAAATGAAGGAATCATTAATTACACAATATCGTCATGAACATATACAGAGAGAAGTGACCTCTCTTTCTCCGAGATTGGTCGAACAATAAGTTTTCGTATTTCTATCCGACGCTACTACAAATATACAATATAACATATCTTACGATCCCTGACATCATCTACCAAAAGTCAGCTTCAATTTCCACATGTTATTCTCCGTCTTTATGTATGACGTGGTCAAGAAAGAATCCTGCCAATTCCGCTTAATCGTGCACTAACCATACACGCAAATGCACACGATCAAGTCTAAGGACTCACTTGAAGATATCACAACATAACTCTAAAACATAAATAAAGTCATACAAGCTTTATATTACAAGCCAAGGGCCTCGAGGGCTCGAATACATAAGCTCGCATAAAAGCATTAGCGGAAGCATCGGATATCTGAGTACATATATGAAACAAAAATAGATAAGCCTGTAGAAAGGCGGGGCAAAACAAAAGCTACGATCGAAAGGCGCAGGCCTCCTGCCTAGGACCCTCCGATCCTACTCCTGGTCGTCGGCAAGCTCGTAGTAGTAACCACCCTCGGGGTGGTAGTAGTAGTCGGCGGTGGCGACAGCTGACTTCGGGGCTCCGTCGTTTGGTTGCATCACAAAGGGAAAAGGGGAAAAAGAGGAAGCAAAGCAACTGTGAGTACTCATCTGAAGTACTCAGCAAGCAAGGATCTACACTACATACGCTACATTATCAAAGAGAGGCTGTATATGTGGACTGGGCTGCAGAAATGCCAGAATAGAGGGAAGACCTAGTCCTATCAAAGACTAGCATCTTCATCGGTCTTGCAGCATTAGAAGAGTGTAGATTAGTACAGTATAAAGTAGTAGTAGCATTAAGTATCAACCTCGGCCAGAGATCCTTTTTCGACTCCCTGCGAGAAAGCAATCCCACAGCCCTAGTATCCATTTCTCATCTCAAGTATCCAGTTCTAGTTGTACCGATTGTGATACAACTCCGAGTGTCTGTTACCGAGGATCGGCTATGCATAGATTAGGTCTTCCCTACAGGGGTGCACCAACTTACCCACCACGCTCGATTAACTCCGGACGGACACACTTTTCTGGGTCATGCCCGACCTCGGCCAAATGATACGCCGCAGCCCGACCTAAGCTTATCAGAGAGGTCAGCACGCCGGACTAAACCTATGCCCCCAGGGGTCTTGGGCCATCGCCCCGGGAGCTCCTGCACGTTGCGTACGCGGCCGGTGAGCAGACCTAGCAGCCTCCAGTACAACGGAGGGTGCTTAACGCGGTCCAACCCAGCGCGCACCGCTCAATCACTGACGTCCATTAAGCTTCGGCTGATGCATACGACGCAGAGTGCCCCTAACTGTTCCTACGTGATGGGTAGTGCTATCGGGCTAGAGGCCCACTCGGATCAAATATCCAAACCTTTAGTGAATTAGGAGCGTGCGATAACGAGCAGAGACTCACGATCGATGTGACCCCGTCGCCCCGTCTCGAGGACTTGCGGCAAGGGCTAAGAATGCCCGGCCACGCCTCGTAATCATCTCGCGGGTACTCTCTCTGGTCCCCCGACTACACATTAATCGCATCACATGCTTGCGCGGGTACCCCTCAGGGCCGACCCGACTTTATCATGGTTCATGGTCAAAGTCATAGTAACTCTGTGTCCAAACACCAGGGGGAAAACCTGAGGAATCACCCTCGATGGATCCCTCATGATGTAGTCGTCAAGGTGAACTTAGGAGGAATCACCCTCGAGGTTCACACTTGAGGTGTTGCACGACGGCGTCGTTATCGGGAGTGGTGAAGGAGGAATCACCCTCGATGATCACGACTGAATAGCTACTCTACAGAGTTAACATCAAAAGTGCTAAACGAGGTATCACCCTTGGCACATGATAGTAATGCTGCAGTGTCGTGCAACTAAGGGGGTGATGTGCGGTGTCGGGGCCGAGTTGTTGAGTCTTCCGATGATCCAGCGGGGGCAATTCGGACAAGTCGGGTCACTGGGGTTCACTCACCAGGCTATTCTAAGCAGTTTAGGATAAGCAGGTAATTATCAAAAGCAGGTTACAAAAATCAGGCTATGCATCAGAATAGGTAAAGCAGTAGCAGCAGCAATTCTAATGCAAGTACAAGAAAGAAGAGAATAGGCGATATAGGCGTGGTCAAGGGGGGTGCTTGCCTGGTTGCTCGCGGCAAAGGCAAGGTCGTCAGTTGTGTCGTTGGGCTCCTGACCTGCGTCGGTCTCGGGGTCTACCAAGAGAGAAGAGGGGGAGGAAACAAATAAATACATAGCAAACATATGCAACACAGAGCATGCTATGCTAATGTGCAGTGCAGGGTTGCCTAAAGATATGTCTAAATCATTTTAGTTATTTTAGGATTAAAGTTGGATTTATTAACTGGTGTATATGCACTATTCATCTACCGAAAACAGGCTAAAAGTTGCAGGTTCACCTCCGTAGAGGGTCCCGACATGGAAACAGATGACGCGATCAGATTTGTCTCGTCGTTCTGATCAACTTTCATGTAGAAAGTTTTTCGATCCGAGCTACGGTTTATTTTCTATGAATTTTTAGAGATTATAACATTTTCTGGAATTATTTATTTAACATAAATGGATTATGACATCAGCATTACGTGGGGATGATGTCAGCAGTCAACAGACTCGCTGACCAGGGTCAAACCTGACATGTGGGGCCTGTGGGACCCACATGTCAGCCTCTGTGGGTTAACAGTGGATTAATTTTAACTAAACTGAGTTATATAGCTAGTAGGCCCCACATGTCATTGACTAAGTAGTATATCTAATTAATTTTAATTATTAAAACATTTTAATTAGTGGATTAAGAGGTGGGGCCCGCACGTCAGCGTCACAGAGACGCCCAGTCAGCACGTTGACTGGTCAAACCAGTCAACGGGGACCCGTGGGGCCCAGCGTCAGTGGCACAGGGGGCCTACTTGCCAGGCCACGTCAGCGACGGTGCCGGAGACAGCTCCGGCGACCAAAAACACGGCGGGGCTCGCCGGAGACGGTCGGAATCGCGCTACGATGGCCCATTTCAAGTGCCGCTAATTGCGTTCGAACGGGCACTTGATGCCGCATCGTTCGGTGGCGGCGCCGGACCAAATGGTCGCCAGAATTGTGAACGGCGATGAGGTCAGCGGCGGCGACATTCGGGAGCCCATCGAGCTAGGCGCTAGAGGGCACTGGAGGGCACGTGCTCGTGCTCGTTGGGCTCCTGGGAGCACCAGGAGCTCGACCGTGGGCACGGGCGAGCATGACAGGGCCATGGCCACGGCCACGAGCTCGTCAGCGGCAAACAGAGCTTGGGCGCGGCGGCAACTAGCTACTGCGCGTGAAGGGGATAACGTATGGGAGCAGGAGGTGGAGGAGCTCACCGTGCGGCTCACACGGAGGCCCATGGTGGTTTAGTGGCTGCAGAACGGCGGGGTTTGTCGAAGAAGCGCCGGCGATCGAAGCAAAGGGGGAGGCTCGATCCCGGCGATGCAGAGCCCTCCTGCTCGTGCTCGTGGTCGAGGACGGGGTAGTTGGGGACGGCGGAGGCGACGAATAGGTCGGCAAAGTGAGGCAGTGGCTGTGGCGGTGGTGACAACGGTGAACGGCGGCGACCGCGCTCGGGCGCCGATGGAGACGAGGGGGAGAGAGCATGGGGAGAGGGGAGGACTGGATGAGGAGGCCAGGGGGGACGCACGGGCTTCGGCTTATCTCCTCGTCGAGCTGTGGGCGTCGGTGGACGTCACGATGTCGGCTGCTCGCCGGCGCGGCCAAGCGCGCGGTGACACACAGGTGAGAGGGAGGGGGAGATGGCCTAGTGGGCTGGTTCGGGGCACTGTGCAATGAGGCCCAGTGCACAGTGCCTTTTTCCTTTTTCCCTTTTTGTTTCGGCATTTTTCTTTTTCCAGAGATGGTTTTTGAATTAAAAGGGCTGCCAAATGATTTTGTTCAAATGTGAAGCTTGGTCACACAAGTACATTGGGATATTCTGCATTGCCACAAAAAGTTTGAGCAATTTTGGAATTCATTTGGATTTTCCAAAAAAATGGAAATGGCATTTTTAGTGCTTATCTGACACTGTTTTAAATGCTCTGGCTCATTTCAAGTTGATGGAGATGTTGTGTTTCTTAACAACATTTGTTTTGGAATATTTGCTAGAATATGAACATTTTTCCAGCAAATTTTGAACCACTTTATTTTGCACTTTAAATTTGAATTGTTTTCCAAAGAGAAATTTGAATTGAGTTGAGCTAACACTGTGATCAAGCATTGCATAGATGATGACTTGGCATGTTTAACAGAGAGTCACAGTGCTGGGTTACATAGGGGTGTTACAAATTCTCCTCCTCTAAAAGAAATTCTCGTCCCGAGAATTCAGGAGGTAGAAGGAAAGAGGTCGGGGTATTCTTCCTGAAGATGATCCTCGCGTTCCCAAGTGACTTCATCTTCAGTATGATTTGACCACCGCATTTTGAGGAACTTGGTCGTCTTCTGACGGGTTCGACGTTCTGATTCATCGAGGATGCGGATCGGATGCTCGTTATAAGAAAGATCATCTTGCAATTCGAGCATCTCGTGATCCACCGCTCAGTGCGGAGACTCCTTGAAGCAACGGCGAAGTTGCGACACATGGAAGACATCGTGGATATGAGAGAATTGTGGTGGCAACTCCACTTTATAAGCCACCTAACCACGTCTTGCAACAATGCGGAAAGGACCAATGTAGCGTGGAGCTAACTTGCCCTTGATTCTAAAGCGGTGAGTGCCCTTCATAGGAGTGACACGCAGATAAGCTTGATCACCAGGTTGATAAGTCAAACCCCATCGTTTGAGATCATAATTGCTCTTCTGACGATCCTGAGCCACCTTCAAATTTTCTCGAACGATACGGACTTGTTCTTCGGCGTGTTGGATAATGTCTGGACCCACAAGTGGTTGTTCCCCAGTTTCTGACCAATTCAGAGGGGTTCGACACTTATGTCCATAAAGTACTTCGAAGCGGGCCATTTTCAAGCTGGCTTGATAGCTGTTGTTATAAGAGAACTCGGCATACGGGAGAGATTCTTCCCACTTCTTACCGAAAGAAATAATACAAGCTCGCAGCATGTCTTCAAGCACTTGATTGACTCGCTCTACTTGGCCTTGGGATTGGGGATGATAAGCTGAACTCCAGGTAATATGAGTTCCCATAGCTTCTTGGAAACTTTCCCATAACTTAGAGGTGAAAAGGCCGCCATAGTACGAACTAATCTCCTTCGAAATGCCATGGAGTGAAGCAATTCTGGAGATATACAACTCTGCTAACTGACTAGCAGTGATAGTCTCCTTGACAGGCAGAAAGTGTGCAACCTTAGAGAGTTGGTCAACGAAGACAAGAATAGCATCGTGACCTTTCTGTGACTTGGGAAGGCTAGTAATGAAATCCATTTGCACTTTATCCCATTTCCATAAAGGAATAGGGAGCGGTTGCAGAATTCCGGCAGGCTTCTGATGTTCTGCTTTAACGCGACGGCAAATGTCACATTCAGCAACATAGCGAGCAATATCCTTCTTCATTTTAGACCACCAGTACCTTTGTCGGAGATCACGATACATCTTGGTACTACACGGATGAATAGACAGCGGTGTATCATGTGCCTCCTTCATGACCTTGTCAGTCATATGTTCGAAGCAAGGTACCACAATGCGGTCTCTGAAATACAAGGTTCCATCTTCAGATAGCGAGAAATCCCTATACTTTTCCAGGTGAAGATATTTCTTCATCAGATCAATTTCAGCATCTTTAGCTTGCCCATCTTTAACAGCTTTCTCAAGATCTGGCTGTACCACAAGGTCATTAAGAGATCCCTGGGGAACGATACACAGGTTCAGTTTGCGCAATTCTTTATAAAGATGAGGTTGAGCTTGCATAACCATGAGGTTGTTGCAATAGGACTTGCGGCTTAAGGCATCAGCCATCACATTAACCTTCCAGGGGTATAAAAAATACCACAGTCATTGTCCATAATTGTTTCCAACCATCGATGTTGGCGGAGATTAAGATCTGGCTGAGTACACAAATACTTCAAGCTTTGATGATCAGTATATATCTCACACCGGTTACCCAGAAGGTAATGCCGCCACAGCTTCAAGGCATAGATCACTGCAGCAAGTTCAAGATCATGCACTGGATAATTTTCTTCATGTGGACGCAGTTGATGCGAAGCATAAGCAATTACTCTTCGTTCTTGCATTAGGACACAGCCTAATCCCTGACGAGAGGCGTCGAAATATATCACAAAGTCTTTGCGAGAATCTGGAGGAGCAAGTACTGGCGCAGAAATTAGCTTGTCCTTGAGAGTCTGGAAACTTTCCTGACATTTGTCTGTCCACTCAAACTTAACACCTTTGTGAAGCAGGTTAGTCAATGGCTTTGCAATCTTTGAAAAGTTCTCGACAAATCGACGGCAATAGCTTGCGAGGCCGAGAAAACTTCTCACTTGCTTAACGTTATTCGGAGGAGTCCAGTCCAGAATAGCCTGAACCTGCTCCGGGTTAACATCAATTCCATCCCTAGAAATCACATGACCAAGGTAGGTTACTTCAGAAAGCCAGAATTCTCATTTAGAATACTTGGCATAGAGCTGGTTTTCTCGGAGCCTTTCCAGAACAAGACAAAGATGTTCAGCATGTTCTTCCTTATTCATTGAATAAACCAGAAAATCATATAGATATACCACGACGAACTTGTCGAGGTAATCCATGAAGATGTAATTCATCAGACGGGAGAACGTAGCTGGAGCATTTGTTAAGCCAAAAGACATGACAGTGTACTCATAAGAGCCATAGCGAGTAACAAATGCAGTCTTGGGAATATCCTCTTCGCGGACACGGATCTGGTGATAACCCAACCTCAAGTCGAGTTTAGGAAACACCGATGATCCAGCAAGTTGATCATACAAGTCATTGATCCGGGAAGCGGGTATTTGTTCTGGATTGTGGCTTGGTTAATGGGCCGATAATCCTTAACCAATCGGTTAGTACCATCCTTCTTCTTAACGAAGAGTGAAGGTGCTCCCCAAGCAGAGGAACTAGGGTGGATGAAACCCTTCTTAAGTGACTTGTCAATTTCTTCCTTAAGCTCGAGAAGGTGGTGCGGAGGCATCTTATAAGGATGCTTCGCAATAGGAGTTGTGCCTGGTTTCAAGTCGATGACAAACTCGACAGCTCTAACAGGGGGTATTCCTGGAAGTTCTTCTAGAAAAACATCCTGGAAATCACAAACGATTGGAATGTTTTCGATCCCCTCAAGCGAGGGTGGTTAGTACTATGAGCTTGCCGACGACCAGGAGTAGAATCGGAGGGTCCTAGGTAGGAGGCCTGCGCCTTTCTATCGTAGCTTTTGTTTTGCCCCGCCTTTCTACAGGCTTATCTGTTTCTGTTTCATATCTGTACTCAGATATCTGATGCTTCCGCTGACGCTTGTATGCGAGCTTATGTATCCGAGCCCTCGAGGCCCCTGGCTTGTAATATAAAGCTTGTATGACTTTATTTATGTTTTAGAGTTGTGTTGTGATATCTTCAAGTGAGTCCTTAGGCTTGATTGTGTGCATTTGCGTGTATGGTTAGTGCACGATTAAGCCGGGGGCGTCACAAGTTCATCCCGCATCTGCCACATCTAATTTGAAGAAGGGGGTCAATACATGTATATGAATGAAACTCAACACAATTGATGGTAATAAAATAAAATTGTGAATATTATTGTTTACGTACTTCATATTGTTTGTCAGAGTAGACCCGCTCAGAGGTCGAGCTGCGCATGAACTCGCAAACGTAGTATCCACATAAATGATTCCCGCCTTCCTGCCACAAGCACTTTACGAGACTAGAGTTCAATCAAACTGATAATCAAGCATGATAAATGGTATTGATGAAACTAGAATAAGTGAGAGATGTGCGGAACTAGCTAGTACAACTTACTTTGGGGTGTGTAAATCGCAGCTCATTCGGCAGACCCGGAACCATTCCGGTGAACATTTTCCAAACCCTGCTAGGCAAAGAAAATGATTACTTGATATCAGGAAATGAACGAAAGTTGCCGATATGGTGCGATAATGACTGAACTTACTTCGGGAGCATTGAGTCATGTCCGCATATTCCTGGGGATCTTTATGTCTCGAGTCTAAGACAGTTACTACTCCCCCGTCAAGCTTAATCTCTAGCAGAATAAAGTGGAAGTTGCGCATGCATAACTCATCAATTACATTACTTAACCTTGAGTAAGCGAAACCGAATATGCAAAAGACAGTAACACTCACTTGAAGTTGTAAGGAAAGAGTATTTTCCCTTTGTTTTGATGTCGAAGGAACATTGTAGCAAGTTTTCCTCAGTTTCTTCGACTTTCTTTTTTACCGACCATTCATTTACGGTATTTGGGCTAATGAACCCAATGTCATAGATTTGTCTTTCCTTGCATTCAACGATCTTCAATCTGCATAATATAGTGAGGATAATTATATATACATGCAATGAACGAGCTAAGCTAGAGACTTAATTACAGAAGTAATACTTACAGACAGTAGCAAGTCAAGAGTTGTTTGTCGACGGCCAGTTGATTGAATAACTGAAATAGCTCCACAAATTCAACCGGCAACACCTCAACTGCAATGAGGTCGTGCTCCTCTTTAATTCTCAGCAACATACTATCGGCCCCACTCTTCCTGCAGGTACCCATGTACCATTCATGCAATCTTCGCATCATCGTTGTTAGAGGAGGATGATCAGGTTTGACAAGAGGCTTCCCGTGCTCGTATCTGAAGATCTCTACTGTCTCTAACATTTCAAATTTTACATCATCGCCCAGGTAATCACCAAGATTGGTACCTGGCAGTAGCCCCGGATGATTAGCGACGATATCGCTAGACACCTTGAGCGGGGGGCACGATTGCTTCGCCTGTTCGCCGAGCTGGGGAATTGTTTCCCACTTCTTCGTTTTGCTTCTCTTGCAGCACTGCAAGTACTTCCCGACCGCTCCGCTTCCTTATATGTCCTATAAATAATGCGCTCATAGTTGGATTGCGGCGGAGACGGTGGTGGTCGCTTAAGGGCACGTAGAGTGCGCTTCACTTTCACCTGATCTATTGTTTCCTTCGGAGGTGGAGGTTTCCATGCAAAATGGGCCTCCACTTCAGCAGCACTGATTTTCCCGTTTTCCTCGTCGGTCCTCTCATATGGTAACTTTTCCAGAGGCTTGGACCGTATTTGAATCTCTTCCCGCCGGCTCCTCTTGTACTGCTAGCCGCCGGAGCGGCACCGTCTCTCTTCCGCCATTGCTGACGCGGCGGAGTCTGCTGACACACCGGAGGACACGAAGGAGGAGGCGGAGTACCCTCACATGCCGGAGGAGGCGGAGAAGGAGGCGGAGTGCCCTGATCACTCACTGGAGGAGGAGGAGGAGGAGGCGGAGTGCCCTGACTCGCTGGAGGAATAGGAGGAGGAGGAGGCGTCTAGTTTGGAAGCTTGATGTACTCCTTTCTCCATAGACAGCTACTCCTTAAAGCATTTACCAGATGAATCTCCCGTTCACCTGTAGGGTAGTCAAGCTCCAGCTCCTCAAATCCCTCCATTATTTCATCCACCGTCACAACAGCATAGCCATGTGGATTCGGACGGCACTGAAAAGTTCCCTCAGCTTGAGGAGGTACAACAGAGCTGACCGCCACCTTCAAGGTCAGGTTCTTGCATTTCGTCATTAGCTCGCAATGTTCAGCCTCCGTGATACTATCCACGGGGTAGCGAGGAGCCGTGAAATCAGGCTGAACGAGCTCCGTGGAAGCCATGCTGCTTCTCCGCTGAGATGGTGGGGTAGCTTCTGGGGCAGCGTCGAAGCAAGGATCTTCGTGCCGCTGAGATGGTTGGCCGGTAGCTCACTGGCTCTCAAGTTCCTCTAGCTTTGGTATTCTTGCATTGAGCTTCTGCATTTTGCTTGCTTCCGCTTTCCTCTTTCTCTCTCGGCTTCTATAACCACCATTGTTGGGAAACCCGTGCACACACGGAACGGAGCCTGGTGTGCCTCGTGTTCATCCAAGGTGCTCAGGATTCCCGAGGGCCTCTGTCAGCTCATCCTTCTCTCTGTCGGGAATGAACGTCCCTTCTTGCACTGCCTTGATTGCTGCCTAAAGCTTCTTGATGGGTATTGCAAGTTGCTCCTCCGTCCAATGACACTCCCCTGTTTCTGGGTCCAAAGTTCCCCCAACCCTGAAGAACCAAGTCCTTGAATGATCTGGCCAGTGCAATGTCGCTGGTTGGACCCCTTTAGCAAGCAGGTCTTGCTCAGCTTTGTCCTACAACGGCCGAGCTTTGTAGTAGCCACCTGACCCCGTGTGATGGTGATACAACTTCTTTGCAGCATTTTTCTTGTTTGTCAGTGACCTTTTCTTACCCTTCTCCGATTCCTTGTAGGCCACAAATGCGGGCTAGTGATCTCTTATCTTCTCATATCGACCGATGAATTCTGGAGTCTTTCCTTTGTCAACAAACTTTGAGTTCAACTCTTTCTTCCAGTTCCTGAATAGTTCTGCCATCTTCTTAAGAGCATACGCCTTGACCTTTGGCTCTATAACTGGGTTATTCGGCTCCTCCTCTGGCGGGAGGCTGAAATTTGTCATCAGTGAGGTCCAAAGATCATCTTTCTGTCTATCTTGGACAGAAGATACTTCAGGGTCGTCCTTACTCTTATTCCATTGCATGATGTTGATCGGGACGCAGTCCCTAACAACAACTCCGCACTGATGTACAAATGCGTCCTTGGTCCGCTTGGGAGCAATCGGTTGGCCATCTTTCGCCACTTCTGCAATCGTGAACCTTTCATCCTAGCGCCACCTTTTCTTCGGGCCTCGTCTCCTTATGGAAGTTTGGCTCGATCCGGAGGTCTGAAAGAAGAAAGAAGTGTTAATATATGTACATATCAGAACAATTAATGCATCAAGTGAGCACAGGCTTAATTAATATATATACCTCGCCGGACTTTGCAACAGCTCCCTCCTCCGTTCGGTCACCGGAGCCGTCATCATGATCTCCTTCCTCCGCCATTCGGTCACCAGAGCCGTCATGATCTCCTTCCTCCTCCATTGTTGGATTACCGGAGCCGTCATCCTCTCCTTCCTGACCATCGGTGTTTTTGAGAAACGACAAGGGATCAGCACCGGCTAGGATTATATCCCCCAACAACTGTTCTTGTTCTAAGTCTCTTTCCATAGTTTCTGCAAATATTACAACATGGCAATATACAAACATGAGAGATGGATTAGTGGCAAACATAGACCTAGCTAATCACAACAAGGACTCATATGCATATATGAGCAATGGATAAGTTGCTGACCGCCTCTCTCAAGCATGTCCGACGTACCCCTCATGTCGAAGTTATCGGGGTTATACTTTCAGGAGAGGACACTTTGCAAAAAATATTCTATGAGGGTGTAGGAGATCGACAACGCTCTTTCTTCTAGGATTTGGGTGGCCTCGAGAGTTTGTCGGGTAGGGGCGGGAGGGGGTAGGAGGAGCGACAACGCTCTGTCTTTCTAGGTTGGGTGGCCTGAGAGCTTTGGTCGGGTAGGGGCGGGAGGGGGTAGGAGATCAACAACGCTCTTTCTTCTAGGGTTTGGGTGGCCTCGAGAGTTTGTTGGGTAGGGGCGGGAGTTGGTAGGGGATCGACAACGCTCTTTCTTCTAGGGTTTGGGTGGCACGGTACGCACTATTAAAGTTGAACATTTTAACTTAATAAATTTCTATGAACAATGATGGACGGTACGCACTATTTCCACATACTATGGTTTGGGTTGGATGCATGCGATCGTAACTCCGGTTCCGATTGAAAGATTGCCTCGGAAAGGACTCCGCAACTTGAGCACAAGAGCTCCGATCTAGACGATTCCGGATCCGTTGGAAAGCTCTCAGGGAGCCGATGCCAACATGATGATAGGTGGGGTGCTCTCGTGGCCTTGTTGGCATCTCTAGAGCCGCTCTAAAATGCTAACGAGCATTGCCCTCCTTAAAACGCGAAATTTGCACTACGATGACGAGTGTCTCAAAACGGAGCCAAGGGTCTAAAATCGGTGTATGCACGATAGAAAATCTGAAAAAAAAACATATAAAACATCTAAAAACATCTGAAAAATTCTGAAAAAAATACATCTATGATCCCTCATACATACATACATACAAAAAATACATCAAAAAAAATACATATATGATCCCTCATACATACAAACATCTAAAAAAAATTCTATGAACATCTAAAAACATCTGAAAAATTCTATGAACAAAAATACTCCCTCATACATACATACAAGAACATAGCATATAAGAACAAAAAAAAGTAATGGACGGCGGCGGACGGACGGGAGAGATGGGAAGAGGAAGTGGGGGATGGGGCGGGAAGGGGGCTAATGGGGCGGGAGTAGGGGCAGGGAAGGGGCAGGGGAACGGAGGGAGGGAGTCGAGAGGGGAGCGAAGGTGAGAGGGCGGAGAGAGGAGGGAGGAGGGGAGAGCGGAGGAGGGAGGGAGTGGCGGGCGGGCGGGCGGCGATGACGAGGTGGAGCAGCCTGACGGCGTCGGGGCAGGGCTCGGCGGCGACGGCGACGAGGAGCAGCCTGGGGGCGTCGGGGAGAAGAAGAAGTGATTTTTCGAGAAACTGCTAAGTGTGGGCTTATATACCGAGAGCATTGGTTCCGGTTCGTGCCACCAACCGGGACCAATGCCACCCTTTTGGTCCCGGTTGGTGCCACCAACTGGGACTAAAGGTCATTTTCAGTAGCCCAAAGGCCGGGAAGCAGAGACCTTTGGTCCCTGTTGGTGGCACGAACCGGGACCAAAGGGTGGCATTGGTCCCGGTTGGTGCCACCAACCAGGACGAAAGGTGGGCATTGGTCCCGGTTGGTGCCACCAACCGGGACCAAAGGGCTGGTGCTCCCGTGGCCAAAAATTTAGTCCCACCTCGCTAGTTGATAGGGGCTCGGAGTGGTTTATAAGCCCCGCTCCCACACTGCTATCGAACTCCTCTGATCTATTGCAGGCAGTACATGCCTAAACTTTGTCCATGCCCTGTTGGGCCTGCTGGGCCAGCGGGCCTGCATCCTGGCCCATGAAATATGGGTTTCTAGTCGTATGCAGGCCGTGTTGCCCTAGTAGGCGGGCAATTTTTTTTCTTTTTTCTGTTATTTTAGTTCATTCTTTTTAACAAATAAATACTTTGATAATTTTAGTTAACTAGTCATCAAACCCGTGCTCCTGCATGGGCTAGCAAATCTTTAATAAAAATGTACGGCATATTTATGCTGATATTTTGATTGATTAATGTTAAACATTGTGTTTAGCTATGTGGAAAATGATTGACTTAAATATCTCGAGTTCATTTGTTTGTATTGTTGACACGCATACACTTTTTAGACCGTCGTTGTGTCACAAATGTGTGATATTTATGCCGTGTCTGCCTAAGAACCTCAAATTTATATGAAATATGGAAAACATTAATTTTCAGAAGGTCATGTATGCATTCTTCGGCTATAGTGTTGGAAATGCTACATTCAATGAATGTACGATGTGTTCTTCTTTTTTTCACGGAATTAAAGAGTTCGGTCCTGTTTTTGTATTCGAGCATATATGCGGCCATAAACATTTTATACAATCTTTTATGTCTGCTGACTTTTAATGATTGAACTATTCACTACTACTTAGTACTTACATAAAATGTAAATGCATTTTTTTCTAGAGAATATGCAAATATTCATTTTTTTATTAGTGATAATGAGCAGATCCATGCACCATGTTCTATCAGAAAATATGTTATTATTAAGCCAGATATGTTACGTTAACAAATATTGTTTTACAACAAAAAAATGATATTGTTGTACTTCTTAGATTTTTCAGTTAGGTAAAGTGGGGATTATAGCTATTTTCTTTGGCAACACAAATATGCATATTGGTATATTGAATATATAATTGTGTGTGTGTGTGTGTGTGTGTGTGTGTGTCACATCTTTTTCATGGAAAATAGACATAAGGCTTACTTTTGTTCCCTTGCGTGTCAGTATACCTTTTATTACCTTGCGTGAGTATACTGTTATGGGAATTTCGGCATATAATCCTTTTAAATATTTATTTATTCTGATTCTGACAAAGATGGAGACATATATGTGTAGCTACACCTTGTGTCAAAGTATTAGCGAATTCCATGCATGTACCCAAATCATATGAACTTTCAAAATCTAAGGCACACGTAGAGTAATATCAAACCTACCTTTGATTGTATCTTGAAGAAAGATGCATCATGCATCTACATGTAGACCAAAGAAGCACTTGGAGATACATAATGGCTGCTGCCGGCCAATCTTCGCCAGTCTCCTGGTATGAGCCTCCTGGCCATTCCACCTCGTCCAGCACAAAGCGCTCATGAACACCTCGGGTCGGCGATCCCCGTGCAGTCTTATTTTGCGTAAGATCTCCAGGTTTTCATGTTTCTAAAGTACATGTTTAGTTAGTGTTTTTATTTTCGTGAAGATCACTTATTAGGAGCCGTAAAAATCCATACTTGCAGGTTTTCTTTCCTTTTGAGAATCTGAAACATCGACACGTCTGCTTCTTGAATAATCGACATTAAATAAAAATTCTAACTTTACAATCGCTATTGTTGATTGCTAAGAACACAAAAAATTCAGTCAGACCTCAAATCTTTAGGCATACATAGTCTGCTTGTGGCTGAAATAGAAATTAGGTAGATCATGATAGAAAATGATGCTTACCGGATTCACTATCCATAAAAAACAATTAGAAGAACAGGAGATTTTCCATCAAGTATTTGTAGTCGTCGTCAATCCTTGCGCCCAGTGCGGAATTCACCAGGAATAAACGTCTGCAGCCGTGCATGAAGACACATGGATACAACCGGCGACTTCTCCTCTAGCTTCCACCGGCCAATCAACTTGCAGCATGATTTGATGATCAAATGTGTTTTCTTTTCTTCGTTTCTTCCTTTTTATATTACGGCAAGATGTGGAAATCAAATACATGAGTTTTTTTCCTTGGTTTCTACTATGTTGCTATGAGGGAAAGGAAAGAGAGGAGTCCATATTAGGTACAATTGGTGGAGAGGGCTTTATTTTATCTCACGGCCATCAAGAGAGGAGTCCATCTCACGTACAATTGGTGGAGCAGGCATTATTTTATCTGACGGCTATTAATTGATAATTAGTCCATCTAATGGACGAAATTTTCTAACCTCCAGGATTGACGTGGCGTCTCGTATGGTGCCTCCAATTAGTAAATATAAGATATTTTAGTTGATTCTTTTTAGTTCATTCTTTTAAACAAATAAATAATTTGATAATTTGAGTTAATATTTTAGTTGATTCTTTTTAGTTGATTCCTTTTAGTTGATTCTTTTTAACAAATAAATACTTTGATAATTTTAGTTAATATTTTAGTTGATTCTTTTTAACAAATAAATACTTTGATAATTTTAGTTAATATTTTAGTTGATTTTTTTAGTTCATTCTTTTTAACAAATAAATAATTTGATAATTTTAGTTAATATTTTAGTTGATTTCATTTTTTGAACTTATTTTAACTCCAGACTTTTTGTGTGTTCAGAATGCACCATTCAAAGGCACATCATCAATTTTCAACTGTTTCTGACTTCATTTGGTATTTTTCATGCATTTACTGATTTTTTTTGAGCTAAATGACTCTGAAATTGAAAAGCACTACAAATGAACTCTGAAAAGGTTGAAACTTGGCATGGTATCATCATTTCACCCACATAGCATGTGCTAAAAAGTTAAGGTGGTTACGGCGAAAACTGGATGCACTTCGTGTACAAAATGGACAATCTCTTTCGAAGTATCAGGGTTTCGAACGAAAACTCATCTGTTACAAAGGGATTTCATTTTTTTGAACTTATTTGAACTCTAGACTTTTTGTGTGTTCAAAATGCACCATTCAAGGCACATCATAAATTTTCAACCCTTTCTGACTTCGTTTGGTATTTTTCATGCATTTACTGATTTTTGTGAGCTAAATGACTCTGAAATTGAAAAGCACTACAAATGAACTCTGAAAAGGTTGAAAGTTGGCATGGTATCATCATTTCACCCACATAGCATGTGCTCAAAATTTAAGAGGGTTACGACAAAAACTGGATGCACTTCGTGTACAAAATGTACAATCTCTTTCGAAGTATCAGGGTTTCGGATGAAAACTCATCTGTTACAAAAGGCATTTCATTTCTTGACATGTAACTGCAGTGATATTCTAGATCAAAGGCATCATCAGAATAGTTGTGGAGAGAAAGTCTTCACTTTTTCTTCGCGTTTGTCCCTTGCTTATTGCGTCGTAACCATGGATAATCTTCATCGTTTAACAGGGTGCTTAGGTCAGCCTTGACTTTGAAGGGAGGAATTTCATGAAACTTTTCATAATCTTCAGACATGTCTGTCTTACCCTCCACTCCCACGATGTCTCTTTTCCCTGAAAGAACTATGTGGTACTTTGGCTCATCGTATGATGGATTCGCTTCCTTATCTTTTCTTTTTCTCGGTTTGGTAGACATGTCCTTCACATAGAAAACCTGCGCCACATCATTGGCTAGGACGAATTGTTCGTCTGTGTACCCAAGATTGTTGAGATCCACTATTGTCATTCCGTACTGTGGGTCTACCTGTACCCCGCCTCCTGACAGATTAACCCATTTGCACCGAAACAAAGGGACCTTAAAATCATGTCCATAGTCAAGTTCCCATATGTCCACTATGTAACCATACCATAATATGTGTCCTTTCCCCTGTTGGTTGCTGCATCAAAGCGGACACCACTGTTTTGGTTGGTGCTCTTTTGATATTGGGTGATCGTGTAAAATGTATTCCCATTTATCTCGTACCCTTTGTAAGTCAATATAGTCGAAGATGGTCCCCTGGCCAACGAGTACAGCTCATCTGCAATAGTGTTGTCACCCATGAGATGTGTTTGCAACCAGCTGCCGAAAGTCCTGATGTGTTCACATGTAATCCAGTCGTCTATCAGGACCCCGATCCTAAGTCACACCGATCTAGCATGTAACACATCATATCACTTTGCGGCCTCACGCACGGTATTCCCACGGGTGCCACCTTACCTGGCCCGGGACCGTTTGCGCCTTCTGGCTCACGTATATGATAGTGTCGCTAGCATCCATATGACGGAGAACCCGGGCCGACATGACTAGTCGTAAACCCAAGGTGGCACAAACTTATAGGGACAGGCATACATGACCCAGCAATGCACGTGTCGGTCAGCAGCGAGTGAAACCGGGCTGTAGCAAGCTAACAGGACTCCGGTAAGCACCGCGTGACATTTCCCCGAAGCGACAGACACAGGAGCAAAGAAGGACACATGCCGATCATCCCATGTGTTCCGGAGCAGTAGCAAGCTACCATGGCTCAGTGGAAGCACTAGGAGACATTTCCCCATAAGAGAGGCTACCAAGAATAAACAACTAGATTGTCGGATCCCACACATAGCAATACACGTTACACGTACGCATAACATGCAAGTATGTGCTGTACAACATGGCATCAGAACATAACTCAACAACTCATATAGATAAAGGCCCAGAAGAGCCACATAGCATTTATTACAAGCAGGGGTCACATGACCCAACATACAGAGCATACAAGCAACGGAAGCATAACATGTCTGAGTACAGACAAGTACAAATGAAAAAGGTTGAGAAGCCTGACTATCTACAAGACCCTCCCAAGGGTACAAGATCGTAGCTGAGGTATCAAGCTAAACATCGAAGTCCACGCGGAACTACTAGTGAGACTGAAGTCTCTCTGCAAAAACATTAATTAAGCAAACATGAGTACAAATGTACCTAGCAAGACTTACATCAGAAATAGCTACATATGCATCAGTATCAATAAAGGGGGGTGGTGGAGTTTAACTGCAGCAAGCCAGCTTTGACTCGGTGGCTATCCTATACTACGTCTGCAAGTAACTCTTTAGAGGTGGCGCACACGAGTCCACATATTCACCATATCAATACACCACTATGGATCCGCTCCCGCCTCCCTACGAGAAGGCCATCCATAGCACTCACGCTTATCTTGCGCATTTTAGAGTATCCACTTTCACTTGTCTATGAACTGCATAAGCAACCCAGTAGTCCATTACCGCGGATGTGGCTATTCGAATAGATCATTTATAACCCTGCAGGGGTGTACTTCTTCACACATGTTTCCACCACTTAGCGTCTGCACACGACATGTGCTCGGCAGACTTCAAGCGAAAGCCGACGTGGGCGTAGACCACGACCTGACTAACCACACAAGTCTCTAGTCCAGGTTTATCGCCTATTCAGGTTCCATCCGCAGGGAGTCCGGCCGAGGTTTCCACTACGGCCCCGAACGATGTGTGCAGGGTTCCCGAGGCACCAAACGGGCGACCCGGTACACCGTGCCACTTGCCTACCGCATCATATGTAGGGTAACGCAGCAGAAAACAAAAATTTTCCAACCTACGCACCAGCCCAGGACCACTATGGAGACTGCATACAAGGTTTGATCATTTTCGTTACCGACTCGTAGCGCAGCGGAAGTAGAGTCGATGACGATCGGCGGTGCAGATCCCCGCAGCTAGGATTTACAACCTCCCAACCGCGAGGATGTATACCCTCGTCTTCCCTTCGGACAGCCCTCCGGGAGGAGGTCGAACAGTCCCCCGGACGGTGTCGCGGACAGCCCTTCGGGAGGACCTTCGAGACTCGAACGGTCACTCGGACAGCCCTTCGGGAGGACTCACAGAACTTGGACCGTCACTTGGATAGCCCTTCGGGAGGCACTCACGAACAGCCCCTCAGGCACTAAGATCGAAACTACGACCTCTCTACAGAGTTGCACACATACGGTGTCATCTATCCGGCAGGGCTTCGCCGTCCAGAACTAGTTCCCACAGGAACCCAGACAGCCTTTCGGCTCTACGAAACTCTTTTCGTGGGAGGGAGAGAGAAGCCAGATCATTGCAATGGCATGTATATGTGAGAAAGAGTGAGTCTTTAGGCATCCCCCTCCACCCCTATTTATAGGCCAAGCCCAAGGGTGGCTTCTCCAAGAAGCCAAGTGGAAAAATACCAAAGGACCCTCAAGGTGGCTTCTCCAAGAAGCCACCCAAAAAGCACTTTCACTATTCACGACGACATTTTTCAGCGTCCGTTCGAACTGAAAATATTTATGTGGGCTTAGAACATTTCCAGTACCCACTAAAATAATTTTCAACGCATTCTGGAACAATTCCAGATTAGTGATTTTCATCTGCGAAAAGCATCTGAAGTGGTTCCGGCAGCTCCGGAACATTTCCGGTTTTTCTTCTAGAAAATTCCCAAAAGTTTCCAGAATGATTCTGGCACCCTCCAAGAATTATCGGGCATGTGCCGAAACCAATTTGACTTTATGGTATCCTCTGAAACAACTTTTCAGTTTCACCGGAAATCATCCGGTGACCTCTCTCTGCGGAACTTTTCCGCTGTCCGAAACTTTTTCGGTGTCCGAAACTTTTTCGGTGATTTTCTCTCAGACTCCCTGTCTAGTATTCAGCAGATAGATGACCCTTAAGCGTGTGACCCTATAGGTTCGGTGAAGAATAGACATGACCCGGAACCCCTTCCGATCAATGATCAACATCGGAGCCGTGGACACCCATATTGACCCCTATACCCACACGAATGAATATTCGAGTGAACCTCCAGTTGCCGTGTGCTATTCCTGTTGCTTCGCGATATGTTACAAATACCCGAGGTGAGACATGATGGCATTCCCGTGGATCAACAACTTGTCCACTATGCTAGTTACCTCGTTACCGGTATTGTTCTCTTTTCTCGTTACCGTGTTCCGGCATCCCCGTGATCAAATCACAAAGTGTCTGGCCAGACGATGATGGATACCGTAACACCGAGAGGGCCTAGAGATATCTCTCCATCGTCGGAGGAGCAAATCCCAATCTTGAGCTATCAAGTTACTTAACATACTTTCCCATGAACCCGTAAGCCGCCGTAATAGCCATCCAGTTACGGATGACGTTTAACAAACCGCAAAGTTCATAAATCAAGCATGAAGAAACTCGATACTCTCATGGTCTGAGGAATCATGAAAATGTTAACCATCTCTGTGTTATTAACCATTAACTTGTGACGAAAGAATCTCATAGCATAACATCAATCGGGTCGATTCAACACAAATATTCTTCTAACACTGTGCCCTCAAAGTTGCTGGCATAGACATGCCCATGATCAGGAAAACAGGACCATCATGCAACACTTGAGCTAGTCTCAGAGGCCAGACTAGGAATACATTTTACCGTTTATTATTCCACATGTGCATATGAGTCTTCCTCCGAGCCTCGTGGTTATTGTAGACTCGAGAACCATAGCAGTTATAGCATGGAACATAAACCTAATTATGAACAGGGAGATAATCTATAACATTTATTATTGCCTCTAGGGCATATCTCCTATAGACTCCCACTTGCACTAGAGTCAATAATCTAGTTAATGCTAATGCACTTTTCACCTGTGGCACACCGGTGTAAATATGCTTCGCATTTGGTATAGCCTGATGTCCAACGGATCTGACAACTTCAGCTCCGTGTGTATCTTTGCGTATCCTCGCGTTTTCACGCTTTCACAAAATTCATATTTTGTGTGGACTTGGCTTCGTATGTATGTGAATCACAGGTCGAACCTGGATTCCTCAGACTGAGTTATGGAGCAACTACTTGCTGTAGTGTCCCATTAACCAAAGCCTTCTTGGAACCATACTAAGTTCATGAAAGAACTATATGATTCAGCATCTTGTTTGTCGCTTTTAAAAGCGGCAACATACTTCGCCTCTGTTATAGAATTCGCCACAGTAACTTGTTTGGAACAATTTCCAACTACCGTGCCACCATATTGTGTGTTACCCAAAACCCTCAATTTAAATCGAAAATCGCTTGGAGCATGGAAGAAGACTGTATCGATGTAACCTTTTACAACGAACTCTTCATGATCTCCGCTTGCGAGAAAACATGCCATCGATGCTACTATAGTACTCAATGACCCTTTTTCACTGTTGTCCCATGATCAGAACTTTTGCTCACTCTGGTATCTATACTCGCAACTACTTTGGGAGTATTGGACATATCTGGTTGTTTTTACATACCATGGAATACATGATTAATCCAAACACAAGAGTGTGTGGAATCTCCATTATGTATTTTGCTCATCAGTGTTTTGGGACACCGAGTCTTGCAAAAACTCTTTCCATGTGACTTCGGCAAGAACCACTCCTTGACGTTTTTAGTGCTAAAAGGTTTTAGCATCTTGTCAATATGTATCTTTGCTCAGCCCCATTAGGTAAATCTATCTCCATAGATCATCATGCCTAATATAAAGGCTATTTAGCCCAAGCACTTCATCGAAAAACTATTTTTAAATGAAGTCCTAATTCGTGTCAAGAAATTTATTTCCAATTAACAATGTGTCAAGCACACAACGTTTTTTTTAGAAATTTTATTATGCTCCCACTTACTTTCTTGAATCATAAGCATCTTCGTTACCCATTGATGAAGTCAAACCCCTTTGACTATTTCATCAAAACACGAAGATTCCAACTCCATTTTGCTCTCTTCTGTCCATTGCTAGAACTCTGAAGTTTGCATACTTACTAGCATCCTCTGGACTGACAAAATACCTTGGACTGTAACACATGCAATTCCTTGGTTTCATTTCCATCAGATGGAAATCCTGTTGTCATCCATGTTTCATATCTCATGATTGAAATATGTATTAATTGCTAGTTCAACCCGAACCAACTTTAAGCATCGCTACGATGAAACAACCTCATCGTAGTCAACTCCTTGAACTTGTTATTGCAACAAGTCGAGCTTTATGGATAAAACATTTTTATCTGTATCAGTTTTAAGTTCCATAAAAATTCGTTAGACTCTAAGTCTTCCGAAAGGTGTATCAAGGTTTTAATCTTGAAACATTTATATGGAGACTATCTCGGATTGTATTGGCATTTAGCCAATCCCGGAGTCAGGGCCCATCAACGCTTCCTTGTGTATCGTAGGTATACTGTTGTCTAACAACAATATCTCGTTTGCGCACCTGAGAGGTTCGCACGAGCCTTGCCTACGTGGTTCAGCTGCATGTTCGACTGAAGTCCATACATTTTATTGTAGAGACTTCCATATCAGTCGCAGTAGGAAACTCTGGAATTACTTCCAAGGTCTCTTTCCTTTGACCTAATGACGAAGATACTGTTTATCTCGTCGAGTTGCACTATTCTCCCACTCACCTTTTTGAAAGAACCATTTCCTTCAAAAAGCATACCGTTCTTTGTGGCAAACCTATTTGCCTCGGTATAGTGAGGGAGGAATACCCAATGACTTGGGATAACCTACAAAGTAGCACTTGTCTGATTTGGAATAGGTTTGTAACCTTTTACACAAGCCCCATATTCCAAATGTTTAAGAAAAGATATAACATGGTTGGGTGTACCATACCATGGTGTCATTTCAACAGACCCGATGGAGCTCTTTTCAGTGTAAAAGCCGCAGTCTCTAAAGCATCACTCTTTAAAAGGGATAATGGCAAATTTATTTATGTCATCTTTGATCTTACCATGTCATAAATGGTTCGATTACATCTGCACAGACTTTCCACTTGCAGTGGTGTTCCGGGAGGTGCAAGTTATGAAACCCCTTTCACAACTCATCAAACATTCGCTAAACTTGTAACTCAAATATTCCTTTCTGCAATCGAATTGTAGAAACATAATTTTCTTGTTACAATAACTTCTACTTCATATTTGAAAACCATTTGAATGAATTCAAAAGATCCAGACTTACGTCTCATCAAGTAAATATCCATATATCTACTTGAGTCATTTCTGAAGATAGATAAATCCACTACTAACAACATTTATCGGACTACACACATCAAAATGTATGATCACCAATAAGTTTGTTATTCGTTCTTTTTGTCCTGTGAACGGTATTTCAGTCACTTCACTTTTCAGAGGAAAGTTGCAAGTGTCAGATGGTTCAAAATCAAACGACTTCAAAATCCATCATAATGGAATTTTCCATGCGGGTTTCTCTAATGTGACCAAATGCAGTGCCACACTTGTGTGGTATTCTTTTAGTCTTGTGACATTTAGCGTCAGTGTTATGGATGTATCATATTACCATCAATATTCATAACATATGTCCCATCTAGGATGGAAGCATGGCCCTTCATGTTATTCATAATACTGAACAACAATTGTTGTTTTTATGAACAACTCTTTTGCAACAAACATTGTGCAATGGGTTAGGGTGTATGAAACTCTAAAATGAATTATGAAAGTAAATCCAGAGGTAATATATTATTATCAACATTCATAACATACATCTCATTCATAATGAAAGTATGGCCCTTATGTTATTCATAACACCGAACATCAAAAGTTCTCTTATGAACAACCTTCTTGCAAGATACCTTATGCAATGGGCTAGAGTGTGTAAAACTCTAAATGAATTATGAAAATAAATACAGACGGTAATACACCGATGGAAGGTATAGTAACATTTACTATGTTCCCTGTATATACCTAAACCTCATTCCTGGCTAGTCTTTCAGGCCATAGTAGTTCTTACATCGAGTTGCAACAGAAAGCAATCGAGCGGGTATCTTTGTGATTAACTCACAATACCCAAGAATTAGTGATTAATAATTTAATCATAATTCCCAAGAACTATATCTTTGACCAGCCTTCTATACATCAAAAACTTGTATGACATTCATACATGAGCTGGATATTCCAGTCTTCTTTCTTTTTGCCTTTATACTTCTAACAGTTTAACTTTTAGTATTTCTCCTACTTCCAGAAGAAGCACCCAACTTAAGAGTGGCGTTAGCCCCGGACTTCCTAGGCATGAAAGTTTCACTAACACCCTTCGGACACTTCCTTTCTCTTTAAGTTGTTGTTTTCTTCATCTTTCATCATATGACAGGCGTTCTTCTGGATCCCTCTCTTATCAGTTTAATGCATAGTAAACTCCTTTACTAATAGTTTGCTAACAAACATTGCTTTGGATATCTCATATCTTTTAGCCTTTGTTTGTCTCTGAAAATGATTTTCAGATTCCATGAATATCACATAACTATCCAAACTATTGAAGTTCGGGTCTCATGGAAGTAAACATATTGCACTTGACTGAAAACGGAATTCTAGCTTTTGGGTCGAAGGACGAGAGTCACATGATCCATAGCATAAGCGAGAGAATACCGAAAGTATGCGATAGGACAAAGTCCTTCTCGGCACTCTTGAGGACAATCCTCAGATTACGTTACCAACCGTAAAGTTTTAACCAGATATTTAACAGCTATTCAATTTTAACAGGGAAGGTGGAAACGCGAGCCATTATTCTACAACTATTTTGCAAATCACACTTAGACAGAGTTCATAATTAATTGCACTGAGAATTAAACAAGTTAATTCAACAGTGCGCTCCCACTCAAATCAATATCTCTCGTAATTGATTTGTGAGTGATACAAGACCCACACTTCGATTCAATGCCATTGATGTGGACATCACTGATGACGAGAATTTCAATTGGTAGGCAAACTTGCCGATCACTTCTCCATGTGACTCTTGTTCATCTTTCGATGGGTGTGTTCCGAGCTCAGGACGATCCTGCCTGAACGTCAAAAACAACCAAGTGATCTTGCTGCGAGGTCTGACCTCACCCGCCTCATTCCTCTCGATTCGTTTGTACCCATGTGGACATGGTGCACCCCGAAAAGATACGAATTACAGACGGTGCTACACTTGGGTGAACACTAACTACTTTGATATTTTGAAGTGAGAGATCACCCTAATAAAAAGCGACTACCGCGCAATCAAAAAGGGTGCATCATATGGGATAAACATCTCAGGCAATTCATAATAGCATGATATGGTATAGCCCTTTCTGACGGAGAAGTCTTGTATTCCTTCGTCTTCGGCATTCACGTCGGTGATCACCTTCGCGAAGATTGCCACAACCTTGTCGATGCAGCAGATAATATTGCTATCTCTATAGCTAATAAAATAATGCATTACACAAGGTTGACACACAGGTCATTTAAAGTGCAATCATATGGCTCCAGCCATCATGCCGAATCATGACACGCAGGTCATGTTAATCAATTTACATTATATAGTCATCTCATACATAATAAAATTATTATGAGCACCGCTATACCACATCACATGCACATGTAAACCCTCCTGCAAAACCAAGTTAGACGCCTCTAATTGGTTCATGCAAAAAACTAGTTTTTCGTGGCTTCTAAGGTTTTGAAACAAACCGAAGCTACCAACGTCCATCATCAAGTATGATAATTCAAGTCGCTAGATTAACAATGCGGGGTGTATGAAGAACGAGATAATAAAATCTTGAACCCCATACTAAACTTCATCATACGCATGACCCCCGTGCAGATCATATCTGCATTGCCCTTTTGTCTGCGAAATTTCATCTTTCTTTTTAACTACGGTGGAATTCAATGAACTGTTAGCACTTCGTTGATCAATCAGGATCGCGGATTGCCAGAACATTGAAACTCCACCATACTATTATCAAGATCAGAAATATGCAAATTCCAGGGCAGCAACAAGAACATCGGGTAACAGATTTCATCTGCTACCTGCACAAATAATTTTTAGTAATAGAACTCATCTACTACATAATTATATTGTGCAACACCCATACATCACAATGTATTCTAGATCGCAACCTGCATCTACGCATAGCACGGCTCTTGACGCCACTGTAGGGTAACGCAGCAAAAAACAAAAAATTTCCGACCTACGCACCAGCCCAGGACCACTATGGAGACTGCATACAAGGTTTGATCATTTTCGTTACCGACTCGTAGCGCAGTGGAAGTAGAGTCGATGACGATCGGCGGTGCAGATCCCCGCAGCTAGGATTTACAACCTCCCAACCGTGAGGATGTATACCCTCGTCTTCCCTTTGGACAGCCCTCCGGAAGGCGGTCGAACAGTCCCCCAGACGGTGTCGCGGACAGCCCTTCGGGAGGACCTTCGAAACTCGAACGGTCACTCGGACAGCCCTTCGGGAGGACTCACAGAACTTGGACCGTCACTTGGACAGCCCTTCGGGAGGCACTCACGAACAGCCCCTCAGGCACTAAGATGGAAACTATGACCTCTCTACAGAGTTGCACACATACAGTGTCATCTATCCGGCAGGGCTTCGCCGTCCAGAACTAGTTCCCACCAGAACCCAGACAGCCTTTCGGCTCTACGTAACTCTTTTCGTGGGAGGGAGAGAGAAGCCAGATCATTGCAATGGCATGTATATGTGAGAAAGAGTGAGTCTTTAGGCAGCGCCCTCCACCCCTATTTATAGGCCAAGCCCCAGGGTGGCTTCTCCAAGAAGCCAAGGGGAAAAATACCAAAGGACCCTCAAGGTGGCTTCTCCAAGAAGCCACCCAAAAAGCACTTTCACTATTCACGACGACATTTTTCAGCGTCCGTTCGAACTGAAAATATTTATGTGGGCTTAGAACATTTCCAGTACCCACTAAAATAATTTTCAACGCATTCTGGAACAATTCCAGATTAGTGATTTTCATCTGCGAAAAGCATCTGAAGTGGTTCCGGCAGCTCCGGAACATTTCCGGTTTTTCTTCCAGAAAATTCCCAAAAGTTTCCAGAATGATTCTGGCACCCTCCAAGAATTATCGGGCATGTGCCGAAACCAATTTGACTTTATGGTA
This sequence comes from Thinopyrum elongatum, assembly GCA_011799875.1. Lineage (NCBI taxonomy): Eukaryota > Viridiplantae > Streptophyta > Magnoliopsida > Poales > Poaceae > Thinopyrum > Thinopyrum elongatum. Next base: position 96,570,510 of record CM022303.1, on the reverse strand, counting down.
TCCTCTGAAACAACTTTTCAGTTTCACCGGAACTCATCCGGTGACCTCTCTCTGCGGAACTTTTCCGCTGTCCGAAACTTTTTCGGTGTCCGAAACTTTTTCGGTGATTTTCTCTCAGACTCCCTGTCTAGTATTCAGCAGATAGATGACCCTTAAGCGTGTGACCCTATAGGTTTGGTGAAGTATAGACATGACCCGGAACCCATTCCGATCAATGATCAACATCGGAGCCGTGGACACCCATATTGACCCCTATACCCACACGAATGAATATTCGAGTGAACCTCCAGTTGCCGTGTGCTATTCCTGTTGCTTCGCGATATGTTACAAATACCCGAGGTGAGACATGATGGCATTCCCGTGGATCAACAACTTGTCCACTATGCTAGTTACCTCGTTACCGGTATTGTTCTCTTTTCTCGTTACCGTGTTCCGGCATCCCCGTGATCAAATCACAAAGTGTCTGGCCAGACGATGATGGATACCGTAACACCGAGAGGGCCCAGAGATATCTCTCCATCGTCGGAGGAGCAAATCCCAATCTTGAGCTATCAAGTTACTTAACATACTTTCCCATGAACCCGTAAGCCGCCGTAATAGCCATCCAGTTACGGATGACGTTTAACAAACCCCAAAGTTCATAAATCAAGCATGAAGAAACTCGATACTCTCATGGCCTGAGGAATCATGCAAACGTTAACCATCTCTGTGTTATTAACCATTAACTTGTGACGAAAGAATCTCATAGCATAACATCAATCGGGTCGATTCAACACAAATGTTCTTCTAACACTGTGCCCTCAAAGTTGCTGGCATAGACATGCCCATGATCAGGAAAACAGGACCATCATGCAACACTTGAGCTAGTCTCAGAGGCCAGACTAGGAATACATTTTACCGTTTATTATTCCACACGTGCATATGAGTCTTCCTCCGAGCCTCGTGGTTATTGTAGACTCGAGAACTATAGCAGTTATAGCATGGAACATAAACCTAATTATGAACAGGGAGATAATCAATAACATTTATTATTGCCTCTAGGGCATATCTCCTATATCATAGCCCACCCGTCCGGTCAGTGCTACGCATGGCCTCCAGCACACTACAAACACCAGAAACTACTTGCAACTCCTGGACAGAGGACAGGGGGGTTAATAAGTCGAGCGGGGTCATATTTCTGGGCCCAATGTGTGGTAGTAGCTGTTCTTGGATCACAAACAAAGAACTCAGTTCCTGAGGACGGTTTCAATGAGACAACCCACCATGTACTCCTACATGGCCTCTCACCGCTACCTTTACCAAATCATGTTCACACACTTAGCTCTCATCAGTAGGACGTGATGACCACATTCCAATTCATCCCCACTGAATCAGACCTGACACAACTCTAAGCAATAGCAGGCATGACAAGCAAGCAAAAATGAATAGGCACATCATGGCTCAAACAACTCCTACTCATGCTATTGGGTTTCAACTATTTACTGTGGCAAAGACATGTCATGAAGAGGAAAGGGGTTCAACTACCGCAGCATGTAACAGTTGAATCGTTGATATCCTAATGCAGTAAAAGAGAGCAGGAGAGAGAGAGAGTTGGATTGTATCAGAATGCTCAAGGGGGGGCTTGCTTGCCTGGCACTTCTGAAGATAGTATAGCTCTTCATCGGTGTCATCGAACTCATCGCCGGAACAATGTCTACTGAGGGGGGACAATTACCAGCAATAGAGAGGAAACACAATCAATGCAATGCAACAATATGATGCATGAATGCGACATGGCAATATGCTGTGATTTGAGCTAATGCAGCTAGCAACGATTTAAATGGAGTTGGTTTGAACACTAGATTCAAATTCAAACTCCATATGTGAAAATTCAAATGCCATTTATTTGTTTTGACCTGGTCAGTAGGCATAAGTTGCTCAAACATGCATGGAAATGGCATACACAGATTCTTTGGATTTTTCTGATAATTTTTCATATATAAATTATTTCATTTGGAGTTACGGTTGATTTTCTATGAATTTTAGAAGTTTTGGATATTTTCTGAAAATAAATAAATCATTTAGATTTATTTAAAATACAGAAAACATTTATGATGTCAGCACTGCATCAGCACAACATCAGCAGGTCAACAGAGGTCAGCCGGGTCAAACCTGACCAGTGGGACCCACTGGTCAGTGTCATAGTGCTGGTTAGGGTCGCTGACATGTGGGCCCAGTCAACGGCCACGTTAGCACGGTCAAAGCTGACGCGTGGGGCCTCTGTGGTTAGTTAAACCTAAACAGAAACTAAACCATGGTTAATTAGGCAGCGGGGCCCGACTGTCAGTGTCACTAGGGGTTAATTAGCGGGGCTGTTAGCGGCTAATGACGTTGCCATGTCAGCACGCCGGAGTTGAACGCCGGCGAGCACACAAACATGACGGCATCGCTTGGGAACGCGCTACGGCCGGTGATTTGGCGCGCTGAGGGCCCCAGGGCGTAGCCCTTACTCGCCCGCATCAAGAGGCAGCGGAGTTGGACGCTGGGGTCGCCAGAATCAACGCCGGCAATGAGGTCTGCGGTGGCCGTGGTTCGGGCGTGCTCGAGAATGGCGACGTGGTGCACCGTAGGACGAGTAGGTGGTTGTTTTTGGCTCCTGGGAGGATGCGGAACACGGTGTAGTGCTCGGTTTCGAGCCTCAGTGGCTGCAACGATGGCGGCGACATCGCCGGTGGCGTGGAGCTCACGAACACGGTTGGGGTCGGAGCTAGAGCGCGTGCAGGAGTGAGGGGAGAGGGGCAAAAGCAAGGGGAGCTCACAGGGGGTTGGACGGCGGTCTCAGCGGGCTCGGGGATGGGCTGTTGACGGCGAATCGACGAAGACGGCCAGCGAGCAGATGCGATGGTGACGAGCTCGAAGGCGGCGATTCCAGGCATTCGGGGACATGTGTTGCGGCGTGGAGCTTCACAGCATCGAGGCGGAGCAAGGGGACACGTCCACGGGGCAAGGGGATGGCAGTGGGCGCGGTGTTTTGCGGTGGCGCATTCCGGCTCGTTCGGGCGGCCATGAGAGAGAGAGAGAGCAGAGGGGAGGGGAGAGGCCGCGGGTGTGAGAGAGAGAGGTCAGGGGGTGCATGGCGACTCCAGGGTCGTCCAGGCCGTCGAGGGGGCACGCAGGCAAGGTGGAGGTGGCACGGGCGCGTGCCTGCGCGCGGCGACCACGCGCGCGCGTCCTCCTGGCAGGAGCTTGAGGACGGTGGCGCTGGTGGGCTGGGCTGCCAGCTGGGCCGGCTTCAGGTAAGGCCAGGTAAACTCTTTCTCTCTCCTTTTATTTCCGTTTTCTATTTTGTTTCTCTGTTTTGATTTAGTAAAAGTACTAAACCATTCTAGTAAATTCTGAAAATATTTTTGGATGCTAACTGAATAATTCGAGAGCTCCAGCAAAATTTTCAGAATTATTGGAGCTGTTGAAAATATATTTAGCATTTAAAAGCCCCAATTCAAATAGTTATGATTTAATTAAAAAATCCAGAAATGACCTAAAAATATATTCATCATTTTTGACCAGAAATCATGAACTTTTCTTAGGGACATTTTTGGTTCTTTGAAAAAGATTTTGTTTGAACCTATTTGATTTGATCTGGCGCTAGGGTTTGAACAATCCCCATTTCAACTTTTCAAATAAATTTAGACACGATGCATGGATGCTTGCGCAACTAATTACAATCAATTCTAGGGCTGTGACATCGTCACACTGCTCCGGGTGTTTGGAGCGTAGACTATTCTTGTGTTCATTGACATACGGGGTCACCAAGGTAGAATTCTGTAGAATAGTGTAGTGTGCTGGAGACCAAGAATTCCCGTCCCTACATATTATTGAGTCCGCTCCTAGCGTGCCTTTTCCAGTCAGTCTCCCCTCATACTGTGATTGAGGGAGACCAATCTTCTTAAGGTTAGGAATGAAGTCAACCCAAAACCCAATGACCTCCTCTGTTTGATGGCCCGTGGAGATGCTTCCTTCTGGCCTAGCATGGTTACGAACATATTTCTTTCAGACTTCCATGAACCTCTAAAAGGGGAACATATTGTGTAGAAATACAGGGCCCAGAATGGTAATCTAGTCGACAAGATGAACTAGGACATGCGTCATGATATTGAAGAAGGATGGTGGGAACACCAGCTCAAAACTGACAAGACATTGCACCAAATCACTCCTTAACCTTGGTAGGATTTATGGATCGATTACCTTCTGAGAGATTGCATTGAGGAATGCACATAGCTTCACAATGGCTAATCGAACATTTTCCGGTAGAAGCCCCCTCAATGCAACCGGCAGCAGTTGCGTCATAATCATGTGGCAGTCATGAGACTTTAGGTTCTCGAACTATTTCTCTGCCATATTTATTATTCCCTTTATATTCGACGAGAGGCGAGACGGGACCTTCATACTGAGCAGGCATTCAAAGAAGATTTCCTTCTCTTCTTTGGTAAGAGCGTAGCTGGCAGGACCTTCATACTACTTTGGAGGCATGCCATCTTTTTCGTGAACACGTTGCTGGTGCTCCCGTGCCTCCGGTGTATCTTTTGTCTTCCCATACACGCCCAAGAAGCCTAGCAGGTTCACGCAAAGATTCTTCGTCACGTGCATCACGTCGATTGCAGAGCAGACCTCTAGGTCTTTCCAATAGGGTAGGTCCCAAAATATAGATTTCTTCTTCTACATGGGTGCGCGTCCCTCAGCGTCATTCAAAATAGATAGTCCGCCAGGAACCTTTCCAAAGATTACTTGTAAATCATTGACCATATCAAGTATGTGATCACCAGTACGGACGGCGGGCTTCTTCTGGTGATTTGCCTCGCCTTTGAAATGCTTGCCTTTCTTTCCACATTGATGGTTGGTCGGAAGAAATCGACGATGTCCCAGCTACACATTCTTCCTGCATTTGTCCAAATATATACTTTCGGTGTCATCTAAATAGTGCGTGCATGTGTGGTATCCCTTGTTTGTCTGTCCAGAAAGGTTACTAAGAGCAGGCCAATCATTGATGGTTACAAACACAATGCATGTAGGTCAAATTCCTCCTGGTCGTGCTCATCCCACACACGTACACCTTTTCCATTCCACAGCTGTAAAAGTTCTTCAACTAATGGCCATCGGTATACATCAATGTCCTTGCCGGGTTGCTTAGGGCCTTGGATGAGCACTGGCATCATAATGAACTTCCGCTTCATGCACAAACAAGGAGGAAGGTTATAGATACATAGAGTCATGGGCCAGGTGCTATGATTGCTGCTCTGCTCCCCAAAAGGATTAATGTCATCCGCGCTTAAACCAAACCATACGTTCCTTGTGTCACCTGCAAATTCTCCCCACGTTCTCTCGATTTTTCTCCACTGCGACCCGTCAGCAGGTGCTCCCAACTTCCCGTCTTTCTTACGGTCCTCTTTGTGCCATCGCATCAACTTGGCAGGCTCTTTGTTTCTGAATAGACGTTTCAACTGTGGTATTATAGGAGCATACCACATCACGTTGGCAGGAACCCTCTTCCAGGGGTGCTCGCCCTCAACATCACCAGGGTCATCTCGTCTGATCTTATACTGCAATGCACCGCGTACCGAGCATGCGTTCAATTCCTCATACTCACCACGGTAGAGGATGCAGTCATTAGGGCATGCATGTATCTTCTGCACCTCTAATCTTAGAGGGCAGACAACCTTCTTTGCTTCGTACGTACTGTCGGGCAATTCGTTATCCTTTGGAAGCTTCTTCTTCTATATTTTCAGTAGCTTCCCAAATCCCTTGTCAGTTACACCATTCTCTGCCTTCCATTGCAGCAATTCCAGTGCGGTACCGAGCTTTGCGTTGCCATCTTTGTAATTTGGGTACAACCCTTTTTTTGATCCTCTAACATGCGATCGAACTTCAACTTCTCCCTTTCACTTTCGCATTCTCTCTGTGCATCAACAATGAGCCGGCGAAGATCATCATCGGGCACATCGTCTAGTTCCTCTTGATCTTCAGCTTCCCCCGTTGCAGCATCACCGTATTCAGGGGGCGGATAGTTGTCATCATCCTCTTCTTCTTCTTTGTCTTCCATCATAACCCCTCTTTCTCCGTGCTTGGTCCAAACATTATAGTGAGGCATGAAACCCTTCTCAAGCAGGTGGATGTGAAGGGTTTTCGAGTCAGAGTAAGCCTTCGTATTCCCACAGATAGGGCATGGACAACAGATAAAACCATTCTGCTTGTTTGCCTTTCGAGAAAATTATGCAGGCCCTTAATGTACTCGGAGGTGCGTGTTTCACCATACATCCATTGCCGGTTCATCTGCGTGCATTATATATAATTAAGTGTGTCAAAAACCATTACAGAACATCATGAATAGAGAAGTGACCAAATTAATAGAAGTTCATCATCACATTATAACCAAAGTACAGTAGTGATCAAATGTTGTTACATGAAAAAATAAATACATAAAGTTCATACATAGTTCTCATTGAACAACATATAGCTCTCTAGAGCATCTAATTAAAACATACATTGAAACTATGTAAACCATTTCAATGCAACAACAAATGCGATAATAATCGCAACTAAGGAAACAATTCATCCAACGGCATAATGATACCAAGCCTCAGTATGAATGGCATATTTTTTTAATCTTTCTAATCTTCAAGCTCATTTTATCCATCTTGATCTTGTGATCATCGACGACATCCGCAACATGTAACTCCAATTCCATCTTCTCCTCCTCAATTCTTTTCAATTTTTTCTTCAAGTAATCATTTTCTTTTTCAACTAAATTTAACCTCTCGACAAGAGGGTCGGTTGGAATTTCCGGTTCACATACCTCCTAGATAAAAACATCTATGTCATGTTGGTCGGCATAATTGTCATAAACACTAAATGAAACAAATAGTTTAAAAGATAATATACCACATCCGAATCATAGATAGGACGAGTGCCGACGGGGGCGGATACCAAAACCATCGCACTATATAATAACAAACAATAATAAAATTAAGAAAATTATACAAGTATCTATCTAAATCATACAAGTAAGAATTTTTTTTTAGAAAGAAGATAAGAAGAAGAGGCTCACCACGGTGGTGCCGGCGACGAGATCGGCGTGGGCGATCGACGGCGGTGAGGACGGGGATGGGACAGGACGGACCGGCAAAGCTAGACAAATCTTGAGGAAAATGGAGCTTGGACAAGGAGCTTCAAGAGGAGAAAGCTTAAGTGTGGCTCGGGCATTTCATCGAACACCTCTTGTGCATAGGAGGTGAGCTAGAGCAACACACACCTCTCCCACGGCCGGCCAAAAAATAGAGCAGTGGCTCTGTTCGCGGGCAGGGGCGGGGGTATATATAGGGATCTCTTTAGTCTCAGTTGGTGGCTAAAACCGGGACTAAAGGACAACATTTGGTCCCGGTTCCAGCCACCAACCGGGACTAAAGGTGCTGGGCCAGGAGCGAGCCCCATTGGTCCCGGTTCGTCTCTGGAACCGGGACCAACGGGGTCATACGAACCGGGACCAATGGCCCCCGAGGCCCGGCTGGCGCCCTGGCCTCACGAACCGGGACTGATGCACCCTTTGGCCCCGGTTCGTGAGTGAACCGGGATTAATGCCCTTACCCAGGCCTCAACCAAAGCCCTGTTTTTTACTAGTGAAAGTGGACGGATGACGACAACGGACAAAAAACGGATGAAATTACGGTGGTACAAAGCAATAGCCCCTTTATTAGTAGGTATAGAAATCTTCATGTCAAAACTAGACTATTGCTTTGAACCATATAAAAGTCCATATTACCATGCTACAAAAGAAAAGAATATGTGATGAACATGATAGGTAGCATTCCAAATAAAATATTCTGTTTTTATCATTTACCTACTCGAGGACGAGTAGGAATTAAGCTTGGGGATGCTGATACGTCTCCAACGTATCTATAATTTTTTATTGTTCCATGTTGTTATATTATCATTCTTGCATGCTTTACAATCATTTTATAGCAACTTTATATCATTTTTCGGGACTAACCTATTGACATAGTGCCCAGTGCCAGTTGCTGTTTTTTGCTTGTTTTTTACTTCGCAGAATATCAGTACGAAACGGAGCCGAAACGCAGTGAAACATTTTGGAGAATTTTTTTGGACCAGAAGACACAAGTTGGGCCAAGGAAGTACCGGAGATGGGGCCCGAGGGGAGCACAACCCCCCGGGGCGCGCCCAGGGGCCCAGGCGCACCCTGGTGGGTTTTGCCTACCTCGGTGCCCCCCCCCCCCCGCACCACCTCTTCATCCTATAAATACCCAAATATTCCAGAAACCATAGGGGAGTCGACGAAAAACAATTCCAGCCGCCGCAAGTTCCAGAACCACCAGATCCAATCTAGACACCATCACGGAGGGGTTCATCATCCTCATTGGTGCCTCTCCGATGATGTGTGGGTAGTTCATCATAGACCTACAGGTCCGTAGGCATTAGCTAGATGGCTTATTCTCACTTTTTGATTCTCAATACAATGGTCTCTTCGAGATCTATTTGATGTAACTCTTTTTGCAGTGCGTTTGTTGGGATCCGATGAACTTTGAGTTTATGATCAGATCTATATCCATGAAAGTTATTTGAGTTTCTTTGATCTCTTATATGCATGATTACTTATAGCTTCGTATTTCTTCTTCGAATCTTTGGTTTAGTTAGGTCGACTAGATCGATTTTTCTTGCCATGGGAAGAGGTGCTTTGTGATGGGTTCGATCGTGCGGTGTTCTTTCCCAGTGACAGAAGGGGCAGCAAGACGCGCATGTATCGTTGCTATTAAGGATAACAAGATGGGGGCTATTCCTACATGAATAGATCTCATCTATATCATGTCATCGTTCTTAATGCATTACTCTGTTTCTCCAAGAACTTAATACACTAGATGCATGCTTGATAGCGGTCGATGTGTGGAGTAATAGTAGTAGATGCAGGCAGGAGTCGGTCTACTAATCTTGGACATGATACCTATGTAATGATCATTGCCTGGATATAGTTATAATTATTTGAGGTTCTATCAATTGCCCAACAGTAATTTGTTTACCTACCGTGTGCTATTTTCTCGAGAGAAGCCACTAGTGAAATCTACGGCCCCCAGGTCTACTTTCTCATCATACATTTGCATCTTTTATTTTCAGATCTATATTATCAAAAACCCAAAAATACCTTGCTGCACTTTTTTATTACTTATTTTATTTCACATTTTATCAAGAGCTATTTATCCAATCAACCACAAAACTATCTATCTTTTTACCCGAGAGGGACTGAGAACCCCTCTTACGCGTCGGGTTGCAAGTATTTCTTCTTTGTGTGCAGGTACCGTTTACATAGTGTTGCTTGGTTCTCCTACTGGATAGATACCTTGGTTTCATAACTGAGGGAAATACCTACCGTAGCTGTACTGCATCATCCCTTCCTCTTTGGGAGAAATACCGACACAGTTTCAAGCTGCATCACCTTACTAATTATTGCTCATTAAAAATAACCTTGCTATCAAACTATCTGTTACCGAAAATTTCAGTGCTTGCAGAAAATATCTTGCTGAAAACCGCTTGTCATTTCCTTGTGCACCTTGTTGGGTTCGAGAATCTTACTTATCAAAAGTACTATGATTGACCCCCTATACTTGTGGGTCATCAAGACTATTTTCTGGTGCCGTTGCCGGGGAGTGAAGTGCCTTTGGTGAGTGGAATTTGGTAAGGAAACATTTATATTGCATGCTGAAATTTACTGTTACTTGTTACTATGGAAAACCATCCTTTGAGGGGTTTGTTCGCAGTATCTTCACCTCGACTGGAAGCACAAAGATTTGCTCCTCAAGCTACTTCACCTACTGAAAATATTTATTATGAGATTCCTTCGGGTATGATAGAGAAACTGCTAGCTAAACTTTAGTATGGAGATGGAACAATACATCCTGATATGCACTTAATCTATGTGGATGAAGTTTGTGGATTATTTAAGCTTGCAGATTTACCCGGAGATGAAGTTAAGAGGAAGGTCTTCCCATTATCTTTGAAGGGAAAATCATTGACATGGTATATGCTATGTGATGATATTGGAGCTTGGGATTGGAACCGATTGAGATTGGAATTTCATCAAAAGTTTTATCATATGCATCTAGTTCATCGTGGTCGGAATTATATATATAATTTTTGGCCTCGTGAAGGAGAAAGTATCGCTGAAGCTTGGGAGAGGCTTAAGCACATGATGTACACATGCCCCAATCATGAGCTCTCAAAATAAATTATCTTATAAGATTTTTATGCTCGGCTTTCTCATGATGATCGAACCATGCTCGATTCTTCTTCAACTGGTTCCTTTAGGAAGAAAACTATTGAATTCAGATGGAATCTTCTGGAAAGAATAAAATGCAACTCTGAAGATTGGGAACTCGACAAAGGTAAAGAGTCATGTATAATGCTTAAGTTTGATTGTGTTAAATCTTTTATGGATACCTATGCTTTTCATAAGTTTAGCACTAAATATGGACTTGACCCTGAGATAGTAGCTTCCTTTTGTGAATCATTTGCTACTCATGTTGATCTCCCCAAGGAGAAGTGGATTAAATATCATCCCCCTATTAATGGAAAGATTGAGGAACCCATTGTAGTTAAAGATGAAACGAGCATTTACAATGTTGATCCAGTTATTCCTACTGCTTATATTGAGAGACCACCTTTTCATGTTAGGATAAAGGAACATGCTAAAGTTTCAACTGTGGTTAACAAAAGTAATCTTAGAACACCTAGACCCTCTGAACAAATTAAAGTTGAACCTAATGTTGCTATGGTTAAAGATCTCTTGGTCGATAATATTGTTGGGCATTTTATTTACTTTTGTGGTGAAGCCGCTAGAATTGCTAAACCCGATACCAAAGATAGGAATAAACATGTTGTTGGCATGCTTGTTATCTCAGTTAAGATAGGAGATCATTGTTATCATGTCTTATGTGATTTGGGTGCTAGTGTGAGTGCTATTCTGGTTACATTATATCAACAAATTGTGAATGATATTGCTCCTGCTAAAATAGAAGATAACGATGTTACTATTAAGCTTGCAAATAGAGATACTATTTCACCGCTTGGGATTTTTAGAGATGTTGAAGCCTTGTGTGAAAAAATAAAATACCCTACTGATTTCCTTGTTCTTGGTTCCCCACAAGATGATTTTTGTCCCATGATATTTGGTAGACCTTTCTTGAACACCGTTAATGCTAAGATTGATTGTGCTAAAGAAACTGTCAAAGTTAACTTTGGTGATATATCTCATGAGTTTATGTTTTCTAAGTTTCATAGACAACCTCATGATAAAGAATTGCCTAGTAGGGATGAAATTATCGGTCTTGCTTCTATTTCCGTACCTCCTACTGATCTGTTAGAACAATATTTGCTAGACCATAAAAATGGTATGCATATGAATGAAAGAAATGAAATAGATAAGATGATCTTCGATCAACCACCTATCCTGAAACATAATTTGCCTGTTGAAACTCTTGGAGGTCCCCCTCTACCTAAAGGTGATCATGTGTTTGAATTAAAACAATTGCCTGATACATTGAAATATGCTTATCTTGATGAAAAGAAGATATATCCTGTTATTATTAGTGCTAACCTTTCAGAGCATGAAGAAAAGAGATTACTAAAAACTCTGAGGAAGCAGCGTGCTGCTATTGGATATACTCTTGATGATCTTAAGGGCATTAGTCCCACTTTAAGTCAGCACAAGATTAATATGGAGCCTGATGCTAAACCAGTTGTCGATCATCAACGACGCTTAAATCCTAAGATGAAGGAAGTGGTAAGAAATGAAATATTAAAGCTCCTTGAAGCAGGTATAATCTATCACATAGCTGATTGTAGATGGGTAAGTCATGTGCACTGTGTCCATAAGAAAGTAGGCATTACCATTGTACCTAATGATAAAAATGAGCTTATTCCACAAAGAATTGTAACTCGTTATAGGATGGTGATACGTCTCCAACATATCTATAATATATGAAGTATTCATGCCATGTTTAGAACAATTTTATATGGTTTTGGTATGATTTGAATGAAACTAACCCGGACTGACGATGTTTTCAGCAGAACTACCGTGGTGTTGTTTTTTGTGCAGTAATGAATTTTTTCCAAATGAGCTGAAACTTTTTGACAATTTTTTTGGAATAAAAGAGGCACTAGAAGCTTCATGGGGGGGGGCAAAAGGTGAAGGAGGTGGCCACCAGGGCGCACCAGGGGCCTTGACCATGTGCTAGTGGGTGGTGGGCACCTCGAAGCCCATCTTCGTGTGAAACCGACGCCAAAAAATCCTATAAATATAGAAAACCCCAGAAATAACCGTAGATCAGTAGTTCCGCCGCCGCAAGGCTCTGTAGCCACGAAAAACCAATCTAGACCCTGTTCCGGCACTCTTCACCGGCGCCATCTTCATCATCCCGGCGGCCACCATGATGAGGAGGGAGTAGTCGACCCTCGGGGCTAAGGGTTTGTACTAGTAGCTATGTGAGCGCAAGGTTGATCTGGCTCGAAGGAGAACCAAATAGGAAAAATGTCAGAAGGCCAAGGCAAGAGCCAGAAAATCGAATGGAATCAAGGATCGCCACCTTCAGACAGTCGCTGATGCTCACCCTACCGATTCAAGTGCTACTTTGCAGCAGATCCCACCTTCTCCACCCCGTTAGGTTGAATCCATGCTTCAGGCTGGCCATGTGGAAGTTATCATTCCCACTCCAGCAACGCACGAGCAAGAAGAAGTTGTTGATATCTTCCTCGAGAAGGATGATGAAGGAAATGCCTCACCCAAGTAACAAGCCCTAGCAGATGATGAAGTTGATGAAGAGATTAAGGTTGAAAAGGCAGACCAATCGCCTTTGAAGAAAATGCAGCCTGAGCCCTTCGGATCTAAGGAGGATAATGACAAGATTGAGGGAGAGCTGAATGCTTCCCGAGAGAAAACCACCCCGGTCACATCATCTGGTTCCGCTACCCAGATGGATGTTGATCCTACTCCTCGTTCCACTCCTACACAGATGGAAGAGGAAGAGAAGAAATCTGAGGAGCCCATGGCTCACGAAGGAATTGTCCCACCTGTTGTGACCCAGGCTTCCGAGAAAGAAGCAGTTGTGCCCCCAGTCGAAGAAAATAAAGAGAAAGAAAAGGCCCTAGTGCCTGAAAGCAAGAAAGTCGCTGAAGGAGTTCCAGTGGAGAAAAATGATGATAATTCCAGTTCTTCAAAGTAATCAGCCCAAGAGAAACCAAGGAAGCTTCCTGCTCCACTGAAGCCTATCGATGAAAGTGTGCAAGCAGCAGCTGATATTCGGACTTGGAATATGAGCGAAGAACATCTGAAAAATCCTTTGGCCTCTATCCCCCGGTGGGACACAAAAAAGCCAAGTAGCTTGCTGGAAGGAACGACAAACACACACTTCTCCGGGTTCGGCTTCAAATTGAGCCTACGTAGATTTGCAAAGGTCTCTTCCAAATCCTGAATGAGAGTCATTTTGTCCTTGGTTTTAACCACAATATCATCCATGTAGGCTTCAACATTTCGTTACCATTGTTTTCTTGGCAAACATTTCCCTGAGCTGATGAAAATGGCGAAGAAGCTGAATCAGGCAGTTAAGGAAATATTTCCGTTGTTCCCTGCTGAAGATGGCCCAAATGGTCCTGCGTTTAACGAGCAGTTTCACCTCTCAAAACTTGCATTCTTTGGGACCTGCCTGTATGAAGGAGAGAGAACTTCACTGTCGCCGAGATTCTAGACTAAAGAGCAGGCTTTGTATTATGCTCGCATCCTGTATGAAAAGAATCATGTCTTCAAGCACAAGATTTTGAACTTTGCTGAGCTCCAAGAATTGCCCTACTTCCATCACACAATTGAGCAAATTGAGCGTGCTTTCCGGAAGAGTTTTCTTTGCTTCCATCATGGTTGGAATCGTGAAGTAATTCATCAATTCTATGCCACCCTGTATATCTCAGGAGAACTTGGAGATAGTTCTACATGGATCCTCGAATGGATGACTGGAGAGGAAAAGATTAAATGCTTGGCAGATCAGTTCTTATCATTACTGAATCTACCTCGGTGCGAATTTGACAAAAATAATGAACACATGCTGCACTATTGGGAAGTGTCCGAAGCTCAGCTGCACATGCTGATGGACCCCAAGCTGGTTGGTGATGAATGCATTGAGATCAACCCGAAGAATCTGGCATATGAGAATAAAGTTCTATTCTACATCCTCTACAACTCCCTCACTCCAACTAACAGGCCAGAATCCATCAATGTCATCATGGGAAATGCACTGCTTGCCATTGCTCAGGGTATTCGTTTCGATACTCCATATCTTTTCATTCGCAACTTGGCTTGTGCAGCTAATAGCCCTCAAGTCTTAAAGCCATATGCTCCTTGGATCATGTATGCCATTGAGCAGCTCCTTGAAGAAAAGTTCTACTGCCCATATGTTCTGAAGTTTTCATGCCACCTGTTCGTGACACGCTCAGAATTGTGAAGGACATAGGCAAAGGAAAAATGCCAATGGATGCCACTACTTCTGCTTCTGTGCCTGCTTCTGCTGGTGTTCCGAAGATAAAGAAGGCTTAAGTTGAAATTCCTTCATTATATGAGATTTTTTTGCACCCAGCAAGCATTGGAAAGCCACATCATGATCGATACAAAAGTTAAGCTGGAAATGATGACAGAGATCAATTTGCTTCACAATCTTTCTCGGCAAACCCATCTATATGAGAAGGAACAGAAGAAGCACTCCTGGACAGTTCTTCGCAAGCATTACACTCACAAGCAACTTTCAGCCAAGAGCATTGAAAAGGAATATGATTATCTGGAGCAGTTTGAAGTACCTCGGATTCGAAGGCAAACACCAGTGCCCCCTCAGTGTTCTGCCTCAACTGACCTGCTGTTTGTCGAACCTGATGATATTCTTGAAGACACAGCAGGGACTTTCATCTACAAGCGAGAATCACCTCGCACTGCTACTCCCAAAGAAAACCTCGATGCCCGTACTCCATCTCCAACTCCTGCTTCATTCTCGACCATTGCTCGCTCTACATCTCCGAACAGCTCGAGTTCTGGTTATGAGGGTTCTTTGGACGAGTAGTTCCTCGTATGAATTCTCTTTCCTTTTTAACACTTGTTGACAAAAAGGGGAAGTAGTACATTGAGTGATAGATCCGTGGGTCATTTGCCGGGTGTTTTTATTCGCCATTTGCTTTTCTTCAGAACAATTTGGTTTCGTCGAGCAGTTTGCTTCTGAAACTTATTGCATCGCCTATGGTGTTGAAATACTCGGTGGTCATGTACTATTAATAACCCTCCTGCAATGCTATTTGCTTCCAACTACATGTTAGCGGGTACTATCGAAAGTTTACTCCCTAGCAAGGATTATCCTCGATAATTATCTTTCGTGCAGGGAAAGCAAAAGCATTTCAAGGAGGATTGGAAATCATGCCTCTCTAAACGAGATATCTCACTCCTTGTTTATATATATGTCTGTTGGCTAGATATTTTATGATGATTATCTTTCTCCATCTAACCTTGCAGAAGAAGAAAACTGCTTCAGATTATTTCTCTTGTTTTTTAAGAGCAAATTCTTACTATCTATCAAGTTGTTTTCCTTGCACTTCTCCTTCGTAACATCCTTGTTGTAGGAAAATTTTGTCTGAAGCATATCTACTACGAGCAATATATCTATAATTCCTTGCTCTGATTTCCCTTGAATATTCAACTTGCAGGGAACCATTTATCTCGTGTGGATTCAATCTGTGTTCTGAGCAAATCCTCATGGCTTACCCTTTGTCACAAATCATTTCAAAGTATTCACTTTATCTAACAAATCTTCTTAAAGATTGCGTGTGACAGGAAACACCTCAGACAGTATCGAGTGTATTGGAAGAGACCATGAATGAAAATCATATGTCAAAATCACTCGTACGAAGATTCATATCGCTACCTTACATTTCTTTCCTTTATGCATTCGATGCATATCTTTATGGGGAGCGTGTTTTATCTTCATAATTATCTCTTGTTTTATTATCCTTCGCATTCCATTCCATTCATTTATCTATCCTTTGATGTGTTCTATTTTGTCAACAATCGTCCAAAAAGGGGGAGATTGTTGGTGCAATAATTGCCCTCCTGCGTTTTGGAGATTGTTGATAGAAACAGGCATGGACTGATTTGTTTGTCTAACACCCCTATTGTAATAAGCACTGTGATCATCTGTTAATTATGCCAAGTCATCTTCATTTGCAATGCTTGATCATAGTGTTTAAACACTTCAATTCAAATCCCCTCTCTGAAATCAATTCAAATTCAAAGTGCAATTTGAAGTTGCACAAAAGTTGCTGGAAAAATGTTCACCATTTAGCAAATAATCCAAAACATTGTTGTTAAGGAAAACAACATCACCATCAATTTGCATTTGGGTCTAAGCATTTAAAACAGTGCCAAAACATCACTTTAAATGCCCTATTCATTTAAAAAAAATTCAAATGAATTCCAAACTTGCCCAAACTTTTTGTGGAAGTGTCTAAAATAAATAGGGATTTAATGGGACACTTCCCAAGTTTTTCCCGAGTCAATAGACTGCCCAAATAATTCATCTCCTCTCTCTGTTATTAAACAAAAATGAAAAAAACAGAAAAATTGGAGAAGAAAAAGAGAAAGGCCACTCTGCACTGGGCCTAAGTGCACAATGCCTGAGGCCCAGCCCAGCCGTCCTCTTTCTCCCTCCTCCCGCTCTCTCTCTCTACGCGTGTCGTCGCGCCCTTGGCCGTGCCGGCACGCTTTGGCGAATCATCGACACGGCGACGCTCGCGGCCGACCGAGGGGATAAGATCCACCCCTGCCCACTCCCTCATCGTCCTCATCCACTTTCCCCCTCCCCCTCGCTTTCTCCCTCTCGTTTCCATCGACACCCGAGCGGATCCGCCACCGCGCTTCCGTCGATCCCGTGGCCACAACCACCGCCTCGCCTGCTGATTGTGTTCGCCGGCTCTGCCATGTTCTGCCATGTCTTCTAGTGCCCTTGGGCGGAGCTAGGGAGCCACTCTGTCGTAGATCGCCTTGACCCCATCTTCGACCGCCGTCGTTCCTCTCCGACTCCGGCGACGCATTCTGCAGCTACAAAACCCCCCAAAGGCCTTTCGTGAGCCGCTAGGTGAGCCGCCTTCCTCCTCTACCCTCTAGCTCCTCTAGCTCGCGCCGTAGCCATAGCCGCCGTGATGGCCGCACTCATCACCGCCGTTACCTCACCGGCCGCATCCGAGCTCATGACCGTGCTCAGTGAGCTCGTGCGAGTCCAAAGCACTAGATCCCGTCTGCTGCCGTGCTCTCCGTCGCCGTTTGCAGTGATGGCCGAACTCCGGCGCCGCTTCCGCTCGCTGGCGGCACCGTTTCGGTCATCCCCGATGCCTCGCGCTAGCCCAGTTGGATGCGACACTCGCTGCTCGTTCGAACGCGCCCGAAAACAACTATTTTGGTGCATCATAACTAAATCCCGACGCCGGCCGAGGCTCGCCGCCACGTTTGGAGCTCGCCAGAGCAGCTCCCGCGCCGGCGCTGACCTGGCAGGCGTGGGACCCACCCCTGAGAGGCTGCCAGTGGGTCCCCCTGCGAAGTTTGACCTTGTTGACCACGGTTAACGAAGGTCACTGTTCACTTAAGCCACTGAAGCGTGGGCCCCTGCAGTTAGTTAGACTAATTAGATTTTTAAAACTAACCCGATAATTAGTTAACTCACTGACACTTGGGGCCCACCCCCACTATTTAGTTCTGTTAATTTAGTTAATCCAGTGTTAGACCCACAGAGGCTGACAGGCGGGTCCCACCTGTCAGGTTTGACCTGGTCAGCCGTCCAGTTGACTGCTGATGCAATGCTGACATCATGCTGACGCATTAAATCCTTTTCTGTTAAATTAAATAATTCCAGTAAATTCAAGAAAATGTTTTAATCTTTGAAAATTCGTAGAAATTAAACCGTAGCTCGGATCGAAAAACTTTATATATGAAAGTTGCTCAGAACGACGAGACAAATCTAACCATGCTATCTGTTTCCGTGTCGGGAACCTCTACGGAGGTGAGCCCACAACTTTTAGCCTATTTCCGGTAGATGAATAGTGCATATACACCAGTTAATAATTCCAACTTAAATCCTAAAATAACTAATATGACTTAGACATGCTTTTAGGCAACCCTGCACTGCATCTTAGCATAGCATGCTCTTTGTTGCATATGTTTGCTATGTATTTATCTGTTTCCTCCCCCTCTTCTCTCTCGGTAGATCCCGGTACCGAGGTAGTCCCCGAGACCGATGCAGCTCCGGAGATCGACGACCCCACTGACGACCCTGCCTTTGCCGCCGAGCAACCAGGCAAGCACCCCCCCCTTGAGCATGCCTATATCGCCTATTCTCTTCTCTCTTATGCTTGCAATAGAAATTGCTGCTGCTACTGCTTATCCTATTTCTGATGCATAGCCTGTTTTTGTAACTGCTGTTGATACCTACCTGTTTATCCTAAACTGCTTAGTATAGGCTGGATAGATACCCACCAGAGACCCCACTTTCACCCAGTAGCCCCCGCTGGATTATCAGATAACTCGATCAACGTGATCGATGACCAGGCCCCGGCACCGCACATCACCCCCTTAGTTGTACGACACTATTGGGCTACTATCGAGTGCCGAGGGTGATACCTCGCCAGCACTTCTGATGTTAACCTTGTAGGGTAGTTAATTAGTCATGGTCATCGAGGGTGATTCCTCCTTCACCACTCCCAATACGACTCTGTCGTGCAGCACTTCAAGTGTGAACCTCGAGGGTGATTCCTCCTAAGTTCACCTTGACGACTACATTAGGTGGAATCCATCAAGGGTGATTCCTCAGGTTTCCCCTTGGTGTTTGGACACACGGTTACTTTGACTTAACACAGAACCATGATGACATTGGGTCGGCCCTGAGGGGTACCCACGAGTGATGTGGAGTCGGGTTGACCTGGAGGGTACCCGAGAGTTAAATACGAGTCGTGGCCGGGCATTCTTAGCCCTTGCCGCAAGTCCTCGAGACGGGGCGACGGGGTCACATCGATCGTGAGTCTCTGCTCGTTACCGCACTACCAAAACACTAATGATTTGGATATTTGATCCGAGTGGGCCTCTAGCCCGACATCACTAACCATCACGCGGGAAAAGTTATGGGCACTCTGCATCGTGGCATCAGCCGAAAGCTCTGTCAGACGTCCAGTTCAGCATGGCGGCCGGGTTGGGCCGGCACCATCCTGTAGTGGTGGAGCCTGGACCTGCCCTGCACGCAACGACCCGGAGTGCAAAAGGCGATGGCCAAGACCCCTGAGCACTTAGGATATAGACCGACGGGGACCTCTCTGCTGAGCTCTAGGTAGCGTTGTGGTGTGTCGTTTGGCCGAGGCCAGGCATGACCCAGAAAAGTGTGTCCGGCCGGAGTTAATCAAGCGTGGTGGGTAAGTTGGTGCACCCCTGCAGGGAAGAACTAAACTATGCATAGCTGGATCCTCGGTAATGGACGCTCGGAGTTGTATCCCGATCGATACAACTAGAACTGGATACTTGAGATGAAAAATGGATAGTATGGCTCTGGGATTGCTTTCTCACAGGGAGTCGAGGAAGGATCTCTAGGCGAGGTTGATACTTAATGCTACTACTACTTTATACTGTGCTAATCTACACTCTTCTAATGTTGCAAGACCGATGAAGATACTAGTCCTTGATAGGACTAGGCCTTCCCTCTATTCTGGCATTTCTATAGCCCAGTCCACATATACAACCGTTCTTTGATAATGTTGCATGTGTAGTCTAGATCCTTGCTTGCTGAGTACTTCGGATGAGTACTCACAGTTGCTTTGCTTCCTCTTTTTCCCCATATCCGTTTGATGCAACCAGATGATGGAGCCCCGGAGCCAGCTGCCCCCACCGACGACTACTACTACCACCCCGAGTGTGGTTAATACTTCGAGTTGGCTGACGACCATGAGTAGGTTCTAAGGGTGCCAGGCAGGAGGCCTGCGCCTTTTCGATCGTAGTGTTTTCTTTTGCTCCGCCTTTTAAAGGCCTATCTATCTTTATTTTATATCTGTACTCAGATATCTGATGCTTCCACTGATGCTTGTAAGTGAGCTTATGTAGTCGAGCCATCGAGGCCCTGGCTTGTAATATAATGCTTGTATGCCTTTATTTATGTTTTAGAGTTGTGTTGTGATTCCTTCAAGTGAGTCCTTAGGCTTGATCGTGTGCATTTGCGTGTATGATTAGTGCACGATTAAGCCAGGGGCATCACAGTTTGCTAGTGCCTACAGAGAGAAATAGTCCATGCAGTACCGAAGAGAATGCTATCTCTGGTGTCAAGTTCGAGGAAGTTCACCGAAGAATATCTGCGTTGCAGAGAAGAATGAGCTACATCTGTTGAAGACATATATGCGAGAAGATTGATGTGAAGGAGTTGGCCCCTCGAAAATTATTGCTGACGTGAAGCAATTGGTTTGGAGATTCTGTCCAAAGGAAAATGACTACAGCGAGTGGAAGTCGAAGACAAAGTGAAGACGTAGCATTCATTTCATTGTTCTTCTTTCATTCAATTGAGTCATAGGACCTCCGTACTATTAAGAGGGGTATAGGTTCTCGAAGCTTAGATCCACTGTGATGCTTAGCCCAAAACCTATGATGGATGCGAGAGAAATTGGTTTATGTTTCGAATGATTACCTGGTAGCAATAGACATTGTTCTTCATGCTGCAGGAGATATCTTTCGAACTAAGGAGTTAGCATTACTTGCTCCGCAAGTAATGTTACCATTGTGCTAAATTTCTGACTGTTGGACTCGTGTCGTTCGGCCATCGGCTGCTCCACATGTCCAGTTTGGTCATTTCCCTTCAGGGAAGGCTGCGCCTATAAATAGCCACCCTGCTCCAACGTTGTTTGTTGGCTGCTCCGCTTAAGATTTATGAGAAGATTGATTGAGCATACCCTCTCCGAGTGATTTGAGTTTAAGATCCACCGAGAGAAAAATCAAGAGCCCAAACTTAGAAAGTGGTTGAGCATCACAGTTGTTCAGAGTTAGAGTTCTTGTACCTATTACTCCTGAGAGCTACGCACTCTCTAGATGGACAGGTTTCGGCTCGAGTGTTGAAGAGTTGTTGTCTTCACCGAGCTAGATCTTCAGCAACCAAGAGTGATTGTGGTTCACGAAGGTCGACTGAAGGTTTGGAGATCGCCGACAAGTATCTACCAAGAGTAAAATCAACTGGAGTTTGATCAGCTTCGAGTTGAAGGAGAATAGGGTGAAGAGAGTTTATCTTCCGTGTTAAGTCAAAGCCCTCCAACCAGACGTAGTCCTTTGGCAGAAGGGCGAACTTGTCAACCAAATCTCTCTATCGCCATCGAGCTCCACTGGTTAAATCTAGTTTACTGGATTACTTTCGATAGTTTAATTTTGGGCTCTGTGACGATAGTTTATCTAATCTATTGTGATTGTTGCATATCATTTGTGCCATACATATCTGTCATTCCCATCTGTTATCCTTCATTTCCCATCCTAATGCATTCTCATCACTCAGTGTAACCTGTTCAGTACTTTCTTTTCATTCGGACTTGTCATATCTGGTGTGTTGTCCCCGTACCATCTTTCATTCACCTCGTCATAGTTATCTCTCGCATGTTTTCCTCATATCTCTTACATTGAGCTCTCTCATGTTGCTGTATCTGATTGCATATTGCATTACCATTGTCATTGTCAAACCTGTGGTAGCCTATGCTCGATCTATTGTTGCTCGCTATCTCGATGGAATTGATTCTCAATATCGAGTTTGATTAAGTTCTTTTATATTGTACCTTATTTCCGTTGCTGTGTTTGGGGTTGGTTCAAAACATTCGCAAGAATTTTTCAATCTCCCATTCACCCCCCCCCTCTGGTCGATATACTCTCGGTCCTAACAGGGGGGTCCCAAGTTGAAACTTGCTTGTTGAAAATACACTTATTTGATAGAGAGAAAAACAAGGGTACATTTTTGTGAAGTAATACATGAACATGTCGGGTAATTATATTTGAACTTCTTACAGATTTTGTTTCTTGTCGACATGAACATACTGTTCAAAACAAAAATCTGAATAGAATGAGAAGAAAAGAGAGTACGAACTAGCATGAACATGCATGAATTAGAATAGTACATTATACTAAAATGTCCATTAATATATGAACATCATATTCTGTATTTATACAGCAAAAAAATATCTGAACTTTAATTGCAAAAAGAGACAACAAGAGGTAGACATAGGTGCAGAAGAGCAACTAGGGAGAGCTTCCCAAATAAATTAAAGCACAAGTTCAGAAGAATACAATTGGAAATGATACAACCCAAATCTCTCTCTTTTTTTGCTTTCCTGATTAATCTCCAAGTTGAACAGAAGCTCAGGAGATTACATCATTTGCGGATCGCAAGAAAACAAAAGTTTTTGAACATTATAGAACATGAAACAAGACAGTAGTGTTGCAGCTGGCAGGGGAGAAAGAACAATCGTCATTGGCGCCATTGGTTCAAAGATGAAGTAGAAAAGAGGAGCACGAGGTTGGAGTGGTCAGAGTTGGCCGACTAGCATGCATGCGGCTGGTGGACTAAGTAGAATAGTGTTAACCTTCTTCACAAGATAATCTGCCAGTGTTGTTGCATCCAGATAACCCAGCATGCAACGAACTTTGTATTCTTTTCGAGTTGAAAGATATTTTTTGAGCAAACTGACTACATACTTCAAGTATTCCTAGTATCGCATTCAAACAGGGTTACAATAGTCAGCGCCCTGGTGACCTGAACTTCTGAAGAACAAAAAATATTATCTATGTGAAATACTGCAACAAGTGTTAAATTTATCCAATCATAATAAAGGTGAAGTTCATGTTTTTTTATTTTGAACTTGTCTTAAGGTTTTTTAGCACCTAATTCAACTCCTATGATTCGTCAAAATCAATCAAAATAAAAACTTATAAAATTAAAAAGCCAACTCTCATGGGCTGATTGCTTGTATGTGCGTTGGTATTTCCCTGAAGAGGAGAGGATGATGCAGCACATCAACTGAAAGTATTTCCCTCAGTTATGAAACGGAGGTTATGAATCCAGTAGAAGAACCAAGCAAAACTATGTAAACAGTACCTGCACACAAATAACAAATACTTGCAACCCAACGAGTAAGAGGGGTTGTCAATCCCTCCTCGGTATTGAGATCGATTAAATTGTATGAGATTGGATAAATATATCTAGCAAAAACACAAAATAAAATAAATAAAGAAAAAGTGCAACAAGGTATTTTTGGTTTTTTGGAATAATATATCTAAAAACAATATGATAGAAAATAGACTCGGGGGCCATAGATTTCACGAGTGGTTTCTCTCGAGAAAATAGCATACGGTGGGTAAACAAATTACTGTTGGTCAATTGATAGAAGAGCAAATAATTATGATGATATCCAAGGCAATGATCATGTATATAGGCATCACGTCCAAGATGATTAGACCGACTCCTGCCTGCATCTATTACTATTACTCCACACATCGACCGCTATCCAGCATGCATCTAGTGTATTAAGTTCATGGAAAAACGGAGTAATGCAATAAGAACAATGACATGATGTAGACAAGATCTATTCATGTAGGAATATACCCCATCTTTTTATCCTTAATAGCAATGATACATGCGTGCGTTGCTACCCCTTCTGTCTCTGGGTGAGAACACCGCAAGATCGAACCCATCACAAAGCACCTCTTCCAATTGCAAGAAAAATCAATCTAGTTGGCCAAACCAAACCAAAGTTTCGGTGAAGAAATACGAGGCTATAATAATCATGTATATAAAGATCAAAGAAGACTCAAATAATATTCATGGATAGATCTGATCATAAACCCACAATTCATCGGATATTAAGAAACACACCGCAAAAACTCATTACATCAAATAGATCTCCAAGAACATCGAGGAGAACATTGTATTGAGAATCAAGAAGAGAGAAGAAGCCATCTAGCTACTGCCTACGGACCCATAGGTCGGTGGTAAACTACTCACGCATCATAGGAGGAGCAGCAATGAGGATGATGAACCCCTCCGTGATCGTGTTCCCCTCCGGCAAGGTGTCGGAATAGGGCTGTAGATTGGATCTCGTGGTTCTGGAACTTGCGGCGGCTGGAATTGTTTTTCTTCAACAACCCTAGGGTTTCTAGAATATTTGGGTATTTATAGAGCTAAGAGGCGGTGGAAAGGACCTCCATGGGCCTCAACACCCACAGGGCGCTCCAAGGGCCTCTAGCGTGCCCAGGTGGGTGGTGGGCCCCACGGGCCTTCCCTCGTGCACTTCCTTGGCTCCCAAGTTGTCTTCTGCGCAGAAAAAATCTCCAAAAAGTTTCGCTGCTTTTGGACTCCGTTTGATATGGATATTCTGTGAAGTAAAAAAACAAGCAAAAAACAACAACTGGCACTGGGCACTATGTCAATAGGTTAGTCCCAAAAAATGATATAAAGTTGCTATAAAATGAATGTAAAACTTCCAAGAATAATAATATAACAGAATGGAACAATAAAAAATTATAGATACGTTGGAGATGTATCAGCATCCCCAAACTTAATTCATGCTCGTCCTCGAGTAAGTAAATAATAAAAAACAGAATTTTTGATGTGGATTAGTGCCTAACATGTTCATCACATATTCTTTTGTTTTGTAGCATGGACATTTGGAATTTTATATGATTCGAAGCAATAGTCTTTATTTGACATGAAGACTTCAATACTCAAGCATATCAACAAGCAACCATGTCTTTCAAAATATGAGTACTAAAGAAAGTTATCCCTAGAACATCATGCTCAATCATTGATCCATTCATGAAACACACGCAAATATTAGCTACATCCAACGCACAAGTATGATCATAGTGCTCCCTAGTTCGTGCTTTACAAGAGAAGATGGTGACTCAAATAAAAACAAAAATTGCATGAAGTAAATAGATAGGCCCTTCGCAGAGGGAAGTAGAGATTTGTAGAGGTGCCAGAGCTCAAAGCTTAAATTGGGAGATAAAAATATTTTGAGAGGCATACTTTTCCCATCAAGGAAAACGACCGAGTAATTCCAAATACTTTCCATGCTAGATACATCATAGGCGGTTCCCAAACATAAAATAAAGTTTATTCCTTTTTCCGCCATTCTTTAACAAACCATGGCTAGCCGTATCCACGGGTGCCTTCCATACCAACACTTTCCAAAGAATTTACTATTTGACAACATAAAGTAAATTTCCTTTTCATTTTGGGACTGGGCATCCCTATTACCGCCACACTCTCGTGCAATGACAAGTGAATAAACACTCATCTTGAGAATAACACATCTAGCATAGAAAAATATTGGCCACCCCCTGCCGCTTCATGAGAGGTACGGGCACACAAAAAGGAAATTCATTTTGAAAATTAGAGTTGGCACATACAAATTTACTTGGAACGGCACGGAAATACCGCATATACACTACTAGGGAAAAGCCTAGCAGTAGCGCTGGTTTTTGGGCTAGTAGTAGTGCGGGAGCCCGCGCTACTGATACGACGCTACAGCTAACGTGTAGTAGTAGCGTTGGTTTGCCTGCGCTACTGCTATACCTACTTAGCAGTAGCGTTGTTTGTGGAACGCACTACTGGTAGTTACTAGCAGCGCTGCTCTACCCCCGCGCTACTACTATTATTATGTATTCTATGTCTTTTTATTTTATGTCGTATTCATACACCGTTATTGTCGTGGGGTTAACATGGCAGATTCCCTAGTGAAAGGACTTAGGAGTGGAGCCATCGCTACGATGATTAGCTTGAAGGGGTTGAACGGGACGAAAGACACAGATTTACCCAGGTTCGGCCCCTCACGGTGGAGGTAAAAGTCTACTCCTGCTCTTGTTGGTTATTGCTTGAGTATCGATTACAAGGGAGCTGATTTCGCTTGACCTAGCTATCGATTGATTGTAACTTAAGTTTACCCGCCACATGGACTCGCCTTTATATACATAGGTCGAGGCCCTGGGCTTACAAGAGTCCAGGTCGGGTCATACTTCGTGACCGACTCTGGTTCTAAGTCGCCTTGCCTTGTTAGGCAAGTCGCCACATGGCGGCTTACACTTCCGGGTCATGCACCATCTTCTAGTCTTGGACCTTCTTCCGGCTCATCGCGCAAGTCGCCTTCCTGGCTCCATGTTTTGTTCTCTTGGGCCTATCTAGGCCTCTTTGTTAAGTCACCAACATCCTAACCTAGCCCTTCTTGGGCGGCCTATATCGTGGGGTCATATCCCCAACCTTAGGCCGCAGATTGATTTTAACTTGTTCATGTCAATCTTCAATATCTCTGGTTGGCGAGTATTCTTTGATTCCTTCCAACGTTTAATCTTGAACAGATCTTCATAACCCGCCATAAGAAAATATGACATCATCTTCATAAATTAAGAAAAAACCTCATGACATCACAGTGGATCTTTGCATTAATCAACCATTTGAAAAATCGAGGCGCCCTTTCTGTTGTGATAATTATGACGTCTCCTCGATCTTCTTGCATGTCTATACCTGTTCCTTCCTTTCCTTTATAAATAGGCGCGGGGGGCTGCCCTTTTTCACTTTTACCCCCATCGCCTCCAATTCTTCTTCTTCCTCATAGCGACCGCCGCGACCGGAGTTCTGCCGCACCTCGTAGCTGCTCCGTCGAAGCTGCTGCATCAACCTGTCGTGACCAGAGTTCAGCGGCGCACGTCCTCTCCGCTATAGCACCATAAATTATCATTCTTCTCCTCCCTTAGACCCGCATTAGGTCATCTGACTTCATAGAGTTCATCGGTGTTCATCTAAGTTCATCTTGTTTTTCTGAATAGAACACATATTTCAATCCAAAACGAGGTAGGAGTAGTGGGGTAGCAGTTTAGCCTTCATCTTGTATCTTAGGTAGATTGCTTCGTCTTCAAAATCAATACATAACCTTTTAACTTTTCTGCCACTGCCATTTTTTAGGTCTAGTATTTTTTTTCCTTTTTACACTGCTCATAGATCCGCGAATATAGTGTCACATACGGCCAATTTTCAGGCTTTCTCAACAGAAAAAATTGCAGTAAATGCATAAAAGGTTCAAACTAAAAACTATTTTGCATGTGTTCCATGTTTGATGTAGGTAACACAGGAAAAATAGTAGTGGGTAATACACAAATTTCATGATGAAGTTGCTTTACAAAGTGGACAACGCAGGACGTAGGTTCCAGATGTAGTGTGGGAATCCACCGATGCGATGGTACGGTGATGAATCCATTTTAGCCCATGGGTCCAGCATGGTATAGGATGTCAATTAGGTCCATCCTAACCTAAAGAAGGTGGTAGGCATCAAGTGCTACCCCCATGGGGACAATATGTAGGGGGGTAGACCGCAAGGGGGCCAATTCCCGGCCTTTATTGAGTCAAAAATT
This sequence comes from Thinopyrum elongatum, assembly GCA_011799875.1. Taxonomy (NCBI): domain Eukaryota; kingdom Viridiplantae; phylum Streptophyta; class Magnoliopsida; order Poales; family Poaceae; genus Thinopyrum; species Thinopyrum elongatum. The sequence continues at coordinate 96,542,999 of CM022303.1, read as the reverse complement.
AAATAATATGAAATTTTTGTTTAAATTTAATATCATTGCACATGTGTGGCTGTTTTGGTCATGGGAGGCTATAGAGAAAATTTGGGTTGATTCCATGAAGGTTGGAAAATGGATGTGCTCCGAGGAGGACCCTTCCGGGATAGTTTGGGACCCTCTTTTTTCACATGTTGAAATTTCTACCAACACCAAATGTCCCCAAAAAATTGTGAGCAATACACATGGCAATGGTAGGGCTCCAAGCCAAATTTGGACGTTTTTCATCAAAGTTAGCATGTTTTGTCACATACGGCCAATTTTCAGGCTTTCTCAACCGAAAAAATTACAGTAAATGCATAAAAGGTTCAAACTGAAAACAATTTTGCATGTGTGCCTTGTTTGAAGGAGGTAACACATGAAAATAGTAGTGGGTAATACACAAATTTCATGATGAAGTTGCTTTACAAAGTGGACAGCGCAGGACGAAGGTTCCAGATGTAGTGTGGGAATCCACCGATGCCATGGTACGGTGATGAATCCATTTTAGCCCATGGGTCCAGCATGGTATAGGATGTCAATTAGGTCCATTCTAACCTAAAGAAGGTGGTAGGTATCAAGTGCTACCCCCATCGGGTCAATATCTAGGGGGGTAGACCGCAAGGGGGCCAATTCCCGGCCTTTATTGAGTCAAAAATTAAATAATATGAAATTTTTGTTTAAATTTAATATCATTGCACATGTGTGGCTGTTTTGGTCATGGGAGGCTATAGAAAAAATTTGGGTTGATTCCATGAAGGTTGGAAAATGGATGTGCTCCGAGGAGGACCCTTTTGGGATACTTTGGGACCCTCTTTTTTCACATGTTGAAATTTCTACCAACACCAAAATTTTGTGAGCAATACACATGGCAATGGTAGGGCTCCAAGCTAAATTTGAATGTTTTTCATTAAAGTTAGCATGTTTTGTCACGTACAACCAATTTTCGGGCTTTCTCAACCGAAAAATTTGCAGTAAATGCATAAAAGGTTCAAACTGAAGACAATTTTGCATGTGTGCCTTGTTTGATGCAGGTAACACATGAAAAGTAGTAAGGGGCAATACACATATTCACGATGAAGTTGCTTTACAAAGTGGACAGCGGAGGACGAAGGTTCTGGATGTACTCTAGGAATCTACCGATGCGATGGTACGGTGATGAATCCATTTTAGCCCATGGGTCCAGTATGGTATAGGATGTCAATTAGCTCCATCCTAACCTAAACAAGGTGGCACTACTAGAAAAAAGGATATAGGTAATATTTATAGTAGTGGCGCATTAGGACTAAAATGCCCCACAAGTAACTAGGCGTGGCGCATCGTATAAAAATGCGCCACTACTAACTCCATAGTAGTGGAGCATTTTTATACGGTGCGCCACGCCTAATGCTGGGCCAGGCCTGGACCCTCATAGTAGTGGCGCATAGTGCAAAATGCGCCGATAGTAGTGGCGCATTTTGCAATATGCGCCACTACTAAGTCCACTAGCAGATAGTTATGGCGCATTTATGAAATGCGCCACGCCTAAGGCCTTGGGCACTTGCCCACCTGGCAGTGGACTAGGTCCACGCCAGCTCGCCCCCTCTCTCACTTCTCTCCTGTCCTCTCCACTCTTGAGCCCGACTTGATCCCCTTTCACCTCCTCCGTTCGCCTGCCGATTCCGGCGATGGCCGGCATTTCCGGCCGCCGCGCGGCACGCCCCGGTACTCCCTCGTGCCGCCTCTACTGCCTAGCCCCGGCGATTCGTCACCGGCTTCCTCCCCTCACGGCTTCGGCCAATCCCTAAACCGTGGTCCGGACGCATGGCTGCATCGCCGTGGCGGCCGCTGCTACCTCCGGCTGGTACTCCCCGATGCCGCCGCGGTTCCCCATGTGGTCTCGCCTCTTTGCTGCATCTCCTCGCGCCTCCGCTGCCTCCAGTATTTGCCGTCCTTGGCTGCCCCCTGGTGCCCACGGCCACAGGCAGGATGGCTCCGTGGAGCAACCTCGGCGTGGTGTGGCGCCGGTGTGGTGCTCTGCTCCTCCGGTGCGGCTCCCCGGCAAGCCCACTGAGCTTCGGCTTTGGCTACAAAATCTTCTGGTGAGCCTTTCTTCTCCCTTGTGCTGTTCATTAGTGGTTGTGAGGACTTGGCTTGTGGCAATTAGGATTTGATGGCTGTGGAATTACCTATGGCATGAATTTACACTACAGGGATCCTAGTTTGAGATATGCACATGGTTTGTATTATTGGCTATCTAGTTTTAGTTCTGCTCATGACATATCCTCCTGGCTTGCTAAACTGGTAATTGTAGCTAGTGTAATTAGTTGTTCACTGGACTTGTAGTTGGTTTCATGGGCTTATATACTTGCTGGTGTTGATATGGTGCACTGGTGATTATGCTTTTGTACTGAACAATTCTCATTTGGGTTTCCCAAATTCTGGAGTATAGCTCCTGTAATATTCTGTTTTTATTTTAGGCATGGATTAAGTTACTATTATATTCTTGTAGTTTCATAAGCATTAGTCATACCTGACTATGTAGCTACTGCCTATTCCTATATATGGTCACATAGTGCTTCTATATAGTATATCTGATTTAAAGGATATAGTCCTTTATCTATAGATAATTATGTTTCTTTACTTTATTTGTATACATACTATCTGTTGGTGATTATGTATAGGTTACATTCCTTTTTATTTGTATAGGTCATATGGTTTCTTTTGTTCATACATGATCTATACCACTACCTGCTATAACAAGTGTGGTGGTATGCTTGTGTATCTATATACAGAAAATACCCATGTCTATGTGTTGTGCTGGTGTGTTCTGCACTAGCAGCAGACTATATATGTGCTAAAGATGGCTTTTCCTTCTTACTTACTATGGACTACCTTTCCTTTCCAGACTTCCCTCTCCTCTAAAATCTGAGAAAGAACATATGCTTCCCTGGTCTTAGCTTTTCTTCCCTTTCCTTTGTTCTCTCTATATACTGTTAAGAACAGATCCTCACTGATCTTTGTCCCTTTTGGCTAATAAAACTGGTCCTGGTTCATATAAACTAATAAGAACAGTTACTATGCTGCCCCTACTATGATTTTATAAGAACAAATACTATACCTGCATGGTTTCCCTTGTTTCCTAATTTTACTAAGAACAGATGCTACACTAGTTCCTGTTTCTCTAGCTCTCTCTCTCAAAGATGAATCTCAAAGGTTGCCCATTCACTAGAATATAGAATTGTCTTTTTCTCTAGGAACTTTCTATGTCACCATTTTCAGTGCATGATCCACATTCAGAGTTATATTACGAATATTGTATTTGTTTACCTCATACTGATAAAAATGGTGTGCTTTAAACTCGGTTGCTACATAACGTATGGCTGGCAGCGGTGATGCACGATGGAGATTTCCCTTAGACACACATATATGAATTTCGCACATTGGTTTTGAGCTACAATTTTGAGTGCATGTGTTGCTTATGATGAACCACTGAAACTCTTGCTTTCTCTCTACTCTGCTCATAGAAGGAAGGATACTAATCTTATACTCCATTTTTATTTGTTATTTTCACATTTTTCTTGTCAATGAAATCTTCACTTTGGACATATATATTTGTTATTTTTTATGCTGGTGTGACCTTGTTTGCCACATTGTTTGCTGATTATATAATATAAATTCCTGCGATAGTGAAAAGGTGAACGTAATTATTCTACTGAATTGCAATGCAACACTCTTTGTGCTTCTTGGACTACTACTTGAAAATGCACATCCAAGTTCCAACATTTATATTCTTAGCCATGGACTGCAGAATCGCTAATGATTTTTCTCTCCATATAACTGTACTAAAATGTGCTTGCCTCAAAAACCCCGTCATGGTAATTACATTCTTGATTCTTCACTGTTTCCTCACTGGTTTGATTTTGGTCCTTCTCTGGTCTTTGTTGCTTTTGCAATAAGTGATGAGATGTGTTCTTCGGGGCTGGCTGTTTGTATTTGTAAGCTGGCTGGCTCTCTATGTTTATCCTGTGCATATCTTTTCTGGCTCTAATTGGACTTTTGTCCTATGACAATATGCAATTTCTTAATTTGGCTGGATTTAATCTGAAAGCCAGATTGTTATTTTTAAAAAGGAGGCTATTACATGGGGTTAGTACTATATAGAAACTGATTTGTGGCTTTGCTAAGATCATTACTTGCTGCTCTCCATTTCCTGGCCTTACACTTGGCACATTTGTGATTGTTTGGCTGGCTGTTTACTGTTCCACTGCCTTGTTGGGTACTGTTAATGATCAACTCAATTGAATTGTGGGCTTAGCTTCTATAGCTAAGTTCCAAGTGCTAGCCCCTAAACAAATGCATTTCCCTCGGGGAAATGCTACATTTTAACCCCCAAAACAATTTCTTTTTCTTTGTTTTGTGCAGGTTGAAGATCAAAGAAGAGATGATCAAGAATGTAGCTAGGTTTAGTTTAGGTCTTAGTTTAGGATTCAATTAATGTAACTTTCCTTTTCTTTGTAATAAGAATTGTAATACAATTCTTTTGTATCAATAGTTCTATTTGTTTCATTTTCCGAATTCAATTGTATTTGGATATTCAATTATTAATAAAGTGATTCCTTTTTCCAAACTTGGCCTTTATTGGATACAATTATTTTTCCTTATAGGGTGTGTTCTGTAAATTTGAATATTATTTTTTTGTTTTCCAAATACATTACTAGTGGCGCATTCTGCTGAAATGGCCCACAACTAAGGCCCTTAGTAGTGGGGCATTCTGCTGAAATGCCCCACTACTAAGTCCTTCGTAGTGGCTTGGAGTTAGTGGAGCACCCATAATGCGCCACTACTAAGAAAAAAAGGACGCCACTACTAGCCTTTTTCTAGTAGTGTGGTAGGCATAAAGTGCTACCCCCATGGGGTCAATATCTAGGGGGTAGACCGCAAGGGGGCCAATTACCGGCCTTTATTGAGTCAAAAATTAAATAATATTAAAATTTTGTTTAACTTTAAAAGCATTGCACATGTGTGGTTGTTTAGGTGATGGGAGGTTATAGAAAAAATTTGGGTTGATTCCATGAAGGTTGGAAAATGGATGTGCTCCAAGGAGGACCCTTTCGGGAAAGTGTGGGACCCTCTTTTTTCACATGTTTAAATTTCTACCAACACCAAACGACCCCAAAAATTTGTGAGCAATACACATGGCAAAGGTAGGGCTCCATGCCAATTTTGAACGTTTTTCATCAAAGTTTGCATGTTTTGCCATGTACGACCAATTTTCAGTCTTTCTCAACCGAAAAAATGGCAGTAAATGCATAAAAGGTTCAAACTGAAAACAATTTTGCATGTGTGCCTTGTTTGATGCAGGTAACACGTGAAAGATAGTAGGGGGCAATACACATATTTCGTGATGAAGTTGCTTTACAAAGTGGACAGCGCAGGACGAAGGTTCCGGATGTAGTCTCGGAATCCACCGATGCGAAGGTACGGTGATGAATCCATTTTAGCCCATGGGTCCAGCATGGTATAGGATGTCAATTAGGTCCATCCTAACCTAAAGAAGGTGGTAGGCATCAAGTGCTACCCCCATGGGGTCAATATATATCTAGGGGGTAGACCACAAGGGGGCCAATTCCCGGCATTTTTTGAGTCAAAAATTAAATAATATGAAAATTTTGTTTAAATTTAAAAGCATTGCACATGTGTGGTTATTTTGGTCATGGGAGTCTACAGAAATTTTTTGGGTTGATTCCAAGAAGGTTGGAAAATGGATGTGCTCCGATGAGGACCCTTCCGGGATAGTATGGGACCCGCTTTTTCACATGTTGAAATTTCTACCAACACCAAATGACCCTAGAATTTTGTGAGCAATACACATGGCAATGGTAGGGCTCCATGCCAAATTTGGACGTTTTTCATCAAAGTTAGCATGTTTTGTCACGTACGGCCAATTTCCAGGCGTTCTCAACCGAAAAAATTGCAGTAAATGCATAAAAGGTTCAAACTGAAAACAATTTTGCATGTGTGCCTTGTTTGATGCAGGTAACACATGGAAAATAGTAGGGGGCAATACACATATTTCATGATGAAGTTGCTTTACAGAGTGGACGGCGCAGGACAAAGGTTCCGGATGTAGTCTGGGAATCCACTAATGCGATGGTACGGTTACGAATCCATTTTAGCCCATGGGTCTAGCATGGTATAGGACATAAATTAGGTCCATCCTAACCTAAAGAAGGTGGTGGGCATCAAGTGCTACCCCCATGGGGTCAATATCTAGGGGGGTAGACTGCAAGGGGGCCAATTCCCAGCCTTTATTTTGTCAAAAATTAAATAATATGAAAATGTTGTTTAAATTGAATATCATTGCACATGTGTGGCTGTTTTGGTCATGGGAGGCTATAGAAAAAATGTGGGTTGATTCCATGAAGGTTGGAAAATAGATGTGCTCCGAGGAGGACCCTTCCGGGATAGTTTGGGACCCTCTTTTTTCACATGTTCAATTTTCTACCAACACCAAATGACCCCAAAATTTTCTAAGCAATACACATGGAAATGGTAGGGCTCCAAGCCTAATTTGAACGTTTTTCATTAAAGTTAGCATGTTTTGTCACGTACGGCCAATTTTCAGGCTTTCTCAACCGAAAAAATTGCAGTAAATGCATAAAAGGTTCAAACTGAAAACAATTTTGTACGTGTGCCTTGTGTGATGCAGGTAACACAAGAAAAATAGTAGGGGGCAATACACATATTTCATGATGATGTTGCTTTACAAAGTGGACAGCGCAAGACAAAGGTACTAGATGTAGTCTAGGAATCCACCGATGCGATGGTACGGTGATGAATCCATTTTAACCCATGGGTCCAGCATGGTATATGATGTCAATTAGGTCCATCCTAACCTAAACAAGGTGGTAGGCAGCAAGTGCTACCCCGTGGGGTCAATATCTAAGGTGTAGACCGCAAGGGGGCCAATTACCGGCCTTTATTGAGTCAAAAATTAAATAATATTAAAATTTTCTTAAAATTTAAAAGCATTGCACATGTGTGGTTGTTTAGGTCATGGGAGTCTATAGAAAAAATTTGGGTTGATTCCATGAAGATTGGAAAATGGATGTGCTCCGAGGAGGACCCTTCCGGGAAAGTATGGGACCCTCTTTTTTCACATGTTTAAATTTCTACCAACACCAAATGACCCCAAAACTTTGTGAGAAATACACATGGCAATGGTAGGGCTCCATGCCAATTTTGAACGTTTTTCATCAAAGTTTGCATGTTTTGTCACGTACGGCCAATTTTCAGGCTTTCTCAACAGAAAAAATTGCAAAAAATGCATAAAAGGTTCAAACTGAAAACAATTTTGCATGTCTGCCTTGTTTGTTGCAGGTAAAACATGAAAAATAGTAGGGAGCAACACACATATTTCATGATGAAGTTGCTTTACAAAGTGGACAGCGCAGGTCAAAGGTTCTAGATGTAGTCTGGGAATCCACCGAAGCGATGGTACGGTGATGAATCCATTTTAGCCCATGGGTCCAGCATGGTATAGGATGTCAATTAGGTCCATCCTAACATAAACAAGGTGGTAGGCATCAAGTGCTACCCCCATGGGGTGAATATCTAGGGGGGTAGACCGCAAGGGGACCAATTACCGGCCTTTATTGAGTCAAAAATTTAATAATATTAAAATTTTGTTTAAATTTAAAAGCATTGCACATGTGTGGTTGTTTAGGTCATGGGAGTCTATAGAAAAAAATTTGGGTTGATTCCATGAACATTGGAAAATGGATGTGCTCCGAGGACGACCCTTCCGGGAAAGTGTGGGACCCTCTTTTTTCAAATGTTTAAATTTCTACCAACACCAAATGACCCCAAAACTTTGTGAGAAATACACATGGCAATGGTAGGGCTGCATGCCAATTTTGAACATTTTTCATCAAAGTTAGCATGTTTTGTCACGTACGGCCAATTTTCAGGCTTTCTCAACCGAAAAAATTGCAAAAAATGCATAAAAGGTTCAAACTGAAAACAATTTTGCATGTGTGCCTTGTTTGATGCAGGTAACACATGAAAGATATATAGTACGGGGCCATACACATATTTCATGATGAAGTTGCTTTACAAAGTGGACAGCGCAGGACGAAGGTTTCGGATGTAGTCTGGGAATCCACCGATGCGATGGTTCGGTGATGAATCCATTTTAGCCCATGGGTCCAGCATGGTATAGGATATCAATTAGGTCCATCCTAACCTAAAGAACGTGGTAGGCATCAAGAGTTACCCCAATGGGGTCAATATCTTGGGGGGTAGAACGCAAGGGGGCCAATTCCCGGCCTCTATTTAGTCAAAAATTAAATAATATGAAAATTTGTTTAAATTTAAAATCATTGCACATGTGTGGTTTTTTTGGTCATGGGATGCTATAGAAAAAATTTGGGTTGATTCCATGAAGGTTGGAAAATCGATGTGCTCTGAGGAGGACCCTTCCGGGAAAGGTGGGACCCTCTTTTTTCACATGTTGAAATTTCTACCAACACAAAATGACCCCAAAATTTTGTGAGCAATACACAAGGCAAAGGTAGGGCTCCATGCCAATTTTGAACTTTTTCATCGAAGGTTGCATGTTTTGTCTTGTACGGCCAATTTTCAGGCTTTCTCAATCAAAAAATTGCAGTAAATGCATAAAAGGTTCAAACTGAAAACAATTTTGCATGTGTGCCTTGTTTGATGCAGGTAACACATGAAATATAGTAGGGGGCAATACACATATTTCATGATGAAGTTGCTTTACAAAGTGGACAGCACAGGACGAAGGTTCCGGATGTAGTCTGTGAATCCACCGATGCGATGGTACGGTGATGAATCCATTTTAGCCCATGGGTCCAACATGGTATAGGATGTCAGTTAGGTCCATCCTAACCTAAATAAGGTGGTAGGCATCAAGTGCTATCCCGATGGGGTTAATATGTAGGGGGGTAGACCGCAAGGGGGCCAATTCCCGGCCTTTATTGAGTCAAAAAATAAATAATATTAAAATTTTGTTTAAATTATCATTGCACATGTGTGGTTGTTTTGGTCATGGTAGGCTATAGAAAAAATTTGGGTTGATTCCATGAAGGTTGGAAAATGGATGTGCTCCGAGGAGGACCCTTCCGGGAAAGTGTGGGACCCTCTTTTTTCACATGTTTAAATTTCTACCCACACCAAATGACCCCAAAATTTTGTGAGCAATACACATGGCAATGGTAGGGCTCCATGCCAATTTTGAACTTTTTCATCAAAGTTTGCATGTTTTGTCATGTACGGCCAATTTTCAGGCTTTCTCAACTGAAAAAATTGCACTAAATGCATAAAAGGTTAAAACTGAAAACAATTTTGCATGTGTTCCTTGTGTGATGCAGGTAACACATGAAAGATAGTAGGGGGCAATACACATATTTCATGATGAAGTTGCTTTACAAAGTGGACAGCGCAGGACGAAGGTTCCGGATGTAGTCTGGGAATCCACCGATGCGATGGTATGGTGACGAATCCATTTTAGCCCATGGGTCCAGCATGGTATAGGATGTCAATTAGGTCCATCCTAACCTAAAGAAGGTGGTAGGCATCAAGTGCTACCCACATGGGGTCAATATCTAGGGGGTAGACCGCAAGGGGGCCAATTTCCGGCCTTTATTGAGTCAAAAATTAAATAAAAAGAAAATTTTCTATCAATTTAAAATCATTGCACATGTGTGGTTGGTTTGGTCACGGGAGGATATAGAAAAAATTTGGGTTGATTCCATGAAGGTTGGAAAATGGATGTGCTCCGAGGAGGACCCTTCCGGGATACTCTTTTTTCACATGTTGAAATTTCTACAAACACCAAATGACCCCAAAATTTTGTGAGCAATACACATGGCAGTGGTAGGGCGCCATACCATATTTGGACTTTTTCATCAAAGTTAGCATGTTTTGTCACGTACGGCCAATTTTCAGGCTTTCTCAACCGAAAAAATTGCACTAAATGCATAAAAGGTTCAAACTGAAAACAATTTTGCATGTGTGCCTTGTTTGATGCAGGTAACACATGAAAAATAGTAGGGGCAATACACATATTTCATGACGAAGTTGCTTTAAAAAGTGGACAGCGCAGGACGAAGGTTCCGGATGTAGGCTGGGAATCCACCGATGCGATGGTACAGTGATGAACCCATTTTAGCCCATGGGTCCAGCATGGTATAGGATGTCAATTAGGTCCATCATAACCTAAAGAAGGTGGTAGGCATCAAGTGCTGCCCCCATGGGGTCAATATCTAGGGGGGTAGACCGCAAGAGGGACAATTCTCGGCCTTTATTGAGTCAAAAATTAAATAATATGCAAATTTTTTTAAATTTAAAATCATTGCACTTGTGTGGTTGTTTTGGTCATGGGAGGCTATAGAAAAATTTTGGGTTGATTCCATGAAGGTTGGAAAATGGATGTGCTCCGAGGAGGACCCTTCCGGGAAACTGTGGGACCCTCTTTTTTCACATGTTTAAATTTCTACCCACACCAAATGACCCCAAAATTTTGTGAGCAATACACATGGCAATGGTAGGGCTCCATGCCAATTTTGAACTTTTTCATCAAAGTTTGCGTGTTTTGTCATGTACGGCCAATTTTCAGGCTTTCTCAACCGAAAAAATTGCAGTAAATGCATAAAAGGTTCAAACTGAAAACAATTTTGCATGTGTGCCTTGTTTGATGCAGGTAACACATGAACGATATATAGTACGAGGCCATACACATATTTCATGATGAAGTTGCTTTACAATGTGGACAGCGCAGGGCGAAGATTTCAGATGTAGTCTGGGAATCCACCGATGCGATGGTACGATGATGAATCCATTTTAGTCGATGGGTCTAGCATGGTATAGGATGTCAATTAGGTCCATCCTAACCTAAAGAAGGTGGTAGGCATCAAGTGCTACCCCCATGGGGTCAATATCTAGGGGGGTAGACCGCAAGGGGGGCAATTCCCGGCCTTTATTGAGTCAAAAACTAAATAATATGAAAATTTTATGTAAATTTAAAATCATTGGACATGTGTGGTTGTTTTGGTCATGGGAGGCTATAGAAAATTTTTGGGTTGATTCCATGAAGGTTGGAAAATGGATGTGCTCCGAGGAGGACCCTTCCGGGATAGTGTGGGACCCTCTTTTTTCACATGTTGAAATATCTACCAACACCAAATGAACACAAAATTTTGTGAGCAATACACATGGCAATGGTAGGGCTCCAAGCCAAATTTGAACGTTTTTCATCAAAGTTAGCATGTTTTGTCATGTACGGCCAATTTTCAAGCTTGGTCAACCGAAAAAATTGCAGTAAATGCATAAAAGGTTCAAACGAAAAACAATTTTGCATGTGTGCCTTGTTTGAGGCAGGTAACACATGAAGAATAGTAGGGAGCAACACACATATTTCATGATGAAGTTGCTTTACAAAGTGGACAGCGCAGGACAAAGGTTCTGGATGTAGTCTGGGAATCCACCGAAGCGATGGTACGGTGATGAATCCATTTTAGCCCAGGGGTCCAGCATGGTATAGGATGTTAATTAGGTCCATCCTAACCAAAACAAGGTGGTAGGCATCAAGTGCTACCCCCATGGGGTGAATATCTAGGGGGGTAGACCGCAAGGGGGCCAATTACCGGCCTTTATTGAGTCAAAAACTAAATATTATGAAAATTTTGTGTAAATTTAAAAGCATTGCACATGTGTGGTTGTTTAGGTCATGGGAGGCTATAGAAAATATTTGGGTTGATTCCATGAAGATTGGAAAATGGTTGTGCTCCGAGGAGGACCCTTCCGGGAAAGTGTGGGACCCTCTTTTTTCACATGTTTAAATTTCTACCAACACCAAATGACCCCAAAACATTGTGAGAAATACACATGGCAATGGTAGGGCTCCATGCCAATTTTGAACGTTTTTCATCAAAGTTTGCATGTTTTGTCACGTACAGCCAATTTTCAGGCTTTCTCAACCGAAAAAATTGCAAAAAATGCATAAAAGGTTCAAACTAAAAACAATTTTGCATGTGTGCTTTGTTTGATGCAGGTAACACATGAAAGATATATAGTACGGGGCCATACACATATTTCATGATGAAGTTGCTTTACAAAGTGGACAGCGCAGGACGAAGGTTTCAGATATAGTCTGGGAATCCACCGATGCGATGGTACTGTGATGAATCCATTTTAGCCCATGGGTCCAGCATGGTATAGGATATCAATTAGGTCCATCCTAACCTAAAGAAGGTGGTAGGCATCAAGTGCTACCCCAATGGGGTCAATATCTAGGGGGTAGACCGCAAGGGGGCCAATTCCCGGCCTTTATTGAGTAAAAACTTAAATAATATGAAAATTTGTTTAAATTTAAAATCATTGCACATGTGTGGTTGTTTTGGTCATGGGAGGCTATGGAAAACATTTGGGTTGATTCCATGAAGGTTGGAAAATCGATGTGCTCCGAGGAGGACCCTTCCGGGAAAGGTGGGACCCTCTTTTTTCACATGTTGAAATTTCTACCAGCACCAAATGACCCCAAAATTTTGTGAGCAATACACATGGCAAAGGTAGGGCTCCATGCCGATTTTGAAAAAATTTCATCAAAGTTTGCATATTTTGTCATGTACGGCCAATTTTCAGGCTTTCTCAACCGAAAAAATTGCAGTAAATGCATAAAAGGTTCAAACTGAAAACAATTTTGCATGTGTGCCTTGTTTGATGCAGGTAACACATGAAATATAGTAGGGGGCAATACACATATTTCATGATGAAGTTGCTTTACAAAGTGGACAGCACAGGACGAAGGTTCCGGATGTAGTCTGGGAATCCACCGATGTGATGGTACGGTGATGAATCCATTTTAGCCCATGGGTCCAACATGGTATAGGATGTCAGTTAGGTCCATCCTAACCTAAAGAAAGTGCTAGGCATCGAGTGCTATCCCGATGGGGTCAATATCTAGGGGGGTAGACCGCAAGGGGGCCAATTCCCGGCCTTTATTGAGTCAAAAATTAAATAATATGCAAATTTTGTTTAAATTTAGAATCATTGTACTTGTGTGGTTGGTTTGGTCATGGGAGGCTATAGAAAAAATTTGGGTTGATTCCATGAAGGTTGGAAAATGGATGTGCTCCAAGGAGGACCCTTCCGGGAAAGTGTGGGACCCTCTTTTTTCACATGTTTAAATTTCTACCCACACCAAATGACCCCAAAATTTTGTGAGCAATAGACATGGCAATGGTAGGGCTCCATGCCAATTTTGAACTTTTTCATCAAAATTTGCATGTTTTGTCATGTACGGCCAATTTTCAGGCTTTCTCAACCAAAAAAATTGCAGTAAATGCATAAATGGTTCAAACTGAATTTTTTTTGCATGTGTTCCTTGCATGATGCAGGTAACAAATGAAAGATAGTAGGGGGCAATACACATATTTCATGATGAAGTTGCTTTACAAAGTGGACAGCGCATGATGAAGGTTCCGAATGTAGTAAAGGAATCCATCGATGCGATGGTACAGTGACGAATCCATTTTAGCCCATGGGTCTAGCATGGTATAGGATGTCAATTAGGTCCATCCTAACCTAAAGAAGGTGGTAGGCATCAAGTGCTACCCCCATGGGGTCAATATCTAGGGGGGTAGACCGCAAGGGGGCCAATTCCCGGCCTTTATTGTGTCAAAAATTAAATAATATGAAAATTTTGTATCAATTTAAAATCATTGCACATGTGTGGTTGTTTTGGTCATGGGAGGCTATAGAAAAAATTTGGGTTGATTCCATGAAGGTTGGAAAAATGATGTGCTCCGAGGAGGACCCTACCGGGATAGTGTGGGACCCTCTTTTTCACATGTTGAAATTTCTACCAACACCAAATGACACCAAAATTTTGTGAGTAATACACATGGCAATGGTAGGGCTCCATGCCAAATTTGGACGTTTTTCATCAAAGTTAGCATGTTTTGTCACGTACGGCCAGTTTTCAGGCTTTCTCAACCGAAAAAATTGCAGTAAATGCATAAAAGGTTCAAACTGAAAACAATTTTGCATGTGTTCCTTGTTTGATGTAGGTAACACATGAAAGATAGTAGGGGGCAATACACATATTTCATGATGAGGTTGCTTTACAAAGTGGACAGCGCAGGACGAAGGTTCCGGATGTAGTCTGGGAGTCCACCGATGCGATGGTACGGTGACGAATCCATTTTAGCCCATGGGTCCAGCATGGTATAGGATGTCAATTAGGTCCATCCTAACTTAAAGAAGGTGGTAGGCATCAAGTGCTACCCCCATGGGGTTAATATCTAGGGGGTAGACCGCAAGGGGGCCAATTCCCGGCCTTTATTGAGTCAAAAATTAAATAATATGAAAATTTTGTATCGATTTAAAATCATTGCACATGTGTGGTTGTTTTGGTCATGGGAGGCTATAGAAAAAATGTGGGTTGATTCCATGAAGGTTGGAAAATGGATGTGCTCCGAGGAGGACCCTACCGGGATAGTGTGGGACCTTCTTTTTCACTTGTTGAAATTTCTACCAACACCAAATGACACCAAAATTTTGTGAGTAATACACATGGCAATGGTAGGGCTCCATGCCAAATTTGGACGTTTTTCATCAAAGTTAGCATGTTTTGTCACGTACGGCCAATTTTCAGGCTTTCTCAACCGAAAAAATTGCAGTAAATGCATAAAAGGTTCAAACTGATTTTTTTTTTGCATGTGTGCCTTGTTTGATGCAGGTAACACATGAAAAATAGTAGGGGGCAACACACATATTTCATGATGAAGTTGCTTTACAAAGTGGTCAGCGCAGGATGAAGGTTCCGGATGTAGTCTGGGAATCCACCGATGCGATGGTACGGTGGTGAATCCATTTTAGCCCATGGGTCCAGCATTGTATAGGATATCAATTAGGTCCATCCTTACCTAAAGAAGGATTTAGGCATCAAGTGCTACCCCCATGGGGTCAATATCTAGGGGGGTAGACCACAAGGAGGCCAATTCCTGGCCATTATTCAGTCAAAAATTAAATAATATGAAAATTTTGTTTAAATTTAAAAGCATTGCACATGTGTGGTTGTTTTGGTCACGGGAGGCTATAGAAAAAATTTGGGTTGATTCCATGAAGGTTGGAAAATGGATGTGCTCTGAGGAGGACCCTTCTGGGATAGTGTGGGACCCTCTTTTTTCACATGTTGAAATTTCTACGAACACCAAATGACCCCAAAATTTTGTGAGCAATACACATGGCAATGTTAGGGCTCCATACCAAATCTGGACATTTTTCATCAAAGTTAGCATGTTTTGTCACGTACGGCCAATTTCAAGCTTTCTCAACCCAAAAAATTGCTGTAAATGCATAAAAGGTTCAAACTGAAAACAATTTTGCATGTGTGCCTTGTTTGATGCAGGTAACACATGGAAAATATTAGGGGGCAATACACATATTTCATGATGAAGTTGCTTTACAAAGTGGACAGCGCAGGACGAAGGTTCCGGATGTAGTCTGGGAATCCACCGATGCGATGATACGGTGATGAATCCATTTTAGCCCATGGGTCCAGCATGGTATAGGATGTCAGTTAGGTCCATCCTAACCTAAAGAAGGTGGTAGGCATCAAGTGCTACCCCCATGGGGTCAATATCTAGGGGGGTAGACCCCAAAGGGGACAATTCTCGGCCTTTATTGAGTCAAAAATTAAATAATATGCAAATTTTGTTTAAATTTAAAATCATTGCACATGTGTGGTTGTTTTGGTCGTGGGAGGCTGTAGAAAAAATTTGGGTTGATTCCATGAAGTTTGGAAAATGGATGTGCTCAGAGGAGGACCCTTCCGGGATACTCTTTTTTCACATGTTGAAATTTCTACCAACACCAAATGACCCCAAAATTTTGTGAGCAATACACATGGCAATGTTAGGGCACCATACCAAATTTGGACGTTGTTCATGAAAGTTAGCATGTTTTGTCACGTACGGCCAATTTTCAGGCTTTCTCAACCGAAAAAATTGCAGTAAATGCATAAAATGTTCAAACTGAAAGCAATTTTGCATGTGTGCCTTGTTTGATGTAGGTAACACATGGAAAATAGTACAGGGCAATACACATATTTCATGATGAAGTTTCTTTACAAAGTGGATAGCGGAGGACGTAGTTTCCGGATGTAGTCTGGGAATCCACCGATGCGATAGTACGGTGATAAATCCATTTTAGCCCATGGGTCCAACATTGTATAGGATGTCAATTAGGTCCATCATAACCTAAAGAAGGTGGTAGGCATCAAGTGCTACCCCCATGGGGTCAATATCTAGGGGGGTAGACCGCAAGGGGGACAATTCTTGGCCTTTATGGAGTCAAAAATTAAATAATATGCAAATTTTGTTTAAATTTAAAATCATTGCACTTGTGTGGTTGTTTTGGTCATGGGAGTCTATAGAAAAAATTTGGGTTGATTCCATGAAGGTTGGAAAATGGATGTGCTCCGAGGAGGACCCATCGGGATAGTGTGGGACCCTCTTTTTCACATGTTGAAATTTCTACCAACACCAAATGACACCAAAATTTTGTGAGCAATACACATGGCAATGGTAGGGCTCCATGCTAAATTTGGACGTTTTTCATCAAAGTTAGCATGTTTTGTCACGTACGACCAATTTTTAGCCTTTCTCAACCGAAAAAATTGCAGTAAATGCATAAAAGGTTGAAACTAAAAACAATTTTGCATGTGTGCCTTGTTTGATGCAGGTAACACATGAAAAATAGTAGGGGGCAATACACATATTTCATTATGAAGTTGCTTTACAAAGTGGACAGCGCAGGTCGAAGGTTCCGGATGTAGTCTGGGAATCCACCGATGCGATGGTACGGTGATGAATCCATTCCAGCCCATGGGTCCAGCATTGTATAGGATGTCAATTAGATCCATCCTAACCTAAAGAAGGTATTAGGCATCAAGTGCTACCCCCATGGGGTCAATATGTAGGGGGGTAGACCGCAAGGAGGCCAATTCCCGGCCTTTATTCAGTCAAAAATTAAATAATATGAAAATTTTGTTTAAATTTAAACGCATTGGACATGTGTGGTTGTTTTGGTCTTGGGAGGCTACAAAAAAATTTGGGTTGATTCCATGAAGGTTGAAAAATGGATGTGCTCCGAGGAGGACCCTTCCGGGATAGTGTGGGACCCTCTTTTTTCACATGTTGAAATTTCTACCAACACCAAATGACACCAAAATTTTGTGAGCAATACACATGGCAATGATAGGTCTCCATACCAAATTTGGACGTTTTTCATCAAAGTTAGCATGTTTTGTCACGTACGGCCAATTTCTGGCTTTCTCAACCGAAAAATTGCTGTAAATGCATAAAACGTTCAAACTGAAAACAATTTTGCATGTGTGCCTTGTTTGATGCAGGTAACACATGGAAAATAGTAGGGGGAAATAGACATATTTCATGATGAAGTTGCTTTACAAAGTGGACAGCGCAGGACGAAGCTTCCGGATGTAGTCTGGGAATCCACCGATGCGATGATACGGTGATGAATCCATTTTAGCCCATGGGTCCAGCATGGTATAGGATGTCAATTAGGTCCATCCTAACCTAAAGAAGGTGGTAGGCATCAAGTGCTACCCCCATGGGGTCAATATCTAGGGGGGTAGACCGCAAGGGGGACAATTGTCGGCCTTTATTGAGTAAAAAATTAAATAGTATGCAAATTTTGTTTAAATTTAAAATCATTGCACATGTGTGGTTGTTTTGGTCATGGGAGGCTGTAGAAAAAATTGGGGTTGATTCCATGAAGGTTGGAAAATGGATGTGCTCCGAGGAGGACCCTTCCGGGAAAGTGTGGGACCCTCTTTTTTCACATGTTTAAATTTCTACCCACACCAAATGACCCCAAAATTTTGTGAGCAATACACATGGCAATGGTAGGGCTCCATGCCAATTTTGAACTTTTTCATCAAAGTTTGCATGTTTTGTCATGTACGGCCAATTTTCAGGCTTTCTTAACCGAAAAAATTGCACTAAATGCATAAATGGTTCAAACTGAATTTTTTTTGCATGTGTTCCTTGTTTGATGAAGGTAACAATTGAAAGATAGTAGGGGGCAATACACATATTTCATGATGAAGTTGCTTTACAAAGTCGACAGCGCAGGACGAAGGTTCCGGATGTAGTCTGGGAATCCACCGATGCGATGGTACGGTGACGAATCCATTTTAGCCCATGGGTCCAGCATGGTATAGGATGTCAATTAGGTCCATCCTAACCTAAAGAAGGTGGTAGGCATCAAGTGCTACCCCCATGTGGTCAATATCTAGGGGGGTAGACCGCAAGGGGGCCAATTCCCGGCCTTTATTGAGTCAAAAATTAAAAAATATGAAAATTTCGTATCAATTTAAAATCATTGCACATGTGTGGTTGGTTTGGTCATGGGAGGCTATAGAAAAAATTTGGGTTGATTCCATGAAGGTTGGAAAATGGATGTGCTCCGAGGAGGACCCTTCCGGGATATTCTTTTTTCACATGTTAAAATTTCTACAAACACCAAATGACCCCAAAATTTTGTGAGCAATACACATGGCAATGGTAGGGCGCCATACCAAATTTGGACGTTTTTCATGAAAGTTAGCATGTTTTGTCACGTACAGCAAATTTTCAGGCTTTTCAACCGAAAAAATTGCAGTAAATGCATAAAAGGTTCAAACTGAAAACAATTTTGCATGTGTGCCTTGTTTGATGCAGGTAACACATGAAATATAGTAGGGGGCAATACAAATATTTCATGATGAAGTTGCTTTACAAAGTGGACAGCACAGGACGAAGGTTCCGGATGTAGTCTGGGAATCCACCGATGTGATGGTACGGTGATGAATCCATTTTAGCCCATGGGTCCAACATGGTATAGGATGTCAGTTAGGTCCATCCTAACCTAAAGAAGGTGGTAGGCATCAAGTGCTATCCCGATGGGGTCAATATCTAGGGGGGTAGACCGCAAGGGGGCCAATTCCCGGCCTTTATTCAGTCAAAAATTAAATAATATGAAAATTTCTTTTAAATTTAAAAGCATTGCACATGTGTGGTTGTTTTGGTCTTGGGAGGCTACAGAAAAAATTTGGGTTGATTCCATGAAGGTTGGAAAATGGATGTGCTCCGCGGAGGACCCTTCCGTGATAGTGTGGGACCCTCTTTTTTCACATGTTGAAATTTCTACCAACACCAAATGACAGCAAATTTTTGTGAGCAATACACATGGCAATGCTAGGGCTCCATACCAAATTTGGACGTTTTTCATCAAAGTTAGCATGTTTTGTCACGTACGGCCAATTTCAGGCTTTCTCAACCGAAAAATTGCTGTAAATGCATAAAACGTTCAAACTGAAAACAATTTTGCATGTGTGCCTTGTTTGATGCAGGTAACACATGGAAAATAGTAGGGGGCAATAGACATATTTCATGATGAAGCGCAGGACGAAAGTTCCGGATGTAGTCTGGGAATCCACCGATGCGATGATACGGTGATGAATCCATTTTAGCCCATGGGTCCAGCATGGTATAGGATGTCAATTAGGTCCATCCTAACCTAAAGAAGGTGGTAGGCATCAAGTGCTACCCCCATGGGGTCAATATCTAGGGGGTAGACCGCAAGGGGGACAATTCTCGGCCTTTATTGAGTAAAAAATTAAATAGTATATAAATTTTGTTTAAATTTAAAATCATTGCACATGTGTGGTTGTTTTGGTCATGGGAGGCTGTAGAAAAAATTTGGGTTGATTCCATGAAGGTTGGAAAATGGATGTGCTCCGAGGAGGACCCTTCCGAGAAAGTGTGGGACCCTCTTTTTTCACATGTTTAAATTTCTACCCACACCAAATGACCCCAAAATTTTGTGAGCAATACACATGGCAATGGTAGGGCTCCATGCCAATTTTGAACTTTTTCATCAAAGTTTGCATGTTTTGTCATGTACGGCCAATTTTCAGGCTTTCTCAACCGAAAAAATGCAGTAAATGCCTAAAAGGTTTAAACTGAAAACAATTTTGCATGTGTGCCTTGTTTGATGCAGGTAACACATGAAATATAGTAGGGGGCAATACACATATTTCATGATGAAGTTGCTTTACAAAGTGGACAGCACAGGACGATGGTTCCGGATGTAGTCTGGGAATCCACCGATGTGATGGTATGGTGATGAATCCATTTTAGCCCATGGGTCCAACATGGTATAGGATGTCAGTTAGGTCCATCCTAACCTAAAGAAGGTGGTAGGCATCAAGTGCTATCCTGATGGGGTCAATATCTAGGGGGGTAGACCGCAAGGGGGCCAATTCCCGGCCTTTATTGAGTCAAAAAATAAATAATATGAAAATTTTGTTTAAATTATCATTGCACATGTGTGGTTGTTTTCGTCATGGGAGGCTATAGAAAAAATTTGGGTTGATTCGATGAAGGTTGGAAAATGGATGTGCTCCGAGGAGGACCATTCCGGGAAAGTGTGGCACCCTCTTTTTTCACATGTTTAAATTTCTACCTACACCAAATGACCCCAAAATTTTGTGAGCAATATACATGGCAATGGTAGGGCTCCATGCCAATTTTGAACTTTTTCATCAAAGTTTGCATGTTTTGTCATGTACGGCCAATTTTTAGGCTTTCTCAACCGAAAAAATTGCAGTAAATGCATAAAAGGTTCAAACTAAAAACAATTTTGCATGTGTTCCTTGTTTGATGCAGGTAACACATGAAAGATAGTAGGGGGCAATACACATATTTCATGATGAAGTTGCTTTACAAAGTGGACAGCGCAGGATGAATGTTCCGGATGTAGTCTGGGAGTCCACCGATGCGATGGTACGGTGACGAATCCATTTTAGCCCATGGGTCCAGCATGGTATAGGATGTCAATTAGGTCCATCCTAACCTAAAGAAGGTGGTAGGCATCAAGTGCTACCCCCATGGGGTTAATATCTAGGGGGTAGACCGCAAGGGGGCCAATTCCGGGCCTTTATTGAGTCAAAAATTAAATAATACGGAAATTTTGTATCAATTTAAAATCATTGCACATGTGTGGTTGTTTTGGTCATGGGAGGCTATAGAAAAAATTTGGGTTGATTCCATGAACGTTGGAAAATTGATGTGCTCCGGGATAGTGTGGGACCATCTTTTTCACATGTTGAAATTTCTACCAACACCAAATGAGACCAAAATTTTGTTAGCAATACACATGGCAATGGTAGGGCTCCATGCCAAATTTGGACGTTTTTCATCAAAGTTAGCATGTTTTGTCACGTACGGCCAATTTTCAGGCTTTCTCAACCGAAAAAATTGCAGTAAATGCATAAAAGGTTCAAACTGAAAACAATTTTGCATGTGTGCCTTGTTTGACGCAGGTAACACATGAAAACTAGTAGGGGGCAACACACATATTTCATGATGAAGTTCCTTTACAAAGTGGACAGCGCAGGACGAAGGTTCCGGATGTAGTCTAGGAATCCACCGATGCGATGGTACGGTGATGAATCCATTTTAGCCCATGGGTCCAGCATTGTATACGATGTCAATTAGGTCCATCCTAACCTAAAGAAGGTTTTAGGCATCAAGTGCTACCCCCATGGGGTCAATATCTAGGGGGGTAGACCGCAAGGAGGCCAATTCCCGGCCTTTATTCAGTCAAAAATTAAATAATATGAAAATTTCGTTTAAATTTAAAAGCATTGCACATGTGTGGTTGTTTTGGTCATGGGAGGCTGTAGAAAAAATTTGGGTTGATTCCATGAATGTTGGAAAATGGATGTGCTCTGAGGAGGACCCTTCCGGGATAGTGTGGGACCCTCTTTTTTCACATGTTGAAATTTCTACCAACACCAAATGACTCCAAAATTTTCTGAGCAATACACATGGCAATGGTAGGGCTCCATACCAAATTCGGACGTTTTTCATCAAAGTTAGCATGTTTTGTCACGTACGGCCAATTTCAAGGTTTCTCAACCGAAAAAATTGCTGCAAATGCATAAAAGGTTCAAACTGAAAACAATTTTGCATGTGTGCCTTGTTTGATGCAGGTAACACATGGAAAATAGTAGGGGGCAATACACATATTTCATGATGAAGTTGCTTTACAAAGTGGACAGCGCAGGATGAAAGTTCCGGATGTAGTCTGGGAATCCACCGATGCGATGATACGGTGATGAATCCATTTTAGCCCATGGGTCCAGCATGGTATAGGATGTCAATTAGGTCCATCCTAACCTAAAGAAGGTGGTAGGCATCAAGTGCTACCCCCATGGGGTCAATATCTAGGGGTGTAGACCGCAAGGGGGACAATTCTCGGCCTTTATTGAGTCAAAAATTAAATAATATGCAAATTTTGTTTAAATTTAAAATCATTGCACATGTGTGTTTGTTTTGGTCATGGGACGCTGTAGAAAAAGTTGGGTTGATTCCATGAAGGTTGGAAAATGGATGTGCTCCGAGGAGGACCCTTCCGAGAAAGTGTGGGACCCTCTTTTTTCACATGTTTAAATTTCTACCCACACCAAATGACCCCAGAATTTTGTGAGCAATACACATGGCAATGGTAGGGCTCCATGCCAATTTTGAACTTTTTCATCAAAGTTTGCATGTTTTGTCATGTACGGCCAATTTTCAGGCTTTCTCAACCGAAAAAATGCAGTAAATGCCTAAAAGGTTTAAACTGAAAACAATTTTGCATGTGTGCCTTGTTTGATGCAGGTAACACATGAAATATAGTAGGGGGCAATACACATATTTCATGATGAAGTTGCTTTACAAAGTGGACAGCACAGGACGATGGTTCCGGATGTAGTCTGGGAATCCACCGATGTGATGGTATGGTGATGAATCCATTTTAGCCCATGGGTCCAACATGGTATAGGATGTCAGTTAGGTCCATCCTAACCTAAAGAAGGTGGTAGGCATCAAGTGCTATCCCGATGGGGTCAATATCTAGGGGGGTAGACCGCAAGGGGGCCAATTTCCGGCCTTTATTGAGTCCAAAAAGAAATAATATGAAAATTTTGTTTAAATTATCATTGCACATGTGTGGTTGTTTTCGTCATGGGAGGCTATAGAAAAAATTTGGGTTGATTCGATGAAGGATGGAAAATGGATGTGCTCCGAGGAGGACCATTCCGGGAAAGTGTGGCACCCTCTTTTTTCACATGTTTAAATTTCTACCTACACCAAATGACCCCAAAATTTTGTGAGCAATATACATGGCAATGGTAGGGCTCCATGCCAATTTTGAAGTTTTTCATCAAAGTTTGCATGTTTTGTCATGTACGGCCAATTTTTAGGCTTTCTCAACCGAAAAAATTGCAGTAAATGCATAAAAGGTTCAAACTAAAAACAATTTTGCATGTGTTCCTTGTTTGATGCAGGTAACACATGAAAGATAGTAGGGGGCAATACACATATTTCATGATGAAGTTGCTTTACAAAGTGGACAGCACAGGATGAATGTTCCGGATGTAGTCTGGGAGTCCACCGATGCGATGGTACGGTGACGAATCCATTTTAGCCCATGGGTCCAGCATGGTATAGGATGTCAATTAGGTCCATCCTAACCTAAAGAAGGTGGTAGGCATCAAGTGCTACCCCCATGGGGTTAATATCTAGGGGGTAGACCGCAAGGGGGCCAATTCCGGGCCTTTATTGAGTCAAAAATTAAATAATATGGAAATTTTGTATCAATTTAAAATCATTGCACATGTGTGGTTGTTTTGGTCATGGGAGGCTATAGAAAAAATTTGGGTTGATTCCATGAACGTTGGAAAATGGATGTGCTCCGGGATAGTGTGGGACCATCTTTTTCACATGTTGAAATTTCTACCAACACCAAATGAGACCAAAATTTTGTGAGCAATACACATGGCAATGGTAGGGCTCCATGCCAAATTTGGACGTTTTTCATCAAAGTTAGCATGTTTTGTCACGTACGGCCAATTTTCAGGCTTTCTCAACCGAAAAAATTGCAGTAAATGCATAAAAGGTTCAAACTGAAAACAATTTTGCATGTGTGCCTTGTTTGACGCAGGTAACACATGAAAACTAGTAGGGGGCAACACACATATTTCATGATGAAGTTCCTTTACAAAGTGGACAGCGCAGGACGAAGGTTCCGGATGTAGTCTAGGAATCCACCGATGCGATGGTACGGTGATGAATCCATTTTAGCCCATGGGTCCAGCATTGTATACGATGTCAATTAGGTCCATCCTAACCTAAAGAAGGTTTTAGGCATCAAGTGCTACCCCCATGGGGTCAATATCTAGGGGGGTAGACCGCAAGGAGGCCAATTCCCGGCCTTTATTCAGTCAAAAATTAAATAATATGAAAATTTCGTTTAAATTTAAAAGCATTGCACATGTGTGGTTGTTTTGGTCATGGGAGGCTGTAGAAAAAATTTGGATTGATTCCATGAATGTTGGAAAATGGATGTGCTCTGAGGAGGACCCTTCCGGGATAGTGTGGGACCCTCTTTTTTCACATGTTGAAATTTCTACCAACACCAAATGACCCCAAAATTTTCTGAGCAATACACATGGCAATGGTAGGGCTCCATACCAAATTCGGACGTTTTTCATCAAAGTTAGCATGTTTTGTCACGTACGGCCAATTTCAAGGTTTCTCAACCGAAAAAATTGCTGCAAATGCATAAAAGGTTCAAACTGAAAACAATTTTGCATGTGTGCCTTGTTTGATGCAGGTAACACATGGAAAATAGTAGGGGGCAATACACATATTTCATGATGAAGTTGCTTTACAAAGTGGACAGCGCAGGATGAAAGTTCCGGATGTAGTCTGGGAATCCACCGATGCGATGATACGGTGATGAATCCATTTTAGCCCATGGGTCCAGCATGGTATAGGATGTCAATTAGGTCCATCCTAACCTAAAGAAGGTGGTAGGCATCAAGTGCTACCCCCATGGGGTCAATATCTAGGGGTGTAGACCGCAAGGGGGACAATTCTCGGCCTTTATTGAGTCAAAAATTAAATAATATGCAAATTTTGTTTAAATTTAAAATCATTGCACATGTGTTTTTGTTTTGGTCATGGGAGGCTGTAGAAAAAATTTGGGTTGATTCCATGAAGGCTAGAAAATGGATGTGCTCCGAGGAGGACCCTTCCGGGATAGTGTGGGACCCTCTTTTTCACATGTTGAAATTTCTACCAACACCAAATGACCCCAAAATTTTGTGAGCAATACACATGGCAATGGTAGGGCTCCATGCCAAATTTGGATGTTTTTCATCAAAAGTGAACTTGTTTTGTCACGTACGGCCAATTTTCAGGCTTTCTCAACCGAAAAAATTGCAGTAAATGCATAAATGGTTCAAACTAAAAACAATTTTGCATGTGTTCCTTGTTTGATGCAGGTAACACATGAAAACTAGTAGGGGGCAATACATATATTTCATGATGAAGTTGCTTTACAAAGTGGACAGCGCAGGACGAAGGTTCCGGATGTAGGCTGGGAATCCACAGATGCGATGGTACGGTGATGAACCCATTTTATCCCATGGGTCCAGCATGGTATAGGATGTCAATTAGGTCCATCCTAACCTAAATAAGGTGGTAGGCATCAAGTGCTACCCCCATGGGGTCAATATCTAGGGGGGTAGACCGCAAGGGGGCCAATTCCCGGCAATTATTGAGTCAAAAATTAAATAATATGAAAATTTTGTATCAATTTAAAATCATTGCTCATGTGTGGTTGGTTTGGTCATGGTAGGCTATAGAAAAAATTTGGGTTGATTCCATGAAGGTTGGAAAATGGATGTGCTCCGAGGAGGACCCTTCCGGGATACTCCTTTTTCACATGTTGAAATTTCTACCAACACCAAATGACCCCAAAATTTTGTGAGCAATACACATGGCAATGGTAGGGCGCCATACCAAATTTGGACGTTTTTCATGAAACTTAGCATGTTTCGTCACGTACGGCCAATTTTCAGGCTTTCTCAACCGAAAAAATTACAGTAAATGCATAAAAGGTTCAAACTGAAAACAATTTTGCATGTGTGCCTTTTTTGATGCAGGTAATACATGGAAAATAGTAGAGGGCAATACACATATTTCATGATGAAGTGTCTTTACAAAGTGGATAGCGCAGGACGTAGTTTCCGGATGTAGTCTGGGAATCCACCGATGCGATAGTACGGTGATGAATCCATTTTAGCCCATGGGTCCACCATTGTATAGGTTGTCAATTAGGTCCATCCTAACCTAAAGAAGGTGGTAGGCATCAAGTGCTACCCCCATGGGGTCAATATCTAGGGGGGTAGACCGCAAGGGGGACAATTCTTGGCCTTTATTGAGTCAAAAATTAAATAATATTCAAATTTTGTTTAAATTTAAAACCATTGCACTTGTGTGGTTGTTTTGGTCATGGGAGTCTATAGAAAAAATTTGGGTTGATTCCATGAAGGTTGGAAAATGGATGTGCTCCAAGGAGGACCCTTCCGAGATAGTGTGGGACCCTCTTTTTCACATGTTGAAATTTCTACCAACACCAAATGACACCAAAATTTTGTGAGCAATACACATGGCAATGGTAGGGCTCCATTCCAAATTTGGACGTTTTGCATCAAAGTTAGCAAGTTTTGTCACGTACGGCCAATTTCCAGGCTTTCTCAACCGAAAAAATTGCAGTAAATGCATAAAAGGTTCAAACTGAAAACAATTTTGCATGTGTGCCTTGTTTGATGGAGGTAACACATGAAAAATAGTAGGGGGCAATACACATATTTCATGACGAAGTTGCTTTACAAAGTGGACAGCGCAGGACGAAGGTTCCGGATGTAGTCTAGGAATCCACCGATGCGATGGTGCAGTGATGAATCCATTTTAGCCCATGGGTCCAGCATTGTATAGGATGTCAATTAGGTCCATCCTAACCTAAAGAAGGTTTTAGGCATCAAGTGCTACCCCCATGCGGTCAATATCTAGGGGGGTAGACCGCAAGGAGGCCATTTCCCGGCCTTTATTGAGTCAAAAATTAAATAATATGAAATTTTCGTTTAAATTTAAAAGCATCGCACATGTGTGGTTGTTTTGGTCTTGGGAGGCTATAGAAAAAATTTGGGTTCATTCCATGAAGGTTGGAAAATGGATGTGCTCCGAGGAGGACCCTTCCGGGATAGTGTGGGACCCTCTTTTTTCACATGTTGAAATTTCTACCAACACCAAATGACCCCAAAATTTTGTGAGCAATACACATGGCAATGGTAGGGCTCCATACTAAATTTGGACGTTTTTCATCAAAGTTAGCATGTTTTGCCACGTACGTCCAATTTCAGGCTTTCTCAACCGAAAAATTGCTGTAAATGCATAAAAGGTTCAAACTGAAAACAATTTTGCATGTGTGCCTTGTTTGATGCAGGTAACACATGGAAAATAATAGGGGGCAATAGACATATTTCATGATGAAGTTGCTTTACAAAGTGGACAGCGCAGGACGAAGGTTCCGGATGTAGTCTGGGAATCCACAGATGCTATGGTACGGTGATGAACCCATTTTATCGCATGGGTCCAGCATGGTATATGATGTCAATTAGGTCCATCCTAACCTAAAGAAGGTGGTAGGCATCAAGTGCTACCCCCATGGGGTCAATATCTAGGGGGGTAGACCGCAAGGGGGATAATTCTCGGCCTTTATTGATTCAAAAATTAAATAATATGCAAATTTTGTTTAAATTTAAAATCATTGCACATGTGTGGTTGTTTTGATCATGGGAGGCTGTAGAAAAAAATTGGGTTGATTCCATGAAGGTTAGAAAATGGATGTGCTCCGAGGAGGACCCTTCCGGGATAGTGTGGGACCCTCTTTTTCACATGTTGAAATTTCTACCAACACCAAATGACCCCAAAATTTTGTGAGCAATACACATGGCTATGGTAGGGCTCCATGCCAAATTTGGATGTTTTTCATCAAAAGTTAACTTGTTTTGTCACGTAGGGGTAAGTTTCAGGCTTTCTCAACCGAAAAAATTGCAGTAAATGCATAAATGGTTCAAACTAAAAACAATTTTGCATGTGTGCCTTGTTTGATGCAGGTAACACATGAAAACTAGTAGGGGGCAATACATATATTTCATGATGAAGTTGCTTTACAAAGTGGACAGCGCAGGACGAAGGTTCCGGATGTAGGCTGGGAATCCACAGATGCGATGGTACGGTGATGAACCCATTTTATCACATGGGTCCAGCATGGTATAGGATGTCAATTAGGTCCATCCTAACCTAAATAAGGTGGTAGGCATCAAGTGCTACCCCCATGGGGTCAATATCTAGGGGGGTAGACCGCAAGGGGGCCAATTTCCGGCCTTTATTGAGTCAAAAAATAAATAATATGAATATTTTGTATCAATTTAAAATCATTGCACATGTGTGGTTGGTTTGGTCATGGTAGGCTATAGAAAAAATTTGGGTTGATTCCATGAAGGTTGGAAAATGGATGTGCTCCGAGGAGGACCCTTCTGGGATACTTCTTTTTCACATGTTGAAATTTCTACCAACACCAAATGACCCCAAAATTTTGTGAGCAATACACATGGCAATGGTAGGGCGCCATACCAAATTTGGACGTTTTTCATGAAAGTTAGCATGTTTTGTCATGTACGGCCAATTTTCAGGCTTTCTCAACCGAAAAAATTGCAGTAAATGCATAAAAGGTTCAAACTGAAAACAATTTTGCATGTGTGCCTTGTTTGATGCAGGTAATACATGGAAAATAGTAGAGGGCAATACACATATTTCATGATGAAGTTTCTTTACAAAGTGGATAGCGCAGGACGTAGTTCCCGGATGTAGTCTGGGAATCCACCGATGCGATAGTACGGTGATGAATCCATTTTAGCCCATGGGTCCACCATTGTATAGGATGTCAATTAGGTCCATCCTAACCTAAACAAGGTGGTAGGCATCAAGTGCTACCCCCATGGGGTCAATATCTAGGGGGGTAGACCACAAGGAGGGCAATTCCCAGCCTTTATTCAGTCAAAAATTAAATAATATGAAAATTTTGTTTAAATTTAAACGCATTGCACATGTGTGGTTGTTTTGGTCTTGGGAGGCTACAGAAAAAATTTGGGTTGATTCCATGAAGGTTGGAAAATGGATGTGCTCCGAGGAGGACCCTTCCGGGATAGTGTGGGACCCTCTTTTTTCACATGTTGAAATTTCTACCAACACCAAATGACACCAAAATTTTGTGAGCAATACACATGCTAATGGTGGGGCTCCATGCCAAATTTGGACGTTTTTCATCAAAGTTAGCATGTTTTGTCACGTACGACCAATTTTTAGCCTTTCTCAACCGAAAAAATTGCAGTAAATGCATAAAAGGTTGAAACTAAAAACAATTTTGCATGTGTGCCTTGTTTGATGCAGGTAACACATGAAAAATAGTAGGGGGCAATAAACATGTTTCATGATGAAGTTGCTTTACAAAGTGGACAGCGCAGGACGAAGGTTCCGGATGTAGTCTGGGAATCCACCGATGCGATGGTACGGTGATGAATCCATTTCAGCCCATGGGTCCAGCATTGTATAGGATGCCAATTAGATCCATCCTAACCTAAAGAAGGTATTAGGCATCAAGTGCTACCCCCATGGGGTCAATATCTAGGGGGGTAGACCGCAAGGAGGCCAATTCCCGGCCTTTATTCAGTCAAAAATTAAATAATATGAAAACTTTGTTTAAATTTAAACGCATTGCACATGTGTGGTTGTTTTGGTCTTGGGAGGCTACAGAAAAAATTTGGGTTGATTCCATGATGGTTGGAAAATGGATGTGCTCCGAGGAGGACCCTTCCGGGATAGTGTGGGACCCTCTTTTTTCACATGTTGAAATTTCTACCAACACCAAATGACACCAAAATTTTGTGAGCAATACACATGGCAATGATAGAGCTCCATACGAAATATGGACGTTTTTCATCAAAGTTAGCATGTTTTGTCACGTACGGCCAATTTCTGGCTTTCTGAACCGAAAAATTGCTGTAAATGCATAAAACGTTCAAACTGAAAACAATTTTGCATGTGTGCCTTGTTTGATGCAGGTAACACATGGAAAATAGTAGGGGGAAATAGACATATTTCATGATGAAGTTGCTTTACAAAGTGGACAGTGCAGGACGAAGCTTCCGGATGTAGTCTGGGAATCCACCGATGCGATGATACGGTGATGAATCCATTTTAGCCCATGGGTCCAGCATGGTATAGGATGTCAATTAGGTCCATCCTAACCTAAAGAAGGTGGTAGGCATCAAGTGCTACCCCCATGGGGTCAATATCTAGGGGGGTAGACCGCAAGGGGGACAATTCTCGGCCTTTATTGAGTAAAAAATTAAATAGTATGCAAATTTTGTTTAAATTTAAAATCATTGCACATGTGTGGTTGTTTTGGTCATGGGAGGCTGTAGAAAAAATTTGGGTTGATTCCATGAAGGTTGGAAAATGGATGTGCTCCGAGGAGGACCCTTCCGGGAAAGTGTGGGACCCTCTTTTTTCACATGTTTAAATTTCTACCCACACTAAATGACCCCAAAAATTTGTGAGCAATACACATGGCAATGGTAGGGTCCATGCCAATTTTGAACTTTTTCATCAAAGTTTGCATTTTTTGTCATGTACGGCCAATTTTCAGGCTTTCTCAACCGAAAAAATTGCAGTAAATGCATAAATGGTTCAAACTGATTTTTTTTTGCATGTGTTCCTTGTTTGATACAGGTAACAAATGAAAGATAGTAGGGGGCAATACACATATTTCATGATGAAGTTGCTTTACAAAGTGGACAGCGCAGGACGAAGGTTCCGGATGTAGTCTGGGAATCCACCGATGCGATGGTACGGTGACGAATCCATTTTAGCCCATGGGTCCAGCATGGTATAGTATGTCAATTAGGTCCATCCTAACCTAAAGAAGGTGGTAGGCATCAAGTGCTACCCCCATGTGGTCAATATCTAGGGGGGTAGACCGCAAGGGGGCCAATTCCCGGCCTTCATTGAGTCAAAAATTAAAAAATATGAAAATTTTGTATCAATTTAAAATCATTGCACATGTGTGGTTGGTTTGGTCATGGGAGGCTATAGAAAAAATTTGGGTTGATTCGATGAAGGTTGGAAAATGGATGTGCTCCGAGGAGGACCCTTCCGGGAAAGTGTGGGACCCTCTTTTTTCACATGTTTAAATTTCTACCTACACCAAATGACCCCAAAATTTTGTGAGCAATACACATGGCAATGGTAGGGCTCCATGCCAATTTTGAACTTTTTCATCAAAGTTTGCATGTTTTGTCATTTACGGCCAATTTTCAGGCTTTCTCAACCGAAAAAATTGCAGTAAATGCATAAAAGGTTCAAACTGAAAACAATTTTGCATGTGTGCCTTGTTTGATGCAGGTAACACGTGAAAAATAGGAGGGGGCAACACACATATTTCATGATGAAGTTGCTTTACAAAGTGGACAGCGCAGGACGAAGGTTCCGGATGTAGTCTAGGAATCCACTGATACGATGGTACGGTGATGAATCCATTTTAGCCCATCGGTCCAGCATTGTATAGGATGTCAATTAGGTCCATCCTAACCTAAAGAAGGTTTTAGGCATCAAGTGCAACCCTCATGGGGTCAATATCTAGGGGGGGTAGACCGCAAGGAGGCCAATTCCCGGCCTTTATTCAGTCAAAAATTAAATAATATGAAAATTTCGTTTAAATTTAAAAGCATTGCACATGTGTGGTTGCTTTGGTCATGGGAGGCTATAGAAAAAATTTGGGTTGATTCCATGAATGTTGGAAAATGGATGTGCTCTGAGGAGGACCCTTCCGGGATAGTGTGGGACCCTCTTTTTTCACATGTTGAAATTTCTACCAACACCAAATGACACCAAAATTTTGTGAGCAATACACATGGCAATGGTAGGGCTCCATACCAAATTTGGACGTTTTTCATCAAAGTTAGCATGTTTTGTCACGTACGGCCAATTTCAAGGTTTCTCAACCGAAAAAATTGCTGTAAATGCATAAAAGGTTCAAACTAAAAACAATTTTGCATGTGTGCCTTGTTTGATGCAGGTAACACATGGAAAATAGTAGGGGGCAATACACATATTTCATGAGGAAGTTGCTTTACAAAGTGGACAGCGCAGGACGAAAGTTCCGGATGTAGTCTGGGAATCCACCGATGCGTTGATACGGTGATGAATCCATTTTAGCCCATGGGTCCAGCATGGTATAGGATGTTAATTAGGTCCATCCTAACCTAAAGAAGGTGGTAGGCATCAAGTGCTACCCCCATGGGATCCATATCTAGGGGTGTAGACCGCAAGGGGGACAATTCTCGGCCTTTATTGAGTCAAAAATTAAATAATATGCAAATTTTGTTTAAATTTAAAATCATTGCACATGTGTGGTTGTTTTGGTCATGGGAGGCTGTAGAAAAAATTTGGGTTGATTCCATGAAGGTTGGAAAATGGATGTGCTCCGAGGAGGACCCTTCCGGGATAGTGTGGGACCCTCTTTTTCACATGTTGAAATTTCTACCAACACCAAATGACACCAAAATTTTGTGAGCAATACACATGGCAATGGTAGGGCTCCATGCCAAATTTGGACCTTTTTCATCAAAGTTAGCATGTTTTGTCACGTACGACCAATTTTCAGCCTTTCTCAACCGAAAAAATTGCAGTAAATGCATAAAAGGTTCAAACTAAAAACAATTTTGCATGTGTGCATTGTTTGATGCAGGTAACACATGAAAAATAGTAGGGGGCAATACACATATTTCATGATGAAGTTGCTTTACAAAGTGGACAGCGCAGGACGAAGGTTCCGGATGTAGTCTGGGAATCCACCGATGCGATGGTACGATGATGAATCCATTTTAGCCCATTGGTCCAGCATTGTATAGGATGTCAATTAGGTCCATCCTAACCTAAAGAAGGTTTTAGGCATCAAGTGCTACCCCCATGGGGTCAATATCTAGGGTTGTAGACCGCAAGGAGGCCAATTCCCGGCCTTTATTCAGTCAAAAATTAAATAATATGAAAATTTCGTTTAAATTTAAAAGCATTGCACATGTGTGGTTGTTTTGGTCTTGGGTGGCTACAGAAAAAATTTGGGTTGATTCCATGAAGGTTGGAATATGGATGTGCTCCGCGGAGGACCCTTCCGGGATAGTGTGGGAGCCTCTTTTTTCACATGTTCAAATTTCTACCAACACCAAATGACAGCAAAATTTTGTGAGCAATACACATGGCAATGGTAGGGCTCCATACCAAATTTGGGCGTTTTTCATCAAAGTTAGCATGTTTTGTCACGTACGGCCAAATTCAGGCTTTCTCAACCGAAAAATTGCTGTAAATGCATAAAACGTTCAAACTGAAAACAATTTTGCATGTGTGGCTTGTTTGATGCAGGTAACACATGGAAAATAGTAGGGGGCAATAGACATATTTCATGATGAAGTTGCTTTACAAAGTGGACAGCGCAGGACGAAGGTTCCGGATGTAGTCTGGGAATCCACCGATGCGATGATACGGTGATGAATCCATTTTAGCCCATGGGTCCAGCATGGTATAGGATGTCAATTAGGTCCATCCTAACCTAAAGAAGGTGGTAGGCATCAAGTGCTACCCCCATGGGGTCAATATCTAGGGGGTAGACCGCAAGGGGGACAATTCTCGGCCTTTATTGAGTAAAAAATTAAATAGTATGCAAATTTTGTTTAAATTTAAAATCATTGCACATTTGTGGTTGTTTTGGTCATGGGAGGCTGTAGAAAAAATTTGGGTTGATTCCATGAAGGTTGGAAAATGGATGTGCTCCGAGGAGGACCCTTCCGGGAAAGTGTGGGACCCTCTTTTTTCACATGTTTAAATTTCTACCCACACCAAATGACCCCAAAATTTTGTGAGCAATACACATGGCAATGGTAGGGCTTCATGCCAATTTTGAACTTTTTCATCAAAGTTTGCATGTTTTGTCATGTGCGGCCAATTTTTAGGCTTTCTCAACCGAAAAAATTGCAGTAAATGCATAAATGGTTCAAACTAATTTTTTTTTGGCATGTGTTCCTTGTTTGATGCAGGTAACAAATGAAAAATAGTAGGGGGCAATACACATATTTCATGATGAAGTTGCTTTACAAAGTGGACAGCGCAGGACGAAGGTTCCGGATGTAGTCTGGGAATCCACCGATGCGATGGTACGGTGACGAATCCATTTTAGCCCATGGGTCCAGCATGGTATAGGATGTCAATTAGGTCCATCCTAACCTAAAGAAGGTGGTAGGCATCAAGTGCTACCCCCATGTGGTCAATATCTAGGGGGGTAGACCGCAAGGGGGCCAATTCCCGGCCTTTATTGAGTCAAAAATTAAATAATATGAAAATTTTGTATCAATTTAAAATCATTGCACATGTGTGGTTGGTTTGGTCATGGGAGGCTATAGAAAAAATTTGGGTTGATTCCATGAAGGTTGGAAAATGGATGTGCTCCGAGGAGGACCCTTCCGGGATACTCTTTTTTCACATGTTAAAATTTCTACCAACACCAAATGACCCCAAATTTTTGTGAGCAATACACATGGCAATGGTAGGGCGCCATTCCAAATTTGGACGTTTTTCATGAAAGTTAGCATGTTTTGTCATGTACGGCCAATTTTCAGGCTTTCTCAACCGAAAAAAATGCAGTAAATGCATAAAAGGTTTAAACTGAAAACAATTTTGCATGTGTGCCTTGTTTGATGCAGGTAACACATGAAATATAGTAGGGGGCAATACACATATTTCATGATGAAGTTGCTTTACAAAGTGGACAGCACAGGACGAAGGTTCCGGATGTAGTCTGGGAATCCACCGATGTGATGGTATGGTGATGAATCCATTTTAGCCCATGGGTCCAACATGGTATAGGATGTCAGTTAGGTCCATCCTAACCTAAAGAAGGTGGTAGGCATCAAGTGCTATCCCGATGGGGTCAATATCTAGGGGGGTAGACCGCAAGGGGGCCAATTCCCGGCCTTTATTGAGTCAAAAAATAAATAATATGAAAATTTTGTTTAAATTATCATTGCACATGTGTGGTTGTTTTGGTCATGGGAGGCTATAGAAAAAATTTGGGTTGATTCGATGAAGGTTGGAAAATGGATATGCTCCGAGGAGGACCATTCCGGGAAAGTGTGGGACCCTCTTTTTTCACATGTTTAAATTTCTACCTACACCAAATGACCCCAAAATTTTATGAGCAATACACATGGCAATGGTAGGGCTCCATGCCAATTTTGAACTTTTTCATCAAAGTTTGCATGTTTTGTCATGTACGGCCAATTTACAGGATTTCTCAACCGAAAAAATTGCAGTAAATGCATAAAAGGTTCAAACTAAAAACAATTTTGCATGTGTTCCTTGTTTGATGCAGGTAACACATGAAAGATAGTAGGGGGCAATACACATATTTCATGATGAAGTTGCTTTACAAAGTGGACAGCGCAGGATGAAGGTTCCGGATGTAGTCTGGGAGTCCACCGATGCGATGGTACGGTGACGAATCCATTTTAGCCCATGGGTCCAGCATGGTATAGGATGTCAATTAGGTCCATCATAACCTAAAGAAGGTGGTAGGCATCAAGTGCTACCCCCAAGGGGTTAATATCTAGGGGGTAGACCGCAAGGGGGCCAATTCCCGGCCTTTATTGAGTCAAAAATTGAATAATATGAAAATTTTGTATCAATTTAAAATCATTGCACATGTGTGGTTGTTTTGGTCATGGGACGCTATAGAAAAAATTTGGGTAGATTCCATGAAGGTTGGAAAATGGATGTGCTCCGAGGAGGACCCTTCCGGGATAGTGTGGGACCCTCTTTTTCACATGTTGAAATTTCTACCAACACCAAATGAGACCAAAATTTTGTGAGCAATACACATGGCAATGGTAGGGCTCCATGCCAAATTTGGATGTTTTTCATCAAAGTTAGCATGTTTTGTCACGTACGGCCAATTTTCAGGCTTTCTCAACCGAAAAAATTGCAGTAAATGCATAAAAGGTTCAAACTGAAAACAATTTTGCATGTGTGCCTTGTTTGACGCAGGTAACACATGAAAACTAGTAGGGGGCAACACACATATTTCATGATGAAATTGCTTTACAAAGTGGACAGCGCAGGACGAAGGTTCCGGATGTAGTCTAGGAATCCACCGATGCGATGGTACGGTGATGAATCCATTTTAGCCCATGGGTCCAGCATTGTATAGGATGTCAATTAGGTCCATCCTAACCTAAAGAAGGTTTTAGGCATCAAGTGCTACCCCCATGGGGTCAATATCTAGGGGGGTAGACCGCAAGGAGGCCAATTCTCGGCCTTTATTCAGTCAAAAATTAAATAATATGAAAATTTCGTTTAAATTTAAAAGCATTGCACATGTGTGGTTGTTTTGGTCATGGGAGGCTGTAGAAAAAATTTGGGTTGATTCCATGAATGTTGGAAAATGGATGTGCTCTGAGGAGGACCCTTCCGGGATAGTGTGGGACCCTCTTTTTTCACATGTTGAAATTTCTACCAACACCAAATGACCCCAAAATTTTCTGAGCAATACACATGGCAATGGTAGGGCTCCATACGAAATTTGGACGTTTTTCATCAAAGTTAGCATGTTTTGTCACGTACGGCCAATTTCAAGGTTTCTCAACCGAAAAAATTGCTGTAAATGCATAAAAGGTTCAAACTGAAAACAATTTTGCATGTGTGCCTTGTTTGATGCAGGTAACACATGGAAAATAGTAGGGGGGAATACACATATTTCATGATGAAGTTGCTTTACAAAGTGGACAGCGCAGGACGAAAGTTCCGGATGTAGTCTGGGAATCAACCGATGCGATGATACGGTGATGAATCTATTTTAGCCCATGGGTCCAGCATGGTATAGGATGTCAATTAGGTCCATTCTAACCTAAAGAAGGTGGTAGGCATCAAGTGCTACCCCCATGGGGTCAATATCTAGGGGTGTAGACCGCAAGGGGGACAATTCTCGGCCTTTATTGAGTCAAAAATTAAATAATATGCAAATTTTGTTTAAATTTAAAATAATTGCACATGTGTGTTTGTTTTGGTCATGGGACGCTGTAGAAAAAATTTGGGTTGATTCCATGAAGGCTAGAAAATGGATGTGCTCCGAGGAGGACCCTTCCGGGATAGTGTGGGACCCTCTTTTTCACATGTTGAAATTTCTACCAACACCAAATGACCCCAAAATTTTGTGAGCAATACACATGGCAATGGTAGGGCTCCATGCCAAATTTGGATGTTTTTCATCAAAAGTTAACTTGTTTTGTCACGTACGGCCAATTTTCAGGCTTTCTCAACCGAAAAAATTGCAGTAAATGCATAAATGGTTCAAACTAAAAACAATTTTGCATGTGTTCCTTGTTTGATGCAGGTAACACATGAAAACTAGTAGGGGGTAATACATATATTTCATGATGAAGTTGCTTTACAAAGTGGACAGCGCAGGACGAAGGTTCCGGATGTAGGCTGGGAATCCACAGATGCGATGGTACGGTGATGAACCCATTTTATCCCATGGGTCCAGCATGGTATAGGATATCAATTAGGTCCATCCTAACCTAAATAATGTGGTAGGCATCAAGTGCTACCCCCATGGGGTCAATACCTAGGGGGGTAGACCGCAAGGGGGCCAATTCCCAGCCATTATTGAGTCAAAAATTAAATAATATGAAAATTTTGTATCAATTTAAAATCATTGCACATGTGTGGTTGTTTGGTCATGATAGGCTATAGAAAAAATTTGGGTTGATTCCATGAAGGTTGGAAAATGGATGTGCTCCGAGGAGGACCCTTCCGGGATACTCTTTTTTCACATGTTGAAATTTTTACCAACAACAAATGACCCCAAAATTTTGTGAGCAATACACATGGCAATGGTAGGGCGCCATACCAAATTTGGACGTTTTTCATGAAAGTTAGCATGTTTTGTCACGTACGGCCAATTTTCAGGCTTTCTCAACCGAAAAAATTACAGTAAATGCATAAAAGGTTCAAACTGAAAACAATTTTGCATGTGTGCCTTGTTTGATGCAGGTAATACATGGAAAATAGTAGAGGGCAATACACATATTTCATGATGAAGTTTCTTTACAAAGTGAATAGCGCAGGACGTAGTTTCCGGATGTAGTCTGGGAATCCACCGATACGATAGTACGGTGATGAATCCATTTTAGCCCATGGGTCCACCATTGTATAGGTTGTCAATTAGGTCCATCCTAACCTAAAGAAGGTGGTAGGCATCAAGTGCTACCCCCATGGGGTCAATATCTAGGGGGGTAGACCGCAAGGGGGACAATTCTTGGCCTTTATTGAGTCAAAAATTAAATAATATGCAAATTTTGTTTAAATTTAAAACCATTGCACTTGTGTGGTTGTTTTGGTCATGGGAGTCTATAGAAAAAAATTGGGTTGATTCCATGAAGGTTGGAAAATGGATGTGCTCCAA
The DNA here is from genome assembly GCA_011799875.1 of Thinopyrum elongatum. Lineage (NCBI taxonomy): Eukaryota > Viridiplantae > Streptophyta > Magnoliopsida > Poales > Poaceae > Thinopyrum > Thinopyrum elongatum. The sequence goes on along the minus strand of CM022303.1, from coordinate 96,504,440 downwards.
GGAGGACCCTTCCGAGATAGTGTGGGACCCTCTTTTTCACATGTTGAAATTTCTACCAACACCAAATGACACCAAAATTTTGTGAGCAATACACATGGCAATGGTAGGGCTCCAGTCCAAATTTGGACGTTTTTCATCAAAGTTAGCATGTTTTGTCACGTACGGCCAATTTCCAGGCGTTCTCAACCGAAAAAAATTGCAGTAAATGCATAAAAGGTTCAAACTGAAAACAATTTTGCATGTGTGCCTTGTTTGATGGAGGTAACACATGAAAAATAGTAGGGGGCAATACACATATTTCATGATGAAGTTGCTTTACAAAGTGGACAGCGCAAGACGAAGGTTCCGGATGTTGTCTAGGAATCCACCGATGCGATGGTACAGTGATGAATCCATTTTAGCCCATGGGTCCAGCATTGTATAGGATGTCAATTAGGTCCATCCTAACCTAAAGAAGGTTTTAGGCATCAAGTGCTACCTCCATGGGGTCAATATCTAGGGGGGTAGACCGCAAGGAGGCCATTTCCCGGCCTTTATTGAGTCAAAAATTAAATAATATGAAAATTTCGTTTAAATTTAAAAGCATCGCACATGTGTGGTTGTTTTGGTCTTGGGAGGCTATAGAAAAAATTTGGGTTCATTCCATGAAGGTTGGAAAATGGATGTGCTCCGAGGAGGACCCTTCCGGGATAGTGTGGGACCCACTTTTTTCACATGTTGAAATTTCTACCAACACCAAATGACCCCAAAATTTTGTGAGCAATACACATGGCAATGCTAGGGCTCCATACTAAATTTGGACGTTTTTCATCAAAGTTATCATGTTTTGCCACGTACGTCCAATTTCAGGCTTTCTCAACCGAAAAATTGCTGTAAATGCATAAAAGGTTCAAACTGAAAACAATTTTGCATGTGTGCCTTGTTTGATGCAGGTAACACATGGAAAATAGTAGTGGGCAATACACATATTTCATGATGAAGTTGCTTTACAAAGTGGACAGCGCAGGACGAAAGTTCCGGATGTAGTCTGGGAATCCACCGATGCGATGATACGGTGATGAATCTATTTTAGCCCATGGGTCCAGCATGGTATAGGATGTCAATTAGGTCCATCCTAACCTAAAGAAGGTGGTAGGCATCAAGTGCTACCCCCATGGGGTCAATATCTAGGGGTGTAGACCGCAAGGGGGACAATTCTCGGCCTTTATTGAGTCAAAAATTAAATAATATGCAAATTTTGTTTAAATTTAAAATCATTGCACATGTGTGTTTGTTTTGGTCATGGGAGGCTGTAGAAAAAATTTGGGTTGATTCCATGAAGGCTAGAAAATGGATGTGCTCCGAGGAGGACCCTTCCGGGATAGTGTGGGACCCTCTTTTTCACATGTTGAAATTTCTACCAACACCAAATGACCCCAAAATTTTGTGAGCAATACACATGGCAATGTTAGGGCTCCATGCCAAATTTGGATGTTTTTCATCAAAAGTTAACTTGTTTTGTCACGTACGGCCAATTTTCAGGCTTTCTCACCCGAAAAAATTGCAGTAAATGCATAAATGGTTCAAACTAAAAACAATTTTGCATGTGTTCCTTGTTTGATGCAGGTAACACATGAAAACTAGTAGGGGGCAATACATATATTTCATGATGAAGTTGCTTTACAAAGTGGACAGCGCTGGACGAAGGTTCCAGATGTAGGCTGGGAATCCACAGATGCGATGGTACGGTGATGAACCCATTTTATCCCATGGGTCCAGCATGGTATAGGATGTCAATTAGGTCCATCCTAACCTAAATAAGGTGGTAGGCATCAAGTGCTACCCCCATGGGGTCAATATCTAGGGGGGTAGACCGCAAGGGGGCCAATTCCCAGCCATTATTGAGTCAAAAATTAAATAACATGAAAATTTTGTATCAATTTAAAATCATTGCACATGTGTGGTTGGTTTGGTCATGGTAGGCTATAGAAAAAATTTGGGTTGATTCCATGAAGGTTGGAAAATGGATGTGCTCCGAGGAGGACCCTTCCGGGATACTTCTTTTTCACATGTTGAAATTTCTACCAACACCAAATGACCCCAAAATTTTGTGAGCAATACACATGGCAATGGTAGGGCGCCATACCAAATTTGGACGTTTTTCATGAAAGTTAGCATGTTTTGTCACGTACGGCCAATTTTCAGGCTTTCTCAACGGAAAAAATTACAGTAAATGCATAAAAGGTTCAAACTGAAAACAATTTTGCATGTGTGCCTTGTTTGATGCAGGTAATACATGGAAAATAGTAGAGGGCAATACACATATTTCATGATGAAGTTTCTTTACAAAGTGAATAGCGCAGGACGTAGTTTCCGGATGTAGTCTGGGAATCCACCGATGCGATAGTACGGTGATGAATCCATTTTAGCCCATGGGTCCACCATTGTATAGGTTGTCAATTAGGTCCATCCTAACCTAAAGAGGGTGGTAGGCATCAAGTGCTACCCCCATGGGGTCAATATCTAGGGGGGTAGACCGCAAGGGAGACAATTCTTGGCCTTTATTGAGTCAAAAATTAAATAATATGCAAATTTTGTTTAAATTTAAAACCATTGCACTTGTGTGGTTGTTTTGGTCATGGGAGTCTATAGAAAAAAATTGGGTTGATTCCATGAAGGTTGGAAAATGGATGTGCTCCAAGGAGGACCCTTCCGAGATAGTGTGGGACCCTCTTTTTCACATGTTGAAATTTCTACCAACACCAAATGACACCAAAATTTTGTGAGCAATACACATGGCAATGGTAGGGCTCCATTCCAAATTTGGACGTTTTTCATCAAAGTTAGCATGTTTTGTCACGTACGGCCAATTTCCAGGCGTTCTCAACCGAAAAAAATTGCAGTAAATGCATAAAAGGTTCAAACTGAAAACAATTTTGCATGTGTGCCTTGTCTGATGGAGGTAACACATGAAAAATAGTAGGGGGCAATACACATATTTCATGATGAAGTTGCTTTACAAAGTGGACAGCGCAAGACGAAGGTTCCGGATGTTGTCTAGGAATCCACCGATGCGATGGTACAGTGATGAATCCATTTTAGCCCACGGTTCCAGCATTGTATAGGATGTCAATTAGGTCCATCCTAACCTAAAGAAGGTTTCAGGCATCAAGTGCTACCTCCATGGGGTCAATATCTAGGGGGGTAGACCGCAAGGAGGCCATTTCCCGGCCTTTATTGAGTCAAAAATTAAATAATATGAAAATTTCGTTTAAATTTAAAAGCATCGCACATGTGTGGTTGTTTTGGTCTTGGGAGGCTATAGAAAAAATTTGGGTTCATTCCATGAAGGTTGGAAAATGGATGTGCTCCGAGGAGGACCCTTCCGGGATAGTGTGGGACCCACTTTTTTCACATGTTGAAATTTCTACCAACACCAAATGACCCCAAAATTTTGTGAGCAATACACATGGCAATGCTAGGGCTCCATACTAAATTTGGACGTTTTTCATCAAAGTTATCATGTTTTGCCACGTACGTCCAATTTCAGGCTTTCTCAACCGAAAAATTGCTGTAAATGCATAAAAGGTTCAAACTGAAAACAATTTTGCATGTGTGCCTTGTTTGATGCAGGTAACACATGGAAAATAGTAGGGGGCAATAGACATATTTCATGATGAAGTTGCTTTACAAAGTGGACAGCGCAGGACGAAGGTTCCGGATGTAGTCTGGGAATCCACAGATGCGATGGTACGGTGATGAACCCATTTTATCCTATGGGTCCAGCATGGTATATGATGTCAATTAGGTCCATCCTAACCTAAAGAAGGTGGTAGGCATCAAGTGCTACCCCCATGGGGTCAATATCTAGGGGGGTAGACCGCAAGGGGGACAATTCTCGGCCTTTATTGATTCAAAAATTAAATAATATGCAAATTTTGTTTAAATTTAAAATCATTGCACATGTGTGGTTGTTTTGGTCATGGGAGGCTGTAGAAAAAAATTGGGTTCATTCCATGAAGGTTAGAAAATGGATGTGCTCCGAGGAGGACCCTTCCGGGATAGTGTGGGACCCTCTTTTTCACATGTTGAAATTTCTACCAACACCAAATGAGACCAAAATTTTGTGAGCAATACACATGGCAATGGTAGGGCTCCATGCCAAATTTGGATGTTTTTCATCAAAGTTAGCATGTTTTGTCACGTACGGCCAATTTTCAGGCTTTCTCAACCGAAAAAATTGCAGTAAATGCATAAAAGGTTCAAACTGAAAACAATTTTGCATGTGTGCCTTGTTTGACGCAGGTAACACATGAAAACTAGTAGGGGGCAACACACATATTTCATGATGAAGTTGCTTTACAAAGTGGACAGCGCAGGACGAAGGTTCCGGATGTAGTCTAGGAATCCACCGATGCGATGGTACGGTGATGAATCCATTTTAGCCCATGGGTCCAGCATTGTATAGGATGTCAATTAGGTCCATCCTAACCTAAAGAAGGTTTTAGGCATCAAGTGCTACCCCCATGGGGTCAATATCTAGGGGGGTAGACCGCAAGGAGGCCAATTCCCGGCCTTTATTCAGTCAAAAATTAAATAATATGAAAATTTCTTTTAAATTTAAAAGCATTGCACATGTGTGGTTGTTTTGGTCATGGGAGGCTGTAGAAAAAAATTGGGTTGATTCCATGAATGTTGGAAAATGGATGTGCTCTGAGGAGGACCCTTCCGGGATAGTGTGGGACCCTCTTTTTTCACATGTTGAAATTTCTACCAACACCAAATGACCCCAAAATTTTCTGAGCAATACACATGGCAATGGTAGGGCTCCATACGAAATTTGGACGTTTTTCATCAAAGTTAGCATGTTTTGTCACGTACGGCCAATTTCAAGGTTTCTCAACCGAAAAAATTGCTGTAAATGCATAAAAGGTTCAAACTGAAAACAATTTTGCATGTGTGCCTTGTTTGATGCAGGTAACACATGGAAAATAGTAGGGGGCAATACACATATTTCATGATGAAGTTGCTTTACAAAGTGGACAGCGCAAGATGAAGGTTCCGGATGTTGTCTGGGAATCCACCGATGCGATGATACGGTGATGAATCTATTTTAGCCCATGGGTCCAGCATGGTATAGGATGTCAATTAGGTCCATCCTAACCTAAAGAAGGTGGTAGGCATCAAGTGCTACCTCCATGGGGTCAATATCTAGGGGGGTAGACCGCAAGGAGGCCATTTCCCGGCCTTTATTGAGTCAAAAATTAAATAATATGAAAATTTCGTTTAAATTTAAAAGCATCGCACATGTGTGGTTGTTTTGGTCTTGGGAGGCTATAGAAAAAATTTGGGTTCATTCCATGAAGGTTGGAAAATGGATGTGCTCCGAGGAGGACCCTTCCGGGATAGTGTGGGACCCACTTTTTTCACATGTTGAAATTTCTACCAACACCAAATGACCCCAAATTTTTTTGAGCAATACACATGGCAATGCTAGGGCTCCATTCTAAATTTGGACGTTTTTCATCAAAGTTAGCATGTTTTGCCACGTACGTCCAATTTCAGGCTTTCTCAACCGAAAAATTGCTGTAAATGCATAAAAGGTTCAAACTGAAAACAATTTTGCATGTGTGCCTTGTTTGATGCAGGTAACACATGGAAAATAGGAGGGGGCAATAGACATATTTCATGATGAAGTTGCTTTACAAAGTGGACAGCGCAGGACGAAGGTTCCGGATGTAGTCTGGGAATCCACAGATGCGATGGTACGGTGATGAACCCATTTTAACCTATGGGTCCAGCATGGTATATGATGTCAATTAGGTCCATCCTAACCTAAAGAAGGTGGTAGGCATCAAGTGCTACCCTCATGGGGTCAATATCTAGGGGGGTAGACCGCAAGGGGGACAATTCTCGGCCTTTATTGATTCAAAAATTAAATAATATGCAAATTTTGTTTAAATTTAAAATCATTGCACATGTGTGTATGTTTTGGTCATGGGAGGCTGTAGAAAAAAATTGGGTTCATTCCATGAAGGTTAGAAAATGGATGTGCTCCGAGGAGGACCCTTCCGGGATAGTGTGGGACCCTCTTTTTCACATGTTGAAATTTCTACCAACACCAAATGACCCCAAAATTTTGTGAGCAATACACATGGCAATGGTAGGGCTCCATGCCAAATTTGGATGTTTTTCATCAAAAGTTAACTTGTTTTGTCACGTACGGGTAATTTTCAGGCTTTGTCAACCGAAAAAATTGCAGTAAATGCACAAATGGTTCAAACTAAAAACAATTTTGCATGTGTGCCTTGTTTGATGCAGGTAACACATGAAAACTAGTAGGGGGCAATACATATATTTCATGATGAAGTTGTTTTACAAAGTGGACAGCGCAGGACGAAGGTTCCGGATGTAGGCTGGGAATCCACAGATGCGATGGTACGGTGATGAACCCATTTTATCCCATGGGTCCAGCATGGTATAGGATGTCAATTAGGTCCATCCTAACCTAAATAAGGTGGTAGGCATCAAGTGCTACCCCCATGGGGTCAATATCTAGGGGGGTAGACCGCAAGGGGGCCAATTCCCAGCCATTATTGAGTCAAAAATTAAATAATATGAAAATTTTGTATCAATTTAAAATCATTGTACATGTGTGGTTGGTTTGGTCATGGTAGGCTATAGAAAAAATTTGGGTTGATTCCATGAAGGTTGGAAAATGGATGTGCTCCGAGGAGGACCCTTCCGGGATACTCCTTTTTCACATGTTGAAATTTCTACCAACACCAAATGACCCCAAAATTTTGTGAGCAATACACATGGCAATGGTAGGGCGCCATACCAAATTTGGACGTTTTTCATGAAAGTTAGCATGTTTTGTCACGTACGGCCAATTTTCAGGCTTTCTCATCATAAAAAATTACAGTAAATGCATAAAAGGTTCAAACTGAAAACAATTTTGCATGTGTGCCTTGTTTGATGCAGGTAATACATGGAAAATAGTAGAGGGCAATACACATATTTCATGATGAAGTTTCTTTACAAAGTGAATAGCGCAGGACGTAGTTTCCGGATGTAGTCTGGGAAACCACCGATGCGATAGTACGGTGATGAATCCATTTTAGCCCATGGGTCCACCATTGTATAGGTTGTCAATTAGGTCCATCCTAACCTAAAGAAGGTGGTAGGCATCAAGTGCTACCCCCATGGGGTCAATATCTAGGGGGGTAGACCGCAAGGGGGACAATTCTTGGCCTTTATTGAGTCAAAAATTAAATAATATGCAAATTTTGTTTAAATTTAAAACCATTGCACTTGTGTGGTTGTTTTGGTCATGGGAGTCTATAGAAAAAAATTGGGTTGATTCCATGAAGGTTGGAAAATGGATGTGCTCCAAGGAGGACCCTTCCGAGATAGTGTGGGACCCTCTTTTTCACATGTTGAAATTTCTACCAACACCAAATGACAACAAAATTTTGTGAGCAATACACATGGCAATGGTAGGGCTCCATTCCAAATTTGGACGTTTTTCATCAAAGTTAGCATGTTTTGTCACGTACGGCCAATTTCCAGGCGTTCTCAACCGAAAAAATTGCAGTAAATGCATAAAAGGTTCAAACTGAAAACAATTTTGCATGTGTGCCTTGTTTGATGGAGGTAACACATGAAAAATAGTAGGGGGCAATACACATATTTCATGATGAAGTTGCTTTACAAAGTGGACAGCGCAAGACGAAGGTTCCGGATGTTGTCTAGGAATCCACCGATGCGATCGTACAGTGATGAATCCATTTTAGCCCATGGGTCCAGCATTGTATAGGATGTCAATTAGGTCCATCCTAACCTAAAGAAGGTTTTAGGCATCAAGTGCTACCTCCATGGGGTCAATATCTAGGGGGGTAGACCGCAAGGAGGCCATTTCCCGGCCTTTATTGAGTCAAAAATTAAATAATATGAATATTTCGTTTAAATTTAAAAGCATCGCACATGTGTGGTTGTTTTGGTCTTGGGAGGCTATAGAAAAAATTTGGGTTCATTCCATGAAGGTTGGAAAATGGATGTGCTCCGAGGAGGACCCTTCCGGGATAGTGTGGGACCCACTTTTTTCACATGTTGAAATTTCTACCAACACCAAATGACCCCAAAATTTTGTGAGCAATACACATGGCAATGCTAGGGCTCCATACTAAATTTGGACGTTTTTCATCAAAGTTAGCATGTTTTGACACGTACGTCCAATTTCAGGCTTTCTCAACCGAAAAATTGCTGTAAATGCATAAAAGGTTCAAACTGAAAACAATTTTGCATGTGTGACTTGTTTGATGCAGGTAACACATGGAAAATAGGAGGGGGCAATAGACATATTTCATGATGAAGTTGCTTTACAAAGTGGAAAGCGCAGGACGAAGGTTCCGGATGTAGTCTGGGAATCCACAGATGCGATGGTACGGTGATGAACCCATTTTAACCTATGGGTCCAGCATGGTATATGATGTCAATTAGGTCCATCCTAACCTAAAGAAGGTGGTAGGCATCAAGTGCTACCCCCATGGGGTCAATATCTAGGGGGGTAGACCGCAAGGGGGACAATTCTCGGCCTTTATTGATTCAAAAATTAAATAATATGCAAATTTTGTTTAAATTTAAAATCATTGCACATGTGTGTATGTTTTGGTCATGGGAGGCTGTAGAAAAAAATTGGGTTCATTCCATGAAGGTTAGAAAATGGATGTGCTCCGAGGAGGACCCTTCCGGGATAGTGTGGGACCCTCTTTTTCACATGTTGAAATTTCTACCAACACCAAATGACCCCAAAATTTTGTGACCAATACACATGGCAATGGTAGGGCTCCATGCCAAATTTGGATGTTTTTCATCAAAAGTTAACTTGTTTTGTCACGTACGGCCAATTTTCAGGCTTTCTCAACCAAAAAATTGCAGTAAATGCATAAATGGTTCAAACTAAAAACAATTTTGCATGTGTGCCTTGTTTGATGCAGGTAACACATGAAAACTAGTAGGGGGCAATACATATATTTCATGATGAAGTTGCTTTACAAAGTGGACAGCGCAGGACGAAGGTTCCGGATGTAGGCTGGGAATCCACAGATGCGATGGTACGGTGATGAACCCATTTTATCCCATGGGTCCAGCATGGTATAGGATGTCAATTAGGTCCATCCTAACCTAAATACGGTGGTAGGCATCAAGTGCTACCCCCATGGGGTCAATATCTAGGGGGGTAGACCGCAAGGGTGCCAATTCCCGGCCTTTATTGAGTTAAAAATTAAATAATATGAAAATTTTGTATCAATTTAAAATCATTGCACATGTTTGGTTGGTTTGGTCATGGTAGGCTATTGAAAAAATTTGGGTTGATTCCATGAAGGTTGGAAAATGGATGTGCTCCGAGGAGGACCCTTCCGGGATACTCCTTTTTCACATGTTGAAATTTCTACCAACACCAAATGACCCCAAACTTTTCTGAGCAATACACATGGCAATGGTAGGGCGCCATACCAAATTTGGACGTTTTTCATGAAAGTTAGCATGTTTTATCACGTACGGCCAATTTTCAGGCTTTCTCAACCGAAAAAATTGCAGTAAATGCATAAAAGGTTCAAACTAAAAACAATTTTGCATGTGTGCCTTGTTTGATGCAGGTAATACATGGAAAATAGTAGAGGGCAATACATATGTTTCATGATGAAGTTTCTTTACAAAGTGGATAGCGCAGGACGTAGTTTCCGGATGTAGTCTGGGAATCCACCGATGCGATAGTACAGTGATGAATCCATTTTAGCCCATGGGTCCACCATTGTATAGGATGTCAATTAGGTACATCCTAACCTAAAGAAGGTGGTAGGCATCAAGTGCTACCCTCATGGGGTCAATATCTAGGGGGTAGACCGCAAGGGGGACAATTCTTGGCCTTTATTGAGTCAAAAATTAAATAATATGCAAATTTTGTTTAAATTTAAAACCATTGCACTTGTGTGGTTGTTTTGGTCATGGGAGTCTATAGAAAAAATTTGCGTTGATTCCATGAAGGTTGGAAAATGGATGTGCTCCAAGGAGGACCCTTCCGAGATAGTGTGGGACCCTCTTTTTCACATGTTGAAATTTCTACCAACACCAAATGACACCAAAATTTTGTGAGCAATACACATGGCAATGGTAGGGCTCCATTCCAAATTTGGACGTTTTTCATCAAAGTTAGCATGTTTTGTCACGTACGGCCAATTTCCAGGCTTTCTCAACCGAAAAAATTGCAGTAAATGCATAAAAGGTTCAAACTGAAAACAATTTTGCATGTGTGCCTTGTTTGATGGAGGTAACACATGAAAAATAGTAGGGGGCAATACACATATTTCATGATGAAGTTGCTTTACAAAGTGGACAGCGCAGGACGAAGGTTCCGGATGTTGTCTAGGAATCCACCGATGCGATGGTACAGTGATGAATCCATTTTAGCCCATGGGTCCAGCATTGTATAGGATGTCAATTAGGTCCATCCTAACCTAAAGAAGGTTTTAGGCATCAAGTGCTACCTCCATGGGGTCAATATCTAGGGGGGTAGACCGCAAGGAGGCCATTTCCCGGCCTTTATTGAGTCAAAAATTAAATAATATGAAAATTTCATTTAAATTTAAAAGCATCGCACATGTGTGGTTGTTTTGGTCTTGGGAGGCTATAGAAAATTTGGGTTCATTCCATGAAGGTTGGAAAATGGATGTGCTCCGAGGAGGACCCTTCCGGGATAGTGTGGGACCCACTTTTTTCACATGTTGAAATTTCTACCAACACCAAATGACCCCAAAATTTTGTGAGCAATACACATGGCAATGCTAGGGCTCCATACTAAATTTGGACGTTTTTCATCAAAGTTAGCATGTTTTGCCACGTACGTCCACTTTCAGGCTTTCTCAACCGAAAAATTGCAGTAAATGCATAAAAGGTTCAAACTGAAAACAATTTTGCATGTGTGCCTTGTTTGATGCAGGTAACACATGGAAAATAGTAGGGGGCAATAGACATATTTCATGATGAAGTTGCTTTACAAAGTGGACAGCGCAGGACGAAGGTTCCGGATGTAGTCTGGAAATCCACAGATGCGATGGTACGGTGATGAACCCATTTTATCCTATGGGTCCAGCATGGTATATGATGTCAATTAGGTCCATCCTAACCTAAAGAAGGTGGTAGGCATCAAGTGCTACCCCCATGGGGTCAATATCTAGGGGGGTAGACCGCAAGGGGGACAATTCTCGGCCTTTATTGAGTCAAAAATTAAATAATATGCAAATTTTGTTTAAATTTAAAATCATTGCACATGTGTTGTTGTTTTGGTCATGGGAGGCTGTAGAAAAAAATTGGGTTGATTCCATGAAGGTTAGAAAATGGATGTGCTCCGAGGAGGACCCTTCCGGGATAGTGTGGGACCCTCTTTTTCACATGTTGAAATTTCTACCAACACCAAATGACCCCAAAATTTTGTGAGTAATACACATGGCAATGGTAGGGCTCCATGCCAAATTTGGATGTTTTTCATCAAAAGTTAACTTGTTTTGTCACGTACGGGTAATTTTCAGGCTTTCTCAACCGAAAAAATTGCAGTAAATGCATAAATGGTTCAAAGTAAAAACAATTTTGCATGTGTGCCTTGTTTGATGCAGGTAACACATGAAAACTAGTAGGGGGCAATACATATATTTCATGATGAAGTTGTTTTACAAAGTGGACAGTGCAGGACGAAGGTTCCGGATGTAGGCTGGGAATCCACAGATGCGATGGTACGGTGATGAACCCATTTCATCCCATGGGTCCAGCATGTTATAGGATGTCAATTAGGTCCATCCTAACCTAAATAAGGTTGTAGGCATCAAGTGCTACCCCCATGGGGTCAATATCTAGGGGGGTAGACCGCAAGGGGGCCAATTTCCGGCCTTTATTGAGTCAAAAATTAAATAATATGAAAATTTTGTATCAATTTAAAATCATTGCACATGTGTGGTTGGTTTGGTCATGGTAGGCTATAGAAAAAATTTGGGTTGATTCCATGAAGGTTGGAAAATGGATGTGCTCCAAGGAGGACCCTTCTGGGATACTCCTTTTTCACATGTTGAAATTTCTACCAACACCAAATGACCCCAAAATTTTGTGAGCAATACACATGACAATGGTAGGGCGCCATACCAAATTTGGACGTTTTTCATGAAAGTTAGCATGTTTTGTCACGTACGGCCAATTTTCAGGCTTTCTCAACCGAAAAAAATGCAGTAAATGCATAAAAGGTTCAAACTGAAAACAATTTTGCATGTGTGCCTTGTTTGATGCAGGTAATACATGGAAAATAGTAGAGGGCAATACACATATTTCATGATGAAGTTTCTTTACAAAGTGGATAGCGCAGGACGTAGTTTCCGGATGTAGTCTGGGAATCCACCGACGCGATAGTACAGTGATGAATCCATTTTAGCCCATGGGTCCACCATTGTATAGGATGTCAATTAGGTCCATCCTAACCTAAAGAAGGTTTTAGGCATCAAGTGCTACCCCCATGGGGTCAATATCTAGGGGGGTAGACCGCAAGGGGGACAATTCTTGGCCTTTATTGAGTCAAAAATTAAATAATATGCAAATTTTGTTTAAATTTAAAACCATTGCACTTGTGTGGTTGTTTTGGTCATGGGAGTCTATAGAAAAAAATTGGGTTGATTCCATGAAGGTTGGAAAACGGATGTGCTCCAAGGAGGACCCTTCCGGGATAGTGTGGGACCCTCTTTTTCACATGTTGAAATTTCTACCAACACCAAATGACACCAAATTTTGTGAGCAATACGCATGGAAATGGTAGGGCTCCATTCCAAATTTGGACGTTTTTCATCAAAGTTAGCATGTTTTGTCACGTACGGCCAATTTCCAGGCTTTCTCAACCGAAAAAATTGCAGTAAATGCATAAAAGGTTCAAACTGAAAACAATTTTGCATGTGTGCCTTGTTTGATGGTGGTAACACATGAAAAATAGTAGGGGGCAATACACATATTTCATGATGAAGTTGCTTTACAAAGTGGACAGCGCAGGACGAAGGTTCCGGATGTAGTGTAGGAATCCCTCGATGCGATGTTACATTGATGAATCCATTTTAGCCCATGGGTCCAGCATTGTATAGGATGTCAATTAGGTCCATCCTAACCTAAAGAAGGTTTTAGGCATCAAGTGCTACCCCCATGGGGTCAATATCTAGGGGGGTAGACCGCAAGGGGGACAATTCTCGGCCTTTATTGAGTCAAAAATGAAATCATATGCAATTTTTTTTAAAATTTAAAATCATTGCACATGTGTGGTTGTTTTGGTCATGGGAGGCTGTAGAAAAAATTTGGGTTGATTCCATGAAGGTTGGAAAATGGATGTGCTCCGAGGAGGACCCTTCCGGGATAGTGTGGGACCCTCTTTTTCACATGTTGAAATTTCTACCAACACCAAATGACCCCAAAATTTTGTGAGCAATACACATGGCAATGGTAGGGCTCCATGCCAAATTTGGATGTTTTTCATCAAAAGTTAACTTGTTTTGTCACGTACGGCCAATTTTCAGGCTTTCTCAACCAAAAAATTGCAGTAAATGCATAAATGGTTCAAACTAAAAACAATTTTGCATGTGTGCCTTGTTTGATGCAGGTAACACATGAAAACTAGTAGGGGGCAATACATATATTTCATGATGAAGTTGCTTTACAAAGTGGACAGCGCAGGACGAAGGTTCCGGATGTAGGCTGGGAATCCATAGATATGATGGTACGGTGATGAACCCATTTTATCCCATGGGTCCAGCATGGTATAGGATGTCAATTAGGTCCATCCTAACCTAAATACGGTGGTAGGCATCAAGTGCTACCCCCATGGGGTCAATATCTAGGGGGGTAGACCGCAAGGGGGCCAATTCCCGGCCTTTATTGAGTTAAAAATTAAATAAAATGAAAATTTTGTATCAATTTAAAATCATTGCAGATGAAGGTTGGAAAATGGATGTGCTCCGAGGAGGACCCTTCCGGGATACTCCTTTTTCACATGTTGAAATTTCTACCAACACCAAATGACCCCAAACTTTTCTGAGCAATACACATGGCAATGGCAGGGCGCCATACCAAATTTGGACGTTTTTCATGAAAGTTAGCATGTTTTATCACGTACGGCCAATTTTCAGGCTTTCTCAACCGAAAAAATTGCAGTAAATGCATAAAAGGTTCAAACTGAAAACAATTTTGCATGTGTGCCTTGTTTGATGCAGGTAATACATGGAAAATAGTAGAGGGCAATACACATATTTCATGATGAAGTTTCTTTACAAAGTGGATAGCGCAGGACGTAGTTTCCGGATGTAGTCTGGGAATCCACCGATGCGATAGTACAGTGATGAATCCATTTTAGCCCATGGGTCCACCATTGTATAGGATGTCAATTAGGTACATCCTAACCTAAAGAAGGTGGTAGGTATCAAGTGCTACCCCCATGGGGTCAATATCTAGGGGGGTAGACCGCAATGGGGACAATTCATGGCCTTTATTGAGTAAAAAATGAAATAATTTGCAAATTTTGTTTAAATATAAAACCATTGCACTGTTGTGGTTGTTTTGGTCATGGGAGTCTATAGAAAAAATTTGGGTTGATTCCATGAAGGTTGGAAAATGGATGTGCTCCAGGGAGGACACTTCCGGGATAGTGTGGGACCCTCTTTTTCACATGTTGAAATTTCTACCAACACCAAATGACACCATAATTTTGTGACCAATACACATGGCAATGGTAGGGCTCCATTCCAAATTTGGACGTTTTTCATCAAAGTTAGCATATTTTGTCACGTACGGCCAATTTCCAGGCTTTCTCAAACGAAAAAATTGCAGTAAATGCATAAAAGATTCAAACTCAAAACAATTTTGCATGTGTGCCTTGTTTGATGGAGGTAACACATGAAAAATAGTAGGGGGCAATACACATATTTCATGATGAAGTTGCTTTACAAAGTGGACAGGGCAGGACGAAGGTTCCGGATGTAGTCTAGGAATCCACCGATGCGAAGGTACAGTGATGAATCCATTTTAGCCAATGGGTCCAGCATTGTATAGGATTTCAATTAGGTCCATCCTAACCTAAAGAAGGTTTTAGGCATCAAGTGCTACCCCCATGGGGTCAATATCTTGGGGGGTAGACCGCAAGGAGGCCATTTCCCGGCCTTTATTCAGTCAAAAATTAAATAATATGAAAATTTCGTTTAAATTTAAAAGCATTGCACATGTGTGGTTGTTTTGGTCTTGGGAGGCTATAGAAAAAATTTATGTTCATTCCATGAAGGTTGGAAAATGGATGTGCTCCGAGGAGGACCCTTCCGGGATAGTGTGGGACCCTCTTTTTTCACATGTTGAAATTTCTATCAACACCAAATGACCCCAAAATTTTGTGAGCAATACACATGGCAATGGTAGGGCTCCATACTAAATTTGGACGTTTTTCATCAAAGTTTGCATGTTTTGCCACGTACATCCAATTTCAGGCTTTCTCAACCGAAAAATTGCTGTAAATGCATAAAAGGTTCAAACTGAAAACAATTTTGCATGTGTGCCTTGTTTGATGCAGGTAACACATGGAAAATATTAGGGGGCAATAGACATATTTCATGATGAAGTTGCTTTACAAAGTGGACAGCGCAGGACGAAGTTTCCGGATGTAGTCTGGGAATCCACAGATGCGATGATACGGTGATGAATCCATTTTAGCCCATGGGTCCAGCATGGTATAGGATGTCAATTAGGTCCATCCTAACCTAAAGAAGGTGGTAGGCATCAAGTGCTACCCCCATGGGGTCAATATCTAGGGGGGTAGACCGCAAGGGGGACAATTCTTGGCCTTTATTGAGTCAAAAATTAAAAAATATGCAAATTTTGTTTAAATTTAAAATCATTGCACATGTGTGGTTGTTTTGGTCATGGGAGGCTGTAGAAAAAATTTGGGTTGATTCCATGAAGGTTGGAAAATGGATGTGCTCCTAGGAGGACCCTTCTGGGATAGTGTGGGACCCTCTTTTTCACATGTTGAAATTTCTACCAACACCAAATGACCCCAAAATTTTGTGAGAAATACACATGGCAATGGTAGGGCTCCATGCCAAATTTGGACATTTTTCATCAAAGTTAACTTGTTTTGTCACATACGGCCAATTTTCAGGCTTTCTCAACCGAAAAAATTGCAGTAAATGCATAAATGGTTCAAACTGAAAATAATTTTGCATGTGTGCCTTGTTTGATGCAGGTAACACATGAAAAATAGTAGGGGCAATACACATATTTCATGATGAAGTTGCTTTACAAAGTGGTCAGCGCAGGACAAAGGTTCCGAATGTAGGCTGGGAATCCACCGATGCGATGGTACGGTGATGAACCCATTTTAGCCCATGGGTCCAGCATGGTATAGGATGTCAATTAGGTCCATCCTAACCGAAAGAAGGTGGTAGGCATCAAGTGCTACCCCCAAGGGGTCAATATCTAGGGGGGTAGACCGCAAGGGGGCCAATTCCCGGCCTTTATTGAGTCAAAAATTAAATAATATGAAAATTTTGTATCAATTTGAAATCATTGCACATGTGTGGTTGGTTTGGTCATGGGAGGCTATAGAAAAAATTTGGGCTGAGTTGCAGATGAAGGTTGAAAAATGGATGTGCTCCGAGGAGGACCCTTCCGAGATACTCTTTTTTCACATGTTGAAATTTCTACCAACAACAAATGACCCCAAAATTTTGTGAGCAATACACATGGCAATGGTAGGGCACCATACCAAATTTGGACGTTTTTCATGAAAGTTAGCATGTTTTGTCATGTACGGCCAATTTTCAGGCTTTCTCAACCAAACAAATTGCAGTAAATGCATAAAAGGTTCAAACTGAAAGCAATTTTGCATGTGTGCCTTCTTTGATGCAGGTAACACATGAAAAATAGTAGGGGGCAATACACATATTTCATGATGAAGTTGCTTTACAAAGTGGACAATGCAGGACGAAGGTTCCGGATGTAGTCTGGGAATCCACCGATGCGATGGTACGTTGATGAATCCATTTTGGCCCATGGGTCCAGCATTATATAGGATGTCAATTAGGTCCATCCTAACCTAAAGAAGGTTTAAGGCATCAAGTGCTACCCCCATGGGTCAATATCTAGGGGGGTAGACCGCAAGGAGGCCAATTCCCGGCTTTATTCAGTCAAAAACTAAATAATATGAAAAATTCGTTTAAATTTAAAAGCATTGCACATGTGTGGTTGTTTTGGTCATGGGAGGCTATAGAAGAAATTTGGGTTGATTCCATGAAGGTTGGAAAATGGATGTGCTCCGAGGAGGACCCTTCCGGGATGGTGTGGGACCCTCTTTTTTCACATGTTGAAATTTCTACCAACACCAAATGACCCCAAAAATTTGGGAGCAATACACATGGCAATGGTAGGGCTCCATACCAAATTTGGACGTTTTTCATCAAAGTTAGCATGTTTTGTCACGTACGGCTAATTTCAGGCTTTCTCAACCGAAAAAATTACTGTAAATGCATAAAAGGTTCAAACTAAAAACAATTTTGCATGTGTGCCTTGTTTGATGCAGGTAACACATGGAAAATATTAGGGGGCAATACACATATTTCATGATGAAGTTGCTTTACAAAGTGGACAGTGTAGGACGAATGTTCCGGATGTAGTCTGGGAATCCACCGATGCGATGATACGGTGATGAATCCATTTTAGCCCATGGGTCCAGCATGGTATAGGATGTCAATTATTTCCATCCTAACCTAAAGAAGGTGGTAGGCATCAAGTGCTACCCCCATGGGGTCAATATCTAGGGGGGTAGACCGCAAGGGGGACAATTCTTGGCCTTTATTGAGTCAAAAATTAAATAATATGCAAATTTTGTTTGAATTTAAAATCATTGCACATGTGTGGTTGTTTTGATCATGGGAGGCTGTAGAAAAAATTTGGGTTGATTCCATGAAGGTTGGAAAATGGATGTGCTCCTAGGAGGACCCTTCCGGGATAGTGTGGGACCCTCTTTTTCACATGTTGAAATTTCTACCAACACCAAATGACCCCAAAATTTTGTGAGCAATACACATGGCAATGGTAGGGCTCCATGCCAAATTTGGACGTTTTTCATCAAAGTTAACTTGTTTTGTCACATACGGCCAATTTTCAGGCTTTCTCAACCTAAAAAATTGCAGTAAATGCATAAATGGTTCAAACTGAAAACAATTTAGCATGTGTGCCTTGTTTGATGCAGGTAACTCATGGAAAATAGAAGGGGGCAATACACATATTTCATGATGAAGTTTCTTTACAAAGTGGATAGCGCAGGACGTAGTTCCGGATGTAGTCTGGGAATCCACCGATGCGATAGTACGGTGATGAATACATTTTAGCCCATGGCTCTAGCATGGTATAGGATGTCAATTAGGTCCATCCTAACCTAAAGAAGGTGGCAGGCATCAAGTGCTACTCCCATGGGGTCAATATCTAGGGCGGGTCGACCGCAAGGGGGATAATTCTTGGCCTTTATTGAGTCAAAAATTAAATAATATGCAAATTTTGTTTAAATTTAAAATCATTGCACTTGTGTGGTTATTTTGGTCATGGAAGTCTATAGAAAAAATTTGGGTTGATTCCATGAAGGTTGGAAAATGGATGTGCTCCGAGGAGGACCCTTCCGGGATAGTGTGGGACCCTCTTTTTCACATGTTGAAATTTCTACCAACACCAAATGACACCAAATTTTGTGAGCAATACACATGGCAATGGTAGGGTTCCATGCCAAATTTGGACGTTTTTCATCAAAGTTAGCATGTTTTGTCACGTACGGCCAATTTTCAGGCTTTCTCAACCAAACAAATTGCAGTAAATGCATAAAAGGTTCAAACTGGAAGCAATTTTGCATGTGTGCCTTGTTTGATGCAGGTAACACATGAAAAATAGTAGGGGGCAATACACATATTTCATGATGAAGTTGCTTTACAAAGTGGACAGCGCAGGACGAAGGTTCCGGATGTAGTCTGGGAATCCACCGATGCGATGGTACGGTGATGAATCCATTTTGGCCCATGGGTCCAGCATTGTATAGGATGTCAATTAGGTCCATCCTAACCTAAAGAAGGTTTAATGCATCAAGTGCTACCCCCATGGGTCAATATCTAGGGGGGTAGACCGCAAGAAGGCCAATTACCGGCCTTTATTCAGTCAAAAACTAAATAATATGAAAAATTCGTTTAAATTTAAAAGCATTGCACATGTGTGGTTGTTTTGGCCATGGGAGGCTATAGAAGAAATTTGGGTTGATTCCATGAAGGTTGGAAAATGGATGTGCTCCGAGGAGGACCCTTCCGGGATAGTGTGGGACCCTCTTTTTTCACATGTTGAAATTTCTACCAACACCAAATGACCCCAAAAATTTGGGAGCAATACACATGGAAATTGTAGGGCTCCATACCAAATTTGGAAGTTTTTCATCAAAGTTAGCATGTTTTGTCACGTACGGCCAATTTCAGGCTTTCTCAACCGAAAAAATTACTGTAAATGCATAAAAGGATCAAACTGAAAACAATTTTGCATGTGTGCCTTGTTTGATGCAGGTAACACATGGAAAATAGTAGGGGGCAATACACATATTTCATGATGAAGTTGCTTTACAAAGTGGACAGTGCAGGACGAATGTTCCGGATGTAGTCTGGGAATCCACCGATGCGATGATACGGTGATGAATCCATTTTAGCCCATGGGTCCAGCATGGTATAGGATGTCAATTATTTCCATCCTAACCTAAAGAAGGTGGTAGGCATCAAGTGCTACCCCCATGGGGTCAATATCTAGGGGGGTAGACCACAAGGGGGACAATTCTTGGCCTTTGTTGAGTCAAAAATTAAATAATATGCAAATTTTGTTTGAATTTAAAATCATTGCACATGTGTGGTTGTTTTGATCATGGGAGGCTGCAGAAAAAATTTGGGTTGATTCCATGAAGGTTGGAAAATGGATGTGCTCCTAGGAGGACCCTTCCGGGATAGTGTGGGACCCTCTTTTTCACATGTTGAAATTTCTACCAACACCAAATGACCCCAAAATTTTGTGAGCAATACACATGGCAATGGTAGGGCTCCATGCCAAATTTGGACGTTTTTCATCAAAGTTAACTTGTTTTGTCACATACGGCCAATTTTCAGGCTTTCTCAACCGAAAAAATTGCAGTAAATGCATAAATGGTTCAAACTGAAAACAATTTTGCATGTGTGCCTTGTTTGATGCAGGTAACACATGAAAAATAGTAGGGGCAATACACATATTTCATGATGAAGTTGCTTTGCAAAGTGGACAGCGCAGGACGAAGGTTCCGGAGGTAGGCTGGGAATCCACCGATGCGATGGTACGGTGATGAACCCATTTTAGCCCATTGGTCCAGCATGGTATAGGATGTCAATTAGGTCCATCCTAACCTATAGAAGGTGGTAGGCATCAAGTGCTACCCCCATGGGGTCAATATCTAGGGGGGTAGACCGCAAGGGGGCCAATTCCCGGCCTTTATTGAGTTAAAAATTAAAAAATAAGAAAATTTTGTATCAATTTAAAATCATTGCACATGTGTGGTTGGTTTGGTCATGGGAGGCTATAGAAAAAATTTGGGTTGAGTGCATGAAGGTTGGAAAATGGATGTGCTCCGAGGAGGACCCTTCCGAGATACTCTTTTTTCACATGTTGAAATTTCTACAAGCACTAAATGACCCCAAAATTTTGTGAGCAATACACATGGCAATGGTAGGGCACCATACCAAATTTGGACGTTTTTCATGAAAGTTATCATGTTTTGTCATGTACGGCCCATTTTCAGGCTTTCTCAACCGAAAAAAATGTAGTAAATGCATAAAAGGTTCAAACTGAAAACAATTTTGCACGTGTGCCTTGTTTGATGCAGTTAACACATGGAAAATAGAAGGGGGCAATACACATATTTCATGATGAAGTTTCTTTACAAAGTGCATAGCGCAGGACGTAGTTCCGGATGTAGTCTGGGAATCCACCGATGCGATAGTACGGTGATGAATCCATTTTAGCCCATGGGTCCAGCATGGTATAGGATGTCAATTAGGTCCATCCTAACGTAAAGAAGGTGGTAGGCATCAAGTGCTACCCCCATGGGGTCAATATCTACGGGGGTCGACCGCAAGGGGGACAATTCTTGGCCTTTATTGAGTCAAAAAATAAATAATATGCAAATTTTGTTTGAATTTAAAATCATTGCACTTGTGTGGTTGTTTTGGTCATGGGAGTCTATAGAAAAAATTCGGGTTGATTCCATGAAGGTTGGAAAATGGATGTGCTCCGAGGAGGACCATTCCTGGATAGTGTGGGACCCTCTTTTTCACATGTTGAAATTTCTACCAACACCAAATGACACCAAAATTTTGTGAGCAATACACATGGCAATGGTAGGGCTCCATGCCAAATTTGGACGTTTTTCATCAAAGTTAGCATGTTTTGTCACGTACGGCCAATTTTCACGCTTTCTCAACCGAAAAAATTGCAGTAAATGCATAAAAGGTTCAAACTGAAAACAATTTTGCATGTGTGCCTTGTTTGATGCAGGTAACACATGAAAAATAGTAGGGGGCAATACACATATTTCATGATGAAGTTGCTTTACAAAGTGGACAGTGCAGGACGAAGGTTCCGGATGTAGTCTGGGAATCCACCGATGCGATGGTACGGTGATGAATCTATTTTGGCCCATGGGTCCAGCATTGTATAGGATGTCAATTAGGTCCATCCTAACCTAAAGAAGGTTTTAGGCATCAAGTGTTACCCACATGGGGTCAATATCTAGGGGGGTAGACCGCAAGGAGGCCAATTCCCGGCCTTTATTCAGTCAAAAACTAAATAATATGAAAATTTCGTTTAAATTTAAAAGCATTGCACATGTGTGGTTGTTTTGGTCATGGGAGGCTATAGAAAAAAATTGGGTTGATACCATGAAGGTTGGAAAATGGATGTGCTCCGAGGAGGACCCTTCCGGGATAGTGTGGGACCCTCTTTTTTCACATGTTGAAATTTCTACCAACACCAAATGACCCCAAAATTTTGGGAGCAATACACATGGCAATGGTAGGGCTCCATACCAAATTTGGACATTTTTCATCAAAGTTAGCATGTTTTGTCACGTACGGCCAATTTCAGGCTTTCTCAACTGGAAAAATTGCTGTAAATGCATAAAAGGTTCAAACTGAAAACAATTTTGCATGTGTGCCTTGTTTGATGCAGGTAACACATGGAAAATAGTAGGGGGCAATACACATATTTCATGATGAAGTTGCTTTACAAAGTGGACAGCGCATGACGTAGGTTCCGGATGTAGTCTTGGAATCCATCGATGCGATGGTACGGTGATGAATCCATTTTGGCCCATGGGTCCAGCATTGTATAGGATGTCAATTAGGTCCATCCTAACCTAAAGAAGGTTTTAGGCATCAAGTGCTACCCCCATGGGGTCAATATCTAGGGGGGTAGACCGCAAGGAGGCCAATTCCCGGCCTTTATTCAGTCAAAAACTAAATAATATGAAAATTTCGTTTAAATTTAAAAGCATTGCACATGTGTGGTTGTTTTGGTCATGGGAGGCTATAGAAAAAAATTGGGTTGATTCCATGAAGGTTGGAAAATGGATGTGCTCCGAGGAGGACCCTTCCAGGATAGTGTGGGACCCTCTTTTTTCACATGTTGAAATTTCTACCAACACCAAATGACCCCAAAATTTTGGGAGCAATACACATGGCAATGGTAGGGCTCCATACCAAATTTGGACGTTTTTCATCAAAGTTAGCATGTTTTGTCACGTACGGCCAATTTCAGGCTTTCTCAACCGGAAAAATTGCTGTAAATGCATAAAAGGTTCAAACTGAAAACAATTTTGCATGTGTGCCTTGTTTGATGCAGGTAACACATGGAAAATAGTAGGGGGCAATACACATATTTCATGATGAAGTTGCTTTACAAAGTGGACAGCGCAGGACGAATGTTCCGGATGTAGTCTGGGAATCCACCGATGCGATGATACGGTGATGAATCCATTTTAGCCCATGGGTCCAGCATGGTATAGGATGTCAATTAGGTCCATCCTAACCTAAAGAAGGTGGTAGGCATCAAGTGCTACCCCCATGGGGTCAATATCTAGGGGGGTAGACCGCAAGGGGGACAATTCTTGGCCTTTATTGAGTCAAAAATTAAATAATATGCAAATTTTGTTTAAATTTAAAATCAATGCACATGTGTGGTTGTTTTGATCATGGGAGGCTATAGAAAAAATTTGGGTTGATTCCATGAAGGTTGGAAAATGGATGTGCTCCTAGGAGGACCCTTCCGGGATAGTGTGGGACCCTCTTTTTCACATGTTGAAATTTCTACCAACACCAAATGACCCCAAAATTTTGTGAGCAATACACATGGCAATGGTAGGGCTCCATGCCAAATTTGGATGTTTTTCATCAAAGTTAACTTGTTTTGTCACATACGGCCAATTTTCAGGCTTTCTCAACCGAAAAAAATGCAGTAAATGCATAAATGGTTCAAACTGAAAACAATTTTGCATGTGTGCCTTGTTTGATGCAGGTAACACATGAAAAATAGTAGGGGCAATACACATATTTCATGATGAAGTTGCTTTACAAAGTGGACAGCGCAGGACGAACGTTCCGGATGTAGGCTGGGAATCCACCGATGCGATGGTACGGTGATGAACCCATTTTAGTCCATGGGTCCAGCATGTTATAGGATGTCAATTAGGTCCATCCTAACCTAAAGAAGGTGGTAGGCATCAAGTGCTACACCCATGGGGTCAATATCTAGGGGGGTAGACCGCAAGGGGGCCAATTCCCGGCCTTTATTGAGTCAAAAATTAAATAATATGAAAATTTTGTATCAATTTAAAATCATTGCACATGTGTGGTTCGTTTGGTCATGGGAGGCTATAGAAAAAATTTGGGTTGAGTCCATGAAGGTTGGAAAATGGATGTGCTCCGAGGAGGACCCTTCCGAGATACTCTTTTTTCACATGTTGAAATTTCTACAAACTCCAAATGAGCCCAAAATTTCGTGAGCAATACACATGGGAATGGTAGGGCACCATACCAAATTTGGATGTTTTTTCATGAAAGTTAGCATGTTTTGTCATGTACGGCCAATTTTCAGGCTTTCTCAACCGAAAAAATTGCAGTAAATGCATAAAAGGTTCAAACTGAAAACAATTTTGCATGTGTGCCTTGTTTGATGCAGGTAACACATGGAAAATAGAAGGGGGCAATACACATATTTCATGATGAAGTTTCTTTACAAAGTGGATAGCGCAGGACGTAGTTCTGGATGTATTCTGGGAATCCACTGATGCGATAGTACGGTGAAGAATCCATTTTAGCCCATGGGTCCAGCATGGTATAGGATGTCAATTAGGTCCATCCTAACCTAAAGAAGGTGGTAGGCATCAAGTGCTACCCCCATGGGGTCAATATCTAGGGGGGTCGACCGCAAGGGGCACAATTCTTGGCCTTTATTGAGTCAAAAATTAAATAATATGCAAATTTTGTTTAAATTTAAAATCATTGCACTTGTGTGGTTGTTTTGGTCATGGGAGTCTATTGAAAAAATTTGGGTTGATTCCATGAAGGTTGGAAAATGGATGTGCTCCGAGGAGGACCCTTCCGGGATAGTGTGGGACACTCTTTTTCACATGTTGAAATTTCTACCAACACCAAATGACACCAAAATTTTGTGAGCAATACACATGGCAATGGTAGGGCTCCATGCCAAATTTGGACGTTTTTCATCAAAGTTAGCATGTTTTGTCACGTACGGCAAATTTTCAGGCTTTCTCAACCAAACAAATTGCAATAAATGCATAAAAGGTTCAAACTGAAAACAATTTTGCATGTGTGCCTTGTTTGATGCAGGTAACACATGAAAAATAGTAGGGGGCAATACACATATTTCATGATGAAGTTGCTTTACAAAGTGGACAGTGCAGGACAAATGTTCCGGATGTAGTCTGGGAATCCACCGATGCGATGATACGGTGATGAATCCATTTTAGCCCATGGGTGGTATAGGATGTCAATTATTTCCATCCTAACCTAAAGAAGGTGGTAGGCATCAAGTGCTACCCCCATGGGGTCAATATCTAGGGGGGTAGACCGCAAGGGGGACAATTCTTGGCCTTTATTGAGTCAAAAATTAAAAAATATGCAAATTTTATTTAAATTTAAAATCATTGCACATGTGTGGTTGCTTTGGTCATGGGAGGCTGTAGAAAAAATTTGGGTTGATTCCATGAAGGTTGGAAAATGGATGTGCTCCTAGGAGGACCCTTCTGGGATAGTGTGGGACCCTCTTTTTTCACATGTTGAAATTTCTAACAACACCAAATGACCCCAAAATTTTGGGAGCAATACACATGGCAATGGTAGGGCTCCATACCAAATTTGGACGTTTTTCATCAAAGTTAGCATGTTTTGTCACGTACGGCCAATTTCAGGCTTTCTCAACCGAAAAAATTGCTGTAAATGCATAAAAGGTTCAAACTGAAAACAATTTTGCATGTGTGCCTTGTTTGATGTAGGTAACACATGGAAAATAGTAGGGGGCAATACACATATTTCATGATGAAGTTGCTTTACTAAGTGCACAGCGCATGACGAAGGTTCCGGATGTTGTCTGGGAATCCACCGATGCGATGATACGGTGATGAATCCATTTTACCCCATGGGTCCAGCATGGTATAGGATGTCAATTAGGTCCATCCTAACCTAAAGAAGGTGGTAGGCATCAAGTGCTACCCCGATGGGGTCAATATCTAGGGGGGTAGACCGGAAGGGGGACAATTCTCGGCCTTTATTGAGTCAAAAATGAAATAATATGCAAATTTTGTTTAAATTTAAAATCATTGCACATGTGTGGTTGTTTTGGTCGTGGGAGGCTATAGAAAAATTTTGGGTTGATTCCATGTATGTAGGAAAATGGATGTGCTCCGAGGAGGACCCTTCCGGGATAGTGTGGGACCCTCTTTTTCACATGTTGAAATTTCTACCAACACCAAATGACCCCAAAATTTTGTGAGCAATACACATGGCAATGGTGGGGCTGCATGCCAAATTTGGACGTTTTTCATCAAAGTTAACTTGTTTTGTCACGTACGGCCAATTTTCAGGCTTTCTCAACCGAAAAAATTGCAGTAAATGCATAAATGGTTCAAACTGAAAATAATTTTGCATGTGTGCCTTGTTTGATGCAGGTAACACATGAAAAATAGTAGGGGGCAATACACATATTTCATGATGAAGTTGCTTTACAAAGTGGACATCGCAGGACGAAGGTTCCGGATGTAGGCTGGGAATCCATCGATGCGATGGTACACTGTTGAATCCATTTTAGCCCATGGGTCCAGCATGGTATAGGATGTCAATTAGGTCCATCCTAACCTAAAGAAGGTTTTAGGCATCAAGTGCTACCCCCCATGGGGTCAATATCTAGGGAGGTAGACCGCAAGGGGGCCAATTCCCGGCCTTTATTGAGTCAAAAATTAAATAATATGAAAATTTTGTTTAAATTTAAAAGCATTGCACATGTGTGGTTATTTTGGTCTTGGGAGGCTATAGAAAAAATTTGGGTTGATTCCATGAAGGTTGGAAAATGGATGTGCTCCGAGGAGGACCCTTCCGGGATAGTGTGGGACCCTCTTTTTTCACATGTTGAAATTTCTACCAACACCAAATGACCCCAAAAATTTGTGAGCAATACACATGGCAATGGTATGGCTCCATACCAAATTTTGACGTTTTTCATCAAAGTTAGCATGTTTTGTCACGTACGGCCAATTTCAGGCTTTCTCAACCAAAAAAATTGCAGTAAATGCATAAAAGGTTGAAACTGAAAACAATTTTGCATGTGTGCCTTGTTTGATGCAGGTAACACATGGAAAATAGTAGGGGGAATACACATATTTCATGATGAAGTTTCTTTACAAAGTGGACAGAGCAGGACGAAGGTTCCGGATGTAGTCTAGGAATCCACCGATGCGATGGTACGAGTTCTTACAGCAGGAGCGGAGCTCGTTTGGCGTGCCTTGATCTGAGGGAGAGTCAGAGGGCATCGAATTAACCTATCCCCAATGGCCATGGCGCCATGGCGCCTCCCGCCACCAGATATCATCACCAGCTCCGGGTCAATAGGCTTCCCCCTCGGGTCATAATCCTCCCCGTGCTTCTCCTTCGCCACCTCGCTATAAGCCTTGTGCTTATCGTACGCGGCAACGTTGGTGAAAGTCGAAGGAGTGGCCAGATCCCACTCTGAGAGTGCCTTGGCCTTTTTGTACGACACTGTATGGGCCAAGCCATAATTGTCGAACACCCCAAGCACCTCTGTTTTATTATTTTCGGCCTAAAAGACAAAGCAAAGCAAAATATTAGTAAACGGCTCAAACTGACATAAAGAAGAAATTGCATGAAAAAAGAAGCAAACCACATACCCATTTTTGCCCGTAACCAGCTAAGTTGCGGCTGCCTTGATGGTGTGGCACACCAACCATTTGGGCACGCCGGTCCTTGGCATTGTTGTGGATGGCCAACCAGGCATCTGAGCACCACTGGTCCACAATGACCTCCCAAACATCCAACTTATCTACACACCATCTCGGGGGCGCCTAAGTTAGTAAAGATGAAAATTAAGCGTTATAGGCCTAGCTAGGAATCAAATCAAGGAAACTAGAAGACTTAAGAAGGGGTTACCATCATGTACTGCTCCCTCCTTAGAAACTTGCCCCGGCAATCCGCCTTGCTCCGCTAAACGCCCCACTTGTCGTAGTAGTCCCGGGTGCACTGCACTCGCATCTCGTGCCTTACGTTCTGCAATAGGCGCTTGCACTCGAATTCAAGAACCTTTGTCGCCTGCTCCTCCATGGACTTCGGCACATTGAAGTGGACCTACAATTGCACGAGACAACACTGATGAGTGCACTAACTAGCTATTGTTAAGTTTTTATTGTGTAAAAGACAAATTACCCAAAAGCCGTTCAACACCATGTCAGCTCTGGTGTGGCATTTGACCCCGTTGATGGTCGTATTTGCCGGGGCCTGGGCAGGCACATAGTGGTCCCAATGGAGTCCTGGTTCTAGAACACTATTCTTAACGGGCAACTGAACCATCCCCGGAAAATTCTGCCTGATGAGCACACCAAGGATGCCGTTGGGATTGCGGATACCCTTGGCGTATGTCCAACCCCTGCAATATAAAAAGGCAAAGCCATTAGATATATGTATAAAGCATAATTATAGAAGGTACAGAAAGAGTAAGTGCACTTATGACTCTCCATCAGGCGTAATCAACGCCTTATAGGCTCAACCGAAAAAATTGCACATGTGTGGTTGTTTTGGTCATGGGAGGCTATAGAAAAAATTTGGGTTGATTCCATGAAGGTTGGAAAATGGATGTGCTCCGAGGAGGACACTTCAGGGAAAGTGTGGGACCCTCTTTTTTCACATGTTTAAATTTCTACCCACACCAAATGACACCAAAATTTTGTGAGCAATACACATGGCAATGGTAGGGCTCCATGCCAATTTTGAACTTTTTCATCAAAGTTTGCATGTTTTGTCATGTACGGCCAATTTTCAGGCTTTCTCAACCGAAAAAATTGCAGTAAATGCATAAAAGGTTCAAACTGAAAACAATTTTGCATGTGTTCCTTGTTTGATGCAGGCAACATATGAAAGATAGTAGGGGGCAATACACATATTTCATGATGAAGTTGCTTTACAAAGTGGACAGCGCAGGACGAAGGTTCCGGATGTAGTATAGGAATCCACCGATGCGATGGTACGGTGACGAATCCATTTTAGCCCATGGGTCCAGCATGGTATAGGATGTCAATTAGGTCCATCCTAACCTAAATAAGGTGGTAGGCATCAAGTGCTACCCCCATGGGGTCATTATCTAGGGGGGGGTAGACCGCAAGGGGGCCAATTCCCAGCCTTTATTGAGTCAAAAATTAAATAATATGAAAATTTTGTATCAATTTAAAAGCATTGCACATGTGTGGTTGGTTTGGTCATGGGAGGCTATAGAAAAAATTTGGGTTGATTCCATGAAGGTTGGAAAATGGATGTGCTCCGAGGAGTACCCTTCCGGGATACTCTTTTTTCACATGTTGAAATTTCTACCAACACCAAATGACCCCAAAATTTTGTGAGCAATACACATGGCAATGGTAGGGTGCCATACCAAATTTGGACGTTTTTTTATCAAAGTTAGCATGTTTTGTCACGTACGGCCAATTTTCTGGCTTTCTCAATCGAAAACATTGCAGTAAATGCATAAATGGTTAAAACTAAAAACAATTTTGCATGTGTGCCTTGTTTGATGCAGGTAACACATGGAAAATAGTAGGGGGCAATACACATATTTCATGATGAAGTTTCTTTACAAAGTGGATAGCGCAGGACGTAGTTTCCGGATGTAGTCTGGGAATCCACTGATGCGATAGTACGGTGATGAATCCATTTTAGCCCATGGGTCCAGCATGGTATAGGATGTCAATTAGGTCCATCCTAACCTAAAGAAGGTGGTAGGCATCAAGTGCTACCCCCATGGGGTCAATATCTACGGGGGTAGACCGCAAGGGGGACAATTCTCGGCCTTTATTGAGTCAAAAATTAAATAATATGCAAATTTTGTTTAAATTTAAAATCATTGCACTTGTGTGGTTGTTTTGGTCATGGGAGGCTATAGAAAAAATTTGGGTTGATTCCATGAAGGTTGGAAAATGGATATGCTCCGAGGAGGACCCTTCCGCGAAAGTGTGGGACCCTCTTTTTTCACATGTTTAAATTTCTACCGACACCAAATGACCGCAAAATTTTGTGAGGAATACACATGGAAATGGTAGGGCTCCATGCTAAGTTTGAACTTTTCCATCAAGGTTTACATGTTTGTCATGTACAGCCAACTTTCAGGCTTTCTCAACCGAAAAAATTGCAGTAAATGCATAAATGGTTCAAACTGAAAACAATTTTGCATTTGTTCCTTGTTTGATGCAGGTAACTCATGAAAGATAGTAGGGGGCAATACACATATTTCATGATGAAGTTGCTTTACAAAGTGGACAACGTAGGACGAAGGTTCCGGATGTAGTCTGGGAATCCACCGATGTGATGGTACGGTGATGAATCCATTTTAGCCCATGGGTCCAACATGGTATAGGATGTTAGTTAGGTCCATCCTAACCTAAATAAGGTGATAGGCATCAAGTGCTGTCCCGATGGGGTCAATATCTAGGGGGGTACACCGCAAGGGGGCAAATTCCCGGCCTTTATTGAGTCAAAAAATAAATAATATGAAAATTTTGTATCAATTTAAAAGCATTGCACATGTGTGGTTGATTTGGTCACGGGAGGCTATAGAAAAAATTTGGGTTGATTCCATGAAGGTTGGAAAATGGATGTGCTCCGAGGAGGACCCTTCCGGGATACTCTTTTTTCACATGTTGGAATTTCTACCAACACCAAATGACCCCAAAATTTTGTGAGCAATACACATGGCAATGGTAGGGTGCCATACCAAATTTGGACGTTTTTCATCAAAGTTAGCATGTTTTGTCACGTACGGCCAATTTTCAGGCTTTCTCAACCGAAAAATTGCAGTAAATGCATAAAAGGTTCAAACTAAAAACAATTTTGCATGTGTGCCTTGTTTGATGCAGGTAACACATGGAAAATAGTAGGGGGCAATACACATATTTCATGATGAAGTTTCTTTACAAAGTGGATAGCGCAGGACGTAGTTCCTGGATGTAGTATGGGAATCCACCAATGCGATAGTACGGTGATGAATCCATTTTAGCCCATGGGTCCAGCATGGTACAGGATGTCAATTAGGTCCAACCTAACCTAAAGAATGTGGTAGGCATCATGTGCTACCCCCATGGGGTCAATATCTACGGGGGTAGACCGCAAGGGGGAAATTCTCGGCCTTTATTGAGTCAAAAATTAAATAATATGCAAATTTTGTTTAAATTTAAAATCATTGCACTTGTGTGGTTGTTTTGGTCATGGGAGGCTATAGAAAAAATTTGGGTTGATTCCATGAAGGTTGGAAAATGGATGTGCTCCGAGGAGGACCCTTCTGGGAAAGTGTGGGACCCTCTTTTTTCACATGTTTAAGTTTCTACCCACACCAAATGACCCCAAAATTTTGTGAGCAATACACATGGCAATGGTAGGGCTCCATGCCAATTTTGAACTTTTTCATCAAAGTTTACATGTTTTGTCATGTACGGCCAATTTTTAGGCTTTCTCAACCGAAAAATTTGCGGTAAATGCATAAATTGTTCAAACTGAAAACAATTTTGCATGTGTTCCTTGTTTGATGTAGGTAACACATGAAAGATAGTAGGGGGCAATACACATATTTCATGATGAAGTTGCCTTACAAAGTGGACAGCGCAGGACGAAGGTTCCGGATGTAGTTTGGGAATCCACCGATGAGATGGTGTGGTGAACAATCCATTTTAGCGCATGGGTCCAGCATGGTATAGGATGTCAATTAGGTCCATCCTGACCTAAAGAAGGTGGTAGGCATCAAGTGCTACCCCCATGGGGTCAATATATATCTAGGGGGGTAGACCGCAAGGGGGCCAATTCCCGGCCTTTATTGAGTCAAAAATTAAATAATATGAAAATTTGTTTAACTTTAAAATCATTGCACATGTGTGGTTATTTTGGTCATGGGAGGCTATAGAAAAAATTTGGGTTGATTCCATGAAGGTTGGACAATGGATGTGGTCCGAGGAGGACCCATCCGGGAAAGGTGGGACCCTCTTTTTTCACATGTTGAAATTTCTACCAACACCAAATGACCCCAAAATTTTGTGAGCAATACACATGGCAAAGGTAGGGCTCCATGCCAATTTTGAACCTTTTTAATCAAAGTTTGCATGTTTTGTCATGTACGGCCAATTTTCAGGCTTTCTCAACTGAAAAAATTGCAGTAAATGCATAAAAGGTTCAAACTGAAAACAATTTTGCATGTGTGCCTTGTTTGGTGCAGGTAACACAAGAAATATAGTAGGGGCCAATACACATATTTCATGATGAAGTTGCTTTACAAAGTGGACAGCGCAGGACGAAGGTTCCGGATGTAGTCTGGGAATCCACCGATGTGATGGTACGGTTATGAATCCATTTTAGCCCATGGGTCCAACATGGTATAGGATGTTAGTTAGGTCCATCCTAACCTAAAGAAGGTGGTAGGCATCAAGTGCTGTCCCGATGGGGTCAATATCTAGGGGGGTAGACCGCAAGGGGGCCAATTTCCGGCCTTTATTGAGTCAAAAAATAAATAATATGAAAATTATGTTTAAATTATCATTGCACATGTGTGGTTGTTTTGGTCATAGGAGGCTATAGAAAAAATTTGGGTTGATTCCATGAAGGTTGGAAAATGGAAGTGCTCCGAGGAGGACCCTTCCGGGAAAGTGTGGGACCCTCTTTTTTCACATGTTTAAATTTCTACCCACACCAAATGACCCCAAAATTTTGTGAGCAATACACATGGCAATGGTAGGGCTCCATGCCAATTTGGAACTTTTTCAACAAAGTTTACATGTTTTGTCATGTACGGCCAATTTTCAGGCTTTCTCAACCGAAAAAATTGCAGTAAATGCAAAAATTGTTCAAACTGAAAACAATTTTGCATGTGTTCCTTGTTTGATCCAGGTAACACATGAAAGATAGTAGGGGGCAATACACATATTTCATGATGAAGTTGCTTTACAAAGTGGACAGCGCAGGACGAAGGTTCCGGATGTAGTCTGGGAATCCACCGATGCGATGGTACGGTGAACAATCCATTTTAGCCCATGGGTCCAGCATGGTGTAGGATGTCAATTAGGTCCATCCTGACCTAAAGAAGGTGGTAGGCATCAAGTGCTACCCCCATGGGGTCAATATATATCTAGGGGGGTAGACCACAAGGGGGCCAATTCCCGGCCTTTATTGAGTAAAAAATTAAATAATATGAAAATTTGTTTAACTTTAAAATCATTGCACATGTGTGGTTATTTTGGTCATGGGAGGCTATAGAAAAAATTTGGGTTGATTCCATGAAGGTTGGAAAATGGAAGTGCTCCGAGGAGGACCCTTCTGGGAAAGGTGGGACCCTCTTTTTTCACATGTTGAAATTTCTACCAACACCAAATGACCCCAAAATTTTGTGACCAATACACATGGCAAAGGTAGGGCTCCATACCAATTTTGAACCGTTTTCATCAAAGTTTGCATGTTTTGTCATGTACGGCCAATTTTCAGGCTTTCTCAACTGAAAAAATTGCAGTAAATGCATAAAAGGTTCAAACTGAAAACAATTTTGCATGTGTGCCTTGTTTGATACAGGTAACACAAGAAATATAGTAGGGGCCGATACACATATTTCATGATGAAGTTGCTTTACAAAGTGGACAGCGCAGGACGAAGGTTCCGGATGTAGTCTGGGAATCCACCGATGTGATGGTACGGTGATGAATCCATTTTAGCCCATGGGTCCAACATGGTATAGGATGTTAGTTAGGTCCATCCTAACATAAAGAAGGTGGTAGGCATCAAGTGCTGTCCCGATGGGTTCAATATCTAGGGGGGTAGACCGCAAGGGGGCCAATTTTCGATCTTTATTGTGTCAAAAAATAAATAAGATGAAAATTATGTTTAAATTATCATTGCACATGTGTGGTTGTTTTGGTCATGGGAAGCTATAGAAAAAATTTGGGTTGATTCCATGAAGGTTGGAAAATGGAAGTGCTCCGAGGAGGACCCTTCCGGGAAAGTGTGGGACCCTCTTTTTTCACATGTTTAAATTTCTACCCACACCAAATGACCCCAAAATTTTGTGAGCAATACACATGCCAATGGTAGGGCTCCATGCCAATTTTAAACTTTTTCATCATAGTTTGCATGTTTTGTCATGTACGGCCAATTTTCAGGCTTTCGCGACCGAAAAAATTGCAGTAATTGCATAAAAGCTTCAAACTGATTTTTTTTTGCATGTGTCCCTCGTTTGATGCAGGTAACACATGAAAGATAGTAGGGGGCAATACACATATTTCATGATGAAGTTGCTTTACAAAGTGAAAAGCGCAGGACGAAGGTTCCGGATGTAGTCTAGGAATCCACCGATGCGATGGTACGGTGACGAATCCATTTTGTCCCATGGGTCCAGCATGGTATAGGATGTCAATTAGGTCCTTCCTAACATAAAGAATGTGGTAGGCATCAAGTGCTACCCCCATGGGGTCAATATCTAGGGGGGTAGACCGCAAGGGGGCCAATTCCCGGCCTTTATTGAGATAAAAATTAAATAATATTAAAATTTTGTATCAATTTAAAATCATTGCACATGTGTGGTTGGTTTGATCATGGGAGGCTATAGAAAAAATTTGGGTTGATTCCATGAAGGTTGGAAAATGGATGTGCTCCGAGGAGGACCCTTCCGGGATACTCTTTTTTCACATGTTGAAATTTTTACCAACACCAAATGACCCCAAAATTTTGTGAGCAATACACATGGCAATGGTAGGGTGCCATACCAAATTTGGACATTTTTCATCAAAGTTAGCATGTTTTGTCACGTACGGCCAATTTTCAGGCTTTCTCAACCGAAAAATTGCAGTAAATGCATAAAAGGATCAAACTGAAAACAATTTTGCATGTGTGCCTTGTTTGATGCAGGCAAAACATGGAAAATAGTAGGGGGCAATACACATATTTCATGATGAAGTTTCTTTACAAAGTGGATAGCGCAGGACGTAGTTTCCGGATGTAGTCTGGGAATCCACGGAAGCGATAGTACGTTGATGAATCCATTTTAGCCCATGGGTCCATCATGGTATAGGATATCAATTAGATCCATCCCAACCTAAAGAAGTTGGTAGGCATCAAGTGCTACCCCCATGGGGTCAATATCTAGGGGGGTAGACCGCAAGGGGGACAATTCTCGGCCTTTATTGTGTCAAAAATTAAATAATATGCAAATTTTGTTTAAATTTAAAATCATTGCACTTGTGTGGTTGTTTTGGTCATGGGAGGCTATTGAAAAAAATTGGGTTGATTCCATGAAGGTTGGAAAATGGATGTGCTCCGAGGAGGACCCTTCCGGGAAAGTGTGGGACCCTCTTTTTTCACATGTTTAAATTTCTACCCCCACCAAATGACCCCAAAATTTTGCGAGCAATACACATGGCAATGGTAGGGCTCCATGCCAATTTTGGACTTCTTGATCAAAGTTTACATGTTTTGTCATGTACGGCCAATTTTTAGGCTTTCTCAACCGAAAAAATTGCAGTAAATGCATAAATTGTTCAAACTGAAAACAATTTTGCATGTGTTCCTTGTTTGATGCAGGTAACACATGAAAGATAGTAGGGGGCAATACACATATTTCATGATGAAGTTGCTTTACAAAGTGGACAGCGCAGGACGAAGGTTCCGGATGTAGTCTGGGAATCCACCGATGCGATGGTACGGTGACGAATCCATTTTGGCCCATGGGTCTAGCATGGTATAGGATGTCAATTACGTCCATCCTAACCTAAATAATGTGGTAGGCATCAAGTGCTACCCCCATGGGGTCAATATCTAGGGGGGTAGACCGCAAGGGGGCCAATTCCCGGCCTTTATTGAGTTAAAAATTAAATAATATGAAAATTTTGTATCAATTTAAAATCATTGCACATGTGTGGTTGGTTTGATCATGGGAGGCTATAGAAAAAATTTGGGTTGATTCCATGAAGGTTGGAAAATGGATGTGCTCCGAGGAGGACCCTTCCGGGATACTCTTTTTTCACATGTTGAAATTTTTACCAACAACAAATGACCCCAAAATTTTGTGAGCAATACACATGGCAATGGTAGGGTGCCATACCAAATTTGGACATTTTTCATCAAAGTTAGCATGTTTTGTCACGTACGGCCAATTTTCAGGCTTTCTCAACCGAAAAATTGCAGTAAATGCATAAAAGGATCAAACTGAAAACAATTTTGCATGTGTGCCTTGTTTGATGCAGGTAAAACATGGAAAATAGTAGGGGGCAATACACATATTTCATGATGAAGTTTCTTTACAAAGTGGATAGCGCAGGACGTAGTTTCCGGATGTAGTCTGGGAATCCACGGAAGCGATAGTACGTTGATGAATCCATTTTAGCCCATGGGTCCATCATGGTATAGGATATCAATTAGATCCATCCCAACCTAAAGAAGTTGGTAGGCATCAAGTGCTACCCCCATGGGGTCAATATCTAGGGGGGTAGACCGCAAGGGGGACAATTCTCGGCCTTTATTGTGTCAAAAATTAAATAATATGCAAATTTTGTTTAAATTTAAAATCATTGCACTTGTGTGGTTGTTTTGGTCATGGGAGGCTATTGAAAAAAATTGGGTTGATTCCATGAAGGTTGGAAAATGGATGTGCTCCGAGGAGGACCCTTCCGGGAAAGTGTGGGACCCTCTTTTTTCACATGTTTAAATTTCTACCCCCACCAAATGACCCCAAAATTTTGCGAGCAATACACATGGCAATGGTAGGGCTCCATGCCAATTTTGAACTTTTTGATCAAAGTTTACATGTTTTGTCATGTACGGCCAATTTTTAGGCTTTCTCAACCGAAAAAATTGCAGTAAATGCATAAATTGTTCAAACTGAAAACAATTTTGCATGTGTTCCTTGTTTGATGCAGGTAACACATGAAAGATAGTAGGGGGCAATACACATATTTCATGATGAAGTTGCTTTACAAAGTGGACAGCGCAGGACGAAGGTTCCGGATGTAGTCTGGGAATCCACCGATGCGATGGTACGGTGACGAATCCATTTTGGCCCATGGGTCTAGCATGGTATAGGATGTCAATTAGGTCCATCCTAACCTAAATAATGTGGTAGGCATCAAGTGCTACCCCCATGGGGTCAATATCTAGGGGGGTAGACCGCAAGGGGGCCAATTCCCGGCCTTTATTGAGTTAAAAATTAAATAATATGAAAATTTTGTATCAATTTAAAATCATTGCACATGTGTGGTTGGTTTGATCATGGGAGGCTATAGAAAAAATTTGGGTTGATTCCATGAAGGTTGGAAAATGGATGTGCTCCGAGGAGGACCCTTCCGGGATACTCTTTTTTCACATGTTGAAATTTTTACCAACAACAAATGACCCCAAAATTTTGTGAGCAATACACATGGCAATGGTAGGGTGCCATACCAAATTTGGACATTTTTCATCAAAGTTAGCATGTTTTGTCACGTACGGCCAATTTTCAGGCTTTCTCAACCGAAAATTTGCAGTAAATGCATAAAAGGATCAAACTGAAAACAATTTTGCATGTGTGCCTTGTTTGATGCAGGTAAAACATGGAAAATAGTAGGGGGCAATACTCATATTTCATGATGAAGTTTCTTTACAAAGTGGATAGCGCAGGACGTAGTTTCCGGATGTAGTCTGGGAATCCACGGAAGCGATAGTACGTTGATGAATCCATTTTAGCCCATGGGTCCATCATGGTATAGGATATCAATTAGATCCATCCCAACCTAAAGAAGTTGGTAGGCATCAAGTGCTACCCCCATGGGGTCAATATCTAGGGGGGTAGACCGCAAGGGGGACAATTCTCGGCCTTTATTGTGTCAAAAATTAAATAATATGCAAATTTTGTTTAAATTTAAAATCATTGCACTTGTGTGGTTGTTTTGGTCATGGGAGGCTATTGAAAAAAATTGGGTTGATTCCATGAAGGTTGGAAAATGGATGTGCTCCGAGGAGGACCCTTCCGGGAAAGTGTGGGACCCTCTTTTTTCACATGTTTAAATTTCTACCCCCACCAAATGACCCCAAAATTTTGCGAGCAATACACATGGCAATGGTAGGGCTCCATGCCAATTTTGAACTTCTTGATCAAAGTTTACATGTTTTGTCATGTACGGCCAATTTTTAGGCTTTCTCAACCGAAAAAATTGCAGTAAATGCATAAATTGTTCAAACTGAAAACAATTTTGCATGTGTTCCTTGTTTGATGCAGGTAACACATGAAAGATAGTAGGGGGCAATACACATATTTCATGATGAAGTTGCTTTACAAAGTGGACAGCGCAGGACGAAGGTTCCGGATGTAGTCTGGGAATCCACCGATGCGATGGTACGGTGACGAATCCATTTTGGCCCATGGGTCTAGCATGGTATAGGATGTCAATTAGGTCCATCCTAACCTAAATAATGTGGTAGGCATCAAGTGCTACCCCCATGGGGTCAATATCTAGGGGGGTAGACCGCAAGGGGGCCAATTCCCGGCCTTTATTGAGTTAAAAATTAAATAATATGAAAATTTTGTATCAATTTAAAATCATTGCACATGTGTGGTTGGTTTGATCATGGGAGGCTATAGAAAAAATTTGGGTTGATTCCATGAAGGTTGGAAAATGGATGTGCTCCGAGGAGGACCCTTCCGGGATACTCTTTTTTCACATGTTGAAATTTTTACCAACAACAAATGACCCCAAAATTTTGTGAGCAATACACATGGCAATGGTAGGGTGCCATACCAAATTTGGACATTTTTCATCAAAGTTAGCATGTTTTGTAACGTACGGCCAATTTTCAGGCTTTCTCAACCGAAAAATTGCAGTAAATGCATAAAAGGATCAAACTGAAAACAATTTTGCATGTGTGCCTTGTTTGATGCAGGTAAAACATGGAAAATAGTAGGGGGCAATACACATATTTCATGATGAAGTTTCTTTACAAAGTGGATAGCGCAGGACGTAGTTTCCGGATGTAGTCTGGGAATCCACGGAAGCGATAGTACGTTGATGAATCCATTTTAGCCCATGGGTCCATCATGGTATAGGATATCAATTAGATCCATCCCAACCTAAAGAAGTTGGTAGGCATCAAGTGCTACCCCCATGGGGTCAATATCTAGGGGGGTAGACCGCAAGGGGGACAATTCTCGGCCTTTATTGTGTCAAAAATTAAATAATATGCAAATTTTGTTTAAATTTAAAATCATTGCACTTGTGTGGTTGTTTTGGTCATGGGAGGCTATTGAAAAAAATTGGGTTGATTCCATGAAGGTTGGAAAATGGATGTGCTCCGAGGAGGACCCTTCCAGGAAAGTGTGGGACCCTCTTTTTTCACATGTTTAAATTTCTACCCCCACCAAATGACCCCAAAATTTTGCGAGCAATACACATGGCAATGGTAGGGCTCCATGCCAATTTTGAACTTCTTGATCAAAGTTTACATGTTTTGTCATGTACGGCCAATTTTTAGGCTTTCTCAACCGAAAAAATTGCAGTAAATGCATAAATTGTTCAAACTGAAAACAATTTTGCATGTGTTCCTTGTTTGATGCAGGTAACACATGAAAGATAGTAGGGGGCAATACACATATTTCATGATGAAGTTGCTTTACAAAGTGGACAGCGCAGGACGAAGGTTCCGGATGTAGTCTGGGAATCCACCGATGCGATGGTACGGTGACGAATCCATTTTGGCCCATGGGTCTAGCATGGTATAGGATGTCAATTACGTCCATCCTAACCTAAATAATGTGGTAGGCATCAAGTGCTACCCCCATGGGGTCAATATCTAGGGGGGTAGACCGCAAGGGGGCCAATTCCCGGCCTTTATTGAGTTAAAAATTAAATAATATGAAAATTTTGTATCAATTTAAAATCATTGCACATGTGTGGTTGGTTTGATCATGGGAGGCTATAGAAAAAAATTGGGTTGATTCCATGAAGGTTGGAAAATGGATGTGCTCCGAGGAGGACCCTTCCGGGATACTCTTTTTTCACATGTTGAAACTTTTATCAACACCAAATGACCCCAAAATTTTGTGAGCAATACACATGGCAATGGTTGGGTGCCATACCAAATTTGGACATTTTTCATCAAAGTTAGCATGTTTTGTCACGTACGGCCAATTTTCAGGCTTTCTCAACCGAAAAATTGCAGTAAATGCATAAAAGGATCAAACTTAAAACAATTTTGCATGTGTGCCTTGTTTGATGCAGGTAAAACATGGAAAATAGTAGGGGGCAATACACATATTTCATGATGAAGTTTCTTTACAAAGTGGATAGCGCAGGACGTAGTTTCCGGATGTAGTCTGGGAATCCACGGAAGCGATAGTACGTTGATGAATCCATTTTAGCCCATGGGTCCATCATGGTATAGGATATCAATTAGATCCATCCCAACCTAAAGAAGTTGGTAGGCATCAAGTGCTACCCCCATGGGGTCAATATCTAGGGGGGTAGACCGCAAGGGGGACAATTCTCGGCCTTTATTGTGTCAAAAATTAAATAATATGCAAATTTTGTTTAAATTTAAAATCATTGCACTTGTGTGGTTGTTTTGGTCATGGGAGGCTATTGAAAAAAATTGGGTTGATTCCATGAAGGTTGGAAAATGGATGTGCTCCGAGGAGGACCCTTCCGGGAAAGTGTGGGACCCTCTTTTTTCACATGTTTAAATTTCTACCCCCACCAAATGACCCCAAAATTTTGCGAGCAATACACATGGCAATGGTAGGGCTCCATGCCAATTTTGAACTTTTTGATCAAAGTTTACATGTTTTGTCATGTACGGCCAATTTTTAGGCTTTCTCAACCGAAAAAATTGCAGTAAATGCATAAATTGTTCAAACTGAAAACAATTTTTCATGTGTTCCTTGTTTGATGCAGGTAACACATGAAAGATAGTAGGGGGCAATACACATATTTCATGATGAAGTTGCTTTACAAAGTGGACAGCGCAGGACGAAGGTTCCGGATGTAGTCTGGGAATCCACCGATGCGATGGTACGGTGACGAATCCATTTTGGCCCATGGGTCTAGCATGGTATAGGATGTCAATTACGTCCATCCTAACCTAAATAATGTGGTAGGCATCAAGTGCTACCCCCATGGGGTCAATATCTAGGGGGGTAGACCGCAAGGGGGCCAATTCCCGGCCTTTATTGAGTTAAAAATTAAATAATATGAAAATTTTGTATCAATTTAAAATCATTGCACATGTGTGGTTGGTTTGATCATGGGAGGCTATAGAAAAAATTTGGGTTGATTCCATGAAGGTTGGAAAATGGATGTGCTCCGAGGAGGACCCTTCCGGGATACTCTTTTTTCACATGTTGAAATTTTTACCAACACCAAATGACCCCAAAATTTTGTGAGCAATACACATGGCAATGGTAGGGTGCCATACCAAATTTGGACATTTTTCATCAAAGTTAACATGTTTTGTCACGTACGGCCAATTTTCAGGCTTTCTCAACCGAAAAATTGGAGTAAATGCATAAAAGGATCAAACTGAAAACAATTTTGCATGTGTGCCTTGTTTGATGCAGGTAAAACATGGAAAATAGTAGGGGGCAATACACATATTTCATGATGAAGTTTCTTTACAAAGTGGATAGCGCAGGACGTAGTTTCTGGATGTAGTCTGGGAATCCACGGATGCGATAGTACGTTGATGAATCCATTTTAGCCCATGGGTCCATCATGGTATAGGATATCAATTAGGTCCATCCCAACCTAAAGAAGTTGGTAGGCATCAAGTGCTACCCCCATGGGGTCAATATCTAGGGGGGTAGACCGCAAGGGGGACAATTCTCGGCCTTTATTGTGTCAAAAATTAAATAATATGCAAATTTTGTTTAAATTTAAAATCATTGCACTTGTGTGGTTGTTTTGGTCATGGGCGGCTATTGAAAAAAATTGGGTTGATTCCATGAAGGTTGGAAAATGGATGTGCACCGAGGAGGACCCTTCCGGGAAAGTGTGGGACCGTCTTTTTTCACATGTTTAAATTTCTACCCCCACCAAATGACCCCAAAATTTTGTGAGCAATACACATTGCAATGGTAGGGCTCCATGCCAATTTTGAACTTTTTCATCAAAGTTTACATGTTTTGTCATGTACGGCCAATTTTTAGGCTTTCTCAACCGAAAAAATTGCAGTAAATGCATAAATTGTTCAAACTGAAAACAATTTTGCATGTGTTCCTTGTTTGATGCAGGTAACACATGAAAGATAGTAGGGGGCAATACACATATTTCATGATGAAGTTGCTTTACAAAGTGGACAGCGCAGGACGAAGGTTCCGGATGTCGTCTGGGAATCCACCGATGTGATGGTACGGTGAACAATCCATTTTAGCATGGTATAGGATGTCAATTAGGTCCATCCTGACGTAAAGAAGGTGGTAAGCATCAAGTGCTACCCCCCTGGGGTCAATATATATATAGGGGGCTAGACCGCAAGGGGGCCAATTCCCGGCCTTTATTGAGTCAAAAATTAAATAATATGAAAATTTGTTTAACTTTAAAATCATTGCACATGTGTGGTTATTTTGGTCATGGGAGGCTATAGAAAAAATTTGGGTTCATTCCATGAAGGTTGGAAAATGGATGTGCTCCGAGGAGGACCCTTCCGGGAAAGGTGGGACCCTCTTTTTTCACATGTTGAAATTTCTACCAACACCAAATGACCCCAAAATTTTGTGACCAATACACGTGGCAAAGGTAGGGCTCCATGAAGGTTGATTCCATGAAGGTTGGAAAATGGATGTGCTCCGAGGAGGACCCTTACGGGATAGTGTGGGACCCTCTTTTTTCACATGTTGAAATTTCTACCAACACCAAATGACACCAAAATTTTGTGAGCAATACACATGGCAATGGTAGGGCTCCATGCCAAATTTGGACGTTTTTCATCAAAGTTAGCATGTTTTGTCACGTACGGCCAATTTTCAGGCTTTCTCAACCGAAAAAATTGCTGTAAATGCATAAAAGGTTCAAACTGAAAACAATTTTGCATGTGTGCCTTGTTTGATGCAGGTAACACATGAGAAATAGTATGGGGTAATACACATATTTCATGATGAAGTTGCTTTACAAAGTGGACAGCGCAGGACGAAGGTTCCGGATGTAGTCTGGGAATCCACCGATGCGATGATACGGTGATGAATCCATTTTAGCCCATGGGTCCAGCATTGTATAGGATGTCAATTAGGTCCATCCTAACCTAAAGAAGGTTTTAGGCATCAAGTGGTACCCCCATGGGGTCAATATCTAGGGGGGTAGACCGCAAGGAGGCCAATTCCCGGCCTTTATTCAGTCAAAAATTAAATAATATGAAATTTTTGTTTAAATTTAAAAGTATTGCACATGTGTGGTTGTTTTGGTCATGGGAGGCTATAGAAATTTCTTTGGTTGATTCCATGAAGGTTGGAAAATGGATGTGCTCCGAGGAGGACCCTTCCGGGATAGTGTGGGACCCTCTTTTTTCACATGTTTAAATTTCTACCAACACCAAATGACCCCAAAATTTTGTGAGCAATACACATGGCAATGGCAGGGCTCCATACCAAATTTGGACATTTTTCATCAAAGTTAGGATGTTTTGTCACGTACGGCCAATTTTCAGGCTTTCTCAACCAAAAAAATTGCCGTAAATGCATAAAAGGTTCAAACTGAAAACAATTTTGCATGTGTGCCTTGTTTGATGCAGGTAACACATGGAAAAAAGTAGGGGGCAATACACATATTTCATGTTGAAGTTGCTTTACAAAGTGGACAGCGCAGGACGAAGGTTCCGGATGTAGTTTGGGAATCCACAGATGCGATGATACGGTGATGAATCCATTTTATCCCATGGATCCAGCATGGTATAGGATTTCAATTAGGTCCATCCTAACCAAAAGAAGGTGGTAGGCATCAAGTGCTACTACCCCCATGGGGTCAATATCTAGGGGGGTAGACCGCAAGGGGGACAATTCTCGGCCTTTATTGAGTCAAAAATTAAATAATATGCAAATTTTGTTTAAATTTAAAATCATTGCACATGTGTGGTTGTTTTGGTCATGGGAGGCTGTAGAAAAAATTTGGGTTGATTCCATGAAGGTTGGAAAATGGATGTGCTCCGAGGAGGACCCTTCCGGGATAGTGTGGGACCCTCTTTTTCACATGTTGAGATTTCTACCAACACCAAATGACCCCAAAATTTTGTGAGCAATACACATGGCAATGGTAGGGCTCCGTGCCAAATTTGGACGTTTGTCAGCAAAGTTAACTTGTTTTGTCACGTACGGCCAATTTTCAGGCTTTCTCAACCAAAAAAATTGCCGTAAATGCATAAAAGGTTCAAACTGAAAACAATTTTGCATCTGTGCCTTGTTTGATGCAGGTAACACATGAAAAAATAGTAGGGGGCAATACACATATTTCATGATGAAGTTGCTTTACAAAGTGGACAGCGCAGGAAGAAGGTTCCGGATGTAGGCTGGGAATCCACTGATGCGATGGTACGGTGATGAATCCATTTTAGCCCATGGGTCCAGCATGGTATAGGATGTTAATTAGGTCGATCCTAACCTAAAAAAGGTTTTAGGTATCAAGTGCTACCCCCATGGGGTCAATATCTAGGGGGTAGACCGCAAGGGAGCCAATTCGCGGCCTTTATTGAGTCAAAAATTAAATAATATGAAAATTTTGTTTAAATTTAAAAGCATTGCACATGTGTGGTTGTTTAGGTCATGGGAGGCTATAGAAAAAATTTGGGTTGATTCCATGAAGGTTGGAAAATGGATGTGCTCCGAGGAGGACCCTTCCGGGATAGTGTGGGACCCTCTTTTTTAACATGTTGAAATTTCTACCAACACCAAATGACCCCAAAATTTTGTGAGCAATACACATGGCAATTGTAGCGCTCCATACCAAATTTGGACGTTTTTCATCAAAGTTAGCATGGTTTGTCACATACGGCCAATTTCAGGCTTTCTCAACCGAAAAAATTGCAGTAAATGCATAAAAGGTTCAAACTTAAAACAATTTTGCATGTGTGCCTTATTTGATGCAGGTAA
The DNA here is from genome assembly GCA_011799875.1 of Thinopyrum elongatum. Lineage (NCBI taxonomy): Eukaryota > Viridiplantae > Streptophyta > Magnoliopsida > Poales > Poaceae > Thinopyrum > Thinopyrum elongatum. Next base: position 96,459,449 of record CM022303.1, on the reverse strand, counting down.
CATGCACATGGAAAATAGTAGGGGGCAATACACATATTTCATGATGAAGTTTCTTTACAAAGTGGACAACGCAGGACGAAGGTTCTGGATGTAGTCTAGGAATCCACCGATGCGATGGTACGAGTCCTTACAGCAGGAGCTGAGCTCGTTTGGCGCGCCTTGATCTGAGGGAGAGTCAGAGGGCATCGAATTAACCTATCTCCAATGGCCATGGCACCATGGCGCCTCCCGCCACCAGATATCATCTCCAGCTCCGGGTCAATAGGCTTCCCCCTCGGGTCATAATACTCCCCGTGCTTCTACTTCACCACCTCGCTATAAGCCTTGAGCTTATCGTACGCGGCAACGTTGGTGAAAGTCAAAGGAGTGGCGAGATCCGACTCTGAGAGTGCCTTGGCCTTTTTGTACGACGCTGTATGGGCCATGCCATAATTGTCGAACACCCCAAGCACCTCCGTTTTATTATGGTCGGCCTAAAAGACAAAGCAAAGCACAATATTAGTAAACGGCTCAAACTGACATAAAGAAGAAATTGCATGAAAGAAGAAGCAAGCCACATACCCATTTTTGCCCATAACCAGCTAAGTTGCGGTTGCCTTGGTGGTGTGGCACACCAACCATTTGGGCACGCCGGTCCTTGGCATTGTTGTGGATGGCCAACCAGGCATCTGAGCACCACTGGTCCACAATGACCTCCGAAACATCCATCTTATCCGCACACCATCTCGGGGCGCCTAAGTTAGTAAAGATGAAAATTAACCGTTATAGGCCTAGCTAGGAATCAAATCAAGGAAACTAGAAGACTTAAGAAGGGTTTACCATCATGTACTGCTCCCTCCTGAGAAACTTGCCCCGGCAATCCGCCTTGCTCCGCTAAACGCCATGCTTGGCGTAGTAGTCACGGATGCACTGCACTCGCATCTCGTGCCTTACGTTCTGCAATAGGCGCTTGCACTCGAAGTCAAGAACCTTTGCCGCCTGCTCCTCCATGGACTTCGGCACCTTGAAGTAGACCTACAATTGAACGAGACAGCACCGATGAGTGCACTAACTAGCTATTGTTAAGTTTTTATTGTGTAAAAGAGAAATTACCCAAAAGCCATTCAACACCATGTCGGCTCTGGTGTGGCATTCGACCCTGTTGATGGTCGTATTTGCCGGGGCCTGGGCAGCCACATAGTGCTCCCAATGGAGTCCTGGCTCCGGAACACTATTCTCAACGGGTAACTGAACCATCCCCGGAAAATTCTGCCTGATGAGCACACCAAGGATGCCGTTGGGATTGCAGACACCCTTGGCGTATGTCCAACCCCTGCAATATAAAAAGGCAAAGCCATTAGGTATATGCATAAAGCATAATTATAGAAGGTACAGAAAGAGTAAGTGCACTTACGACTATCCATCAGGCGTAATCAACGCCTTATGGGCGGGAGTCACCGGCTCGGTCGGGAGCCGTGTACCCCCACGCTGGTACACGGTGGAAGACGAGGTCCCCTCACCCCCCTCAGCCTGCTCATCCCCCGCCTCATCAGCATCCTCATCCTCCCAGCGCTCCTGGCCACCATCCTCCCCCTCAGGCGCCTCTGGCCAGGGACTCCAGACCGGCTTGGATGTAATCTCCTCCTCCACCACCAGAGGAGGCTGGTGGACCGGAGTCTCCATAGCCTCCGAGGAGGCCTCCACCCTGTGCTCAGGTGAGTCAGCCGGGGGTGGCGGCGAGGAAGGCGCAGCAGTCTGCCTCCCTCTCCCGCGGCCACCACCTGCTCTGCCTTGTCTCCCGACGGCCTTCTTCCCCCGACCTCTCCCCCTGGGCACCGGCGGCGCATCAGAAGTCCCCGCCGAGGACATACTCTGCAGCAAAGACCTCCGTAGAGCCTGAGGTGGGATCGAAGCACCCCGGCCTCTCCCGCGTGGCGCCGACAAAGAACCACCCGTGGAGGTCTTGTCCGCCATCTATCACGACCTGCCATGAGAAAGAGTAGAGTAAATAAATTAGTATAATGACAAAAAAATAGGGCAACAATGGAAACAATACTACAAAAGTAATTACTACAATGACAAGGATACAAATTAGTCTACACTCTATATTCCGATGCTAATAACACTATATTGTGATGCACCGAATGGGTCATTTGATCATTCATTACTGTCCAGTAAAAGTTGCTTTTATAAGTTCTAAATATATCAAAGATAAAACCAAGCACAAGCATATGTCCATATGGAACCTCTGCAAATATAACTGAAATGCATAACATCAATATGTAAACTTAATTAGATATAAAACTGAATACTGGCAATATATATTTTGTATGAAAATACTTGAAGTGATTCTCTCCAGGTAAATACCACTCAAAATCTAGGTCCACTCAAAATCACATTGATGCAAATATTTTTGGAGATAATCAGGGCAAAACTATAGATACAGGTTCAGGTTTTGCATATGCCTTTAGGTTCAGGTTCAGAACCTCATATCACTTGCATATGGATACAGAGATTCAGGTTCTGCATATGTATACGGAGATTAACGTTCTGCATATGCCTTTAGGTTTAGGTTCACTAATCCTAACAATGCCTATTGGCGAACACAAGCAGTGTGACTGATTAATCAGTCAGAACAAGCTTAGTTTGCTGGGCACACAACAGCTTTATTTTTAGACATATAGCAATGCCTATTGGAGAATTTTAACAGCAGCCTGTACTCAGCAGTTTTTAATAGCGATCATATATCATACTCTCCAAATCATATATGCCACGATCATATCTATCTATCTATCCATCTATGATCTATCGATCTATCTATCACAGTGCTAGCTTGAAGAAGAATCAACTTCCGTCCATAAGAAATCTGCATCTTCCTCCAATTGCTACTAAAAATGATTTGCTAAAAAACTATGAAAAATGAAAGGAGTCAATTTTACAACAATAAACTTGAACATATTCTCTAGCAGAAACATAATCTAGAATGATAGTCATCAAATCACTTATGTTCAAGTTGATTCTTTCATTTTTAACTAAAACTAAATCTAACTAATTTCTTCTATTAAAACTAATTAAACCTAACTAAATTTAACTAATTTCTTTAACTAATTACCCTAACACCTAAAACAGTAGGTGTTAAGACTAAAGTCTGACATAAAACTAAATCTAACTAATTTCTTCTATTAACTAATTAAACCTAACTAAATTTAACTAATTACCCTAACACCTAAAATAGTAGGTAATTAAAAAACAAATTAAATACCCTAAAACCCTAACAGTACACCTAAAACTAATACTAATACTAACTAACTAATTACCCTAAATCCAACTAAAACTAATACTAACTAAAAAGGAAAAAAAACTCAGGGGAGGGTGCGGACGCCAGGGGGTGGCGGCAGCACAGGGACGGCGGTGCAGGGACAGTAGGGGGTGGCGGCGGCACGGGGACAACGGCGCACAGTGGGCGGCAGCGCGGCAGGGGACGGCTGTGCCGCTCCTCTTTAGATGGTGCGCGCCCGTGGCGGGGACGGCTGCGCGAGACGGGGTGCGGGGGGAACCGAAGCACTGGGCGGCGGCGGTGTGGGGTTAACACGGAAGAGAGAGAGTGTGTGCTGAGGGAGAGAGAGAGTGGAGACAGTGGGGAATTGGGGTGGGCGGGGGAATTTAGGGTTGATGGTTGAATTTCTTTGCCGTCTGCTGGCAGACGGCATAGCGGTCAGCACGTTAGCCTAACCTGCGGGACGCCCCATGATAGGCCCACCGGCTCTTTGCCGTCTGCCATTCCGCTCTTTGCCATCCGCCTCCTGGAAAGCAGATGGCATATCTCCTATTTGCCGTCTGCCTATGAAAAACTGACGGCAAATCACATGTTTGCCATGTGTCAGATCTTTGCCGTCTGCTATTATGTTAGCTGACGGCAAACACCCCCTTTGCCGTCTGCCCCGACGAAAAGCAGACGGCAAATCTGTGAATTCCAGTAGTGATGGGTCCAGCTTGGTATAGGATGTCAATTTGGTCCAACCTAACCTAAAGAAGGTGGTAGGCATCAAGTGCTACCCGCATGGGGTCAATATCTAGGGGATAGACCGCAAGGGGGACAATTCTCGGCCTTTATTGAGTCAAAAATTAAATAATATGCAAATTTTGTTTAAATTTAAAATCATTGCACATGTGTGGTTGTTTTTGTCATGGGAGGATAAAGAAAAAATTTGGGTTGATTCCATGAAGGTTGGAAAATGGATGTGCTCCGAGGAGGACCCTTCCGGGAAAGTGTGGGAACCTCTTTTTTCACAAGTTGAAATTTCTACCAACACCAAATGACCCCAAATTTTTTGAGCAATACACATGGCAATGGTAGGGCTCCATTCAAAATTTGGACGTTTTTCATCAAAGTTAGCATGTTTAGTTATGTACGGCCAATTTTCAAGCTTTCTCAACCGAAAAATTGCAGTAAATGCATAAAACGTTCAAACTGAAAATAATTTTGCATGTGCGCCTTCTTTGATGCAGGTAACACACGAAAAATAGTAGGGGGCAATACACATATTTCATGATGAAGTTGCTTGACAAAGTGGACAACGCAGGACGAAGGTTTCGGATGTAGTCTGGGAATCCACCGATGTGATGGTACGGTGATGAATCCATTTTAGCCCATGGGTCCAGCATGGTATAGGATGTTAGTTAGGTCCATCCTAACCTAAAGAAGGTGGTAGGCATCAAGTGTTGTCCCCATGGGGTCAATATCTAGGGGGGTAGACCGCAAGGGGGCCAATTTCCGGCCTTTATTGAGTCAAAAAATAAATAATTTGAAAATTACGTTTAAATTATCATTGCACATGTGTGGTTGTTTTGGTCATAGGAGGCTATAGAAAAAATTTGGGTTGATTCCATGAAGGTTGGAAAATGGAAGTGCTCCGAGGAGGACCCTTCCGGGAAAGTGTGGGACCCTCTTTTTTCACATGTTTAAATTTCTACCCACACCAAATGACCCCAAAATTTTGTGAGCAATACACATGGCAATGGTAGGGCTCCATGCCAATTTTGAACTTTTTCATCAAAGTTTACATGTTTTGTCATGTACGGCCAATTTTCAGGCTTTCTCAACCGAAAAAATTGCAGTAAATGCATAAATTGTTCAAACTGAAAACAATTTTGCATGTGTTCCTTGTTTGATCCAGGTAACACATGAAACATAGTAGGGGGCAATACACATATTTCATGATGAAGTTGCTTTACAAAGTGGACAGCGCAGGACGAAGGTTCCGGATGTAGTCTGGGAATCCACCGATGCGATGGTACGGTGAACAATCCATTTTAGCCCATGGGTCCAGCATGGTGTAGGATGTCAATTAGGTCCATCCTGACCTAAAGAAGGTGGTAGGCATCAAGTGCTACCCCCATGGGGTCAATATATATCTAGGGGGGTAGACCGCAAGGGGGCCAAGTCCCGGCCTTTATTGAGTCAAAAATTAAATAATATGAAAATTTGTTTAACTTTAATATCATTGCACATGTGTTGTTATTTTGGTCATGGGAGGCTATAGAAGAAATTTGGGTTGATTCCATGAAGGTTGGAAAATGGATGTGCCCCGAGGAGGACCCTTCCGGGAAAGCTGGGACCCTCTTTTTTCACATGTTGAAATTTCTACCAACACCAAATGACCCCAAAATTTTGTGACCAATACACATGGCAAAGGTAGGGCTCCATGCTAATTTTGAACCTGTTTTATCAAAGTTTGCATGTTTGGTCATGTACGGCCAATTTTCAGGCTTTCTCAACTGAAAAAATTACAGTAAATGCATAAAACGTTCAAACTAAAAACAATTTTGCATGTGTGCCTTGTTTGATGCAGGTAACACAAGAAATATAGTAGGGGCCAATACACATATTTCGTGATGAAGTTGCTTTACAAAGTGGACAGCGCAGGACGAAGGTTTCGGATGTAGTCTGGGAATCCACCGATGTGATGGTACGGTGATGAATCCATTTTAGCCCATGGGTCCAACATGGTATAGGATGTTAGTTAGGTCCATCCTAACCTAAAGAAGGTGGTAGGCATCAAGTGCTGTCCCGATGGGGTCAATATCTAGGGGGGTAGACCACAAGGGGGCCAATTTCCGGCCTTTATTGAGACAAAAAATAAGTAATATGAAAATTATGTTTAAATTATCATTGCACATGTGTGGTAGTTTTGGTCAAGGGAGGCTATAGAAAAAAATTTGGGTTGATTCCATGAAGGTTGGAAAATGGAAGTGCTCCGAGGAGGACCCTTCAGGGAAAGTGTGGGACCCTCTTTTTTCACATGATTAAATTTCTACCCACACCAAATGACCCCAAAATTTTGTGAGCAATACACATGGCAATGGTAGGGCTCCATGCCAATTTTGAACTTTTTCATCAAAGTTTACATGTTTTGTCATGTACGGCCAATTTTCAGGCTTTCTCAACCGAAAAAATTGCAGTAATTGCATAAATTGTTCAAACTGAAAACAATTTTGCATGTGTTCCTTGTTTGATGCAGGTAACACATGAAAGATAGTAGGGGGCAATACACATATTTCATGATGAAGTTGCTTTACAAAGTGGACAGCGCAGGACGAAGGTTCCGGATGTAGTCTGGGAATCCACCGATACGATGGTACGGTGAACAATCCATTTTAGCCCACGGGTCCAGCATGGTATAGGATGTCCATTAGGTCCATCCTGACGTAAAGAAGGTGGTAAGCATCAAGTGCTACCCCCATGGGGTCAATATATATATAGGGGGGTAGACCGCAAGGGGGCCAATTCCCGGCCTTTATTGAGTCAAAAATTAAATAATATGAAAATTTGTTTAACTTTAAAATCATTGCACATGTGTGGTTATTTTGGTCATGGGAGGCTATAGAAAAAATTTGGGTTGATTCCATGAAGGTTGGAAAATGGATGTGCTCCGAGGAGGACCCTTCCGGGAAAGGTGGGACCCTCTTTTTTCACATGTTGAAATTTCTACCAACACCAAATGACCCCAAAATTTTGTGACCAATACACGTGGCAAAGGTAGGGCTCCATTCCAATTTTGAACCGTTTTCATCAAAGTTTGCATGTTTTGTCATGTACGGCCAATTTTCAGGCTTTCTCAACTGAAAAAATTGCAGTAAATGTATAAAAGGTTCAAACTGAAAACAATTTTGCATGTGTTCCTTGTTTGATGCAGGTAACACAAGAAATATAGTAGGGGCCAATACACATATTTCATGATGAAGTTGCTTTACAAAGTGGACAGCGCAGGACGAAGGTTCCGGATGTAGTCTGGGAATCCACCGATGTGATGGTACGGTGATGAATCCATTTTAGCCCATGGGTCCAACATGGTATAGGATGTTATTTAGGTCCATCCTAACATAAAGAAGGTGGTAGGCATCAAGTGCTGTCCCGATGGGGTCAATATCTAGGGGGGTAGACCGCAAGGGGGCCAATTTCCGATCTTTATTGAGTCAAAAAATAAATAAGATGAAAAATATGTTTAAATTATCATTGCACATGTGTGGTTGTTTTGGTCATGGGAAGCTATAGAAAAAATTTGGGTTGATTCCATGAAGGTTGGAAAGTGGAAGTGCTCCGAGGAGGACCCTTCCGGGAAAGTGTGGGACCCTCTTTTTTCACATGTTTAAATTTCTACCCACACCAAATGACCCCAAAATTTTGTGAGCAATACACATGCCAATGGTAGGGCTCCATGCCAATTTTGAACTTTTTCATCATAGTTTGCATGTTTTGTCATGTACGGCCAATTTTCAGGCTTTCGCGACCGAAAAAATTGCAGTAAATGCATAAAAGGTTCAAACTGAATTTTTTTTTGCATGTGTCCCTTGTTTGATGCAGGTAACACATGAAAGATAGTAGGGGGCAATACACATATTTCATGATGAAGTTGCTTTACAATGTGAAAAGCGCAGGAAGAAGGTTCCGGATGTAGTCTGGGAATCCACCGATGCGATGGTACGGTGACGAATCCATTTTGGCCCATGGGTCCAGCATGGTATAGGATGTCAATTAGGTCCTTCCTAACCTAAAGAATGTGGTAGGCATCAAGTGCTACCCCCATGGGGTCAATATCTAGGGGGGTAGACCGCAAGGGGGCCAATTCCCGGCCTTTATTGAGTTAAAAATTAAATAATATGAAAATTTTGTATCAATTTAAAATCATTGCACATGTGTGGTTGGTTTGATCATGGGAGGCTATAGAAAAAATTTGGGTTGATTCCATGAAGGTTGGAAAATGGATGTGCTCCGAGGAGGACCCTTCCAGGATACTCTTTTTTCACATGTTGAAATTTTTACCAACACCAAATGACCCCAAAATTTTGTGAGCAATACACATGGCAATGGTAGGGTGCCATACCAAATTTGGACATTTTTCATCAAACTTAGCATGTTTTGTCACGTACGGCCAATTTTCAGGCTTTCTCAACCGAAAAATTGCAGTAAATGCATAAAAGGATCAAACTGAAAACAATTTTGCATGTGTGCCTTGTTTGATGCAGGTAAAACATGGAAAATAGTAGGGGGCAATACACATATTTCATGATGAAGTTTCTTTACAAAGTGGATAGCGCGGGACGTAGTTTCCGGATGTAGTCTGGGAATCCACCGATGCGATAGTACGGTGATGAATCCATTTTAGCCCATGGGTCCAGCATGGTATAGGATGTCAATTAGGTCCATCCTAAAATAAAGAAGGTGGTAGGAATCAAGTGCTACCCCCATGGGGTCAATATCTAGGGGGGTAGACCGCAAGGGGGACAAATCTCGGCCTTTATAGATTCAAAAATTAAATAATATGCAAATTTTGTTTAAATTTAAAATCATTTCACTTGTGTGGTTGTTTTTGGTCATGGGAGGCTATAGAAAAAATTTGGGTTGATTCCATGAAGGTTGGAAAATGGATGTGCTCCGAGGAGGACCCTTACGGGATAGTGTGGGACCCTCTTTTTTCACATGTTGAAATTTCTACCAACACCAAATGACACCAAAATTTTGTGAGCAATACACATGGCAATGGTAGGGCTCCATGCCAAATTTGGACGTTTTTCATCAAAGTTAGCATGTTTTGTCACGTACGGCCAATTTTCAGGCTTTCTCAACCGAAAAAATTGCTGTAAATGCATAAAAGGTTCAAACTGAAAACAATTTTGCATGTGTGCCTTGTTTGATGCAGGTAACACATGAGAAATAGTATGGGGTAATACACATATTTCATGATGAAGTTGCTTTACAAAGTGGACAGCGCAGGACGAAGGTTCCAGATGTAGTCTGGGAATCCACCGATGCGATGATACGGTGATGAATACATTTTAGCCCATGGGTCCAGCATTGTATAGGATGTCAATTAGGTCCATCCTAACCTAAAGAAGGTTTTAGGCATCAAGTGGTACCCCCATGGGGTCAATATCTAGGGGGGTAGACCGCAAGGAGGCCATTTCCCGGCCTTTATTCAGTCAAAAATTAAATAATATGAAATTTTCGTTTAAATTTAAAAGTATTGCACATGTGTGGTTGTTTTGGTCATGGGAGGCTATAGAAATTTCTTTGGTTGATTCCATGAAGGTTGGAAAATGGATGTGCTCCGAGGAGGACCCTTCCGGGATAGTGTGGGACCCTCTTTTTTCACATGTTTAAATTTCTACCAACACCAAATGACCCCAAAATTTTGTGAGCAATACACATGGCAATGGCAGGGCTCCATACCAAATTTGGACATTTTTCATCAAAGTTAGGATGTTTTGTCACGTACGGCCAATTTTCAGGCTTTCTCAACCAAAAAAATTGCCGTAAATGCATAAAAGGTTCAAACTGAAAACAATTTTGCATGTGTGCCTTGTTTGATGCAGGTAACACATGGAAAAAAGTAGGGGGCAATACACATATTTCATGATGAAGTTGCTTTACAAAGTGGACAGCGCAGGACGAAGGTTCCAGATGTAGTTTGGGAATCCACAGATGCGATGATACGGTGATGAATCCATTTTATCCCATGGATCCAGCATGGTATAGGATTTCAATTAGGTCCATCCTAACCAAAAGAAGGTGGTAGGCATCAAGTGCTACTACCCCCATGGGGTCAATATCTAGGGGGGTAGACCGCAAGGGGGACAATTCTCGGCCTTTATTGAGTCAAAAATTAAATAATATGCAAATTTTGTTTAAATTTAAAATCATTGCACATGTGTGGTTGTTTTGGTCATGGGAGGCTGTAGAAAAAATTTGGGTTGATTCCATGAAGGTTGGAAAATGGATGTGCTCCGAGGAGGACCCTTCCGGGATAGTGTGGGACCCTCTTCTTCACATGTTGAGATTTCTACCAACACCAAATGACCCCAAAATTTTGTGAGCAATACACATGGCAATGGTAGGGCTCCGTGCCAAATTTGGACGTTTTTCAGCAAAGTTAACTTGTTTTGTCACGTACGGCCAACTTTCAGGCTTTCTCAACCAAAAAAATTGCCGTAAATGCATAAAAGGTTCAAACTAAAAACAATTTTGCATGTGTGCCTTGTTTGATGCAGGTAACACATGAAAAATAGTAGGGGGCAATACACATATTTCATGATGAAGTTGCTTTACAAAGTGGACAGCGCAGGACGAAGGTTCCGGATGTAGGCTGGGAATCCACTAATGCGATGGTACGGTGATGAATCCATTTTAGCCCATGGGTCCAGCATGGTATAGGATGTTAATTAGGTCGATCCTAACCTAAACAAGGTTTTAGGTATCAAGTGCTACCCCCATGGGGTCAATATCTAGGGGGGTAGACCGCAAGGGAGCCAATTCGCGGACTTTATTGAGTCAAAAATTAAATAATATGAAAATTTTGTTTAAATTTAAAAGCATTGCACATGTGTGGTTGTTTTGGTCATGGGAGGCTATAGAAAAAAATTGGGTTGATTCCATGAAGGTTCGAAAATGGATGTGCTCCGAGGAGGACCCTTCCGGGATAGTGTGGGACCCTCTTTTTTAACATGTTGAAATTTCTACCAACACCAAATGACCCCAAAATTTTGTGAGCAATACACGCGGCAATGGTAGGGCTTCATACCAAATTTGGACGTTTTTCATCAAAGTTAGCATGGTTTGTCACATACGGCCAATTTCAGGCTTTCTCAACCGAAAAAATTGCAATAAATGCATAAAAGGTTCAAACTGAAAACAATTTTGCATGTGTGCCTTATTTGATGCAGGTATCATGCACATGGAAAATAGTAGGGGGCAATACACATATTTAATGATGAAGTTTCTTTACAAAGTGGACAACGCAGGACGAAGGTTCTGGATGTAGTCTTGGAAGCCACCGATGCGATGGTACGAGTCCTTACAGCAGGAGCTGAGCTCGTTTGGCACGCCTTGATCTGAGGGAGAGTCAGAGGGCATCGAATTAACCTATCCCCAATGGCCATGGCACCATGGCGCCTCCCGCCACCAGATATCATCTCCAGCTCCGGGTCAATAGGCTTCCCCCTCGGGTCATAATCCTCCCCGTGCTTCTACTTCACCACCTCGCTATAAGCCTTGAGCTTATCGTACGCGGCAACGTTGGTGAAAGTCAAAGGAGTGGCGAGATCCGACTCTGAGAGTGCCTTGGCGTTTTTGTACGACGCTGTATGGGCCATGCCATAATTGTCGAACACCCCAAGCACCTCCGTTTTATTATGGTCGGCCTAAAAGACAAAGCAAAGCACAATATTAGTAAACGGCTCAAACTGACATAAAGAAGAAATTGCATGATAGAAGAAGCAAGCCACATACCCATTTTTGCCCATAACCAGCTAAGTTGCGGTTGCCTTGATGGTGTGGCACACCAACCATTTGGGCACGCCGGTCCTTGGCATTGTTGTGGATGGCCAACCAGGCATCTGAGCACCACTGGTCCACAATGACCTCCGAAACATCCATCTTATCCGCACACCATCTCGGGGCGCCTAAGTTAGTAAAGATGAAAATTAAGCGTTATAGGCCTAGCTAGGAATCAAATCAAGGAAACTAGAAGACTTAAGAAGGGTTTACCATCATGTACTGCTCCCTCCTGAGAAACTTGCCCCGGCAATCCGCCTTGCTCCGCTAAACGCCATGCTTGGCGTAGTAGTCACGGATGCACTGCACTCGCATCTCGTGCCTTACGTTCTGCAATAGGCGCTTGCACTCGAAGTCAAGAACCTTTGCCGCCTGCTCCTCCATGGACTTCGGCACCTTGAAGTAGACCTACAATTGAACGAGACAGCACCGATGAGTGCACTAACTAGCTATTGTTAAGTTTTTATTGTGTAAAAGAGAAATTACCCAAAAGCCATTCAACACCATGTCGGCTCTGGTGTGGCATTCGACCCTGTTGATGGTCGTATTTGCCGGGGCCTGGGCAGCCACATAGTGCTCCCAATGGAGTCCTGGCTCCGGAACACTATTCTCAACGGGTAACTGAACCATCCCTGGAAAATTCTGCCTGATGAGCACACCAAGGATGCCGTTGGGATTGCAGACACCCTTGGCGTATGTCCAACCCCTGCAATATAAAAAGGCAAAGCCATTAGATATATGCATAAAGCATAATTATAGAAGGTACAGAAAGGGTAAGTGCACTTACGACTATCCATCAGGCGTAATCAACGCCTTATGGGCGGGAGTCACCGGCTCGGTCGGGAGCCGTGTACCCCCACGCTGGTACACGGTGGAAGACGAGGTCCCCTCACCCCCCTCAGCCTGCTCATCCCCCGCCTCATCAGCATCCTCATCCTCCCAGCGCTCCTGGCCACCATCCTCCCCCTCAGGCGCCTCTGGCCAGGGACTCCAGACCGGCTTGGATGTAATCTCCTCCTCCACCACCAGAGGAGGCTGGTGGACCGGAGTCTCCATAGCCTCCGAGGAGGCCTCCACCCTGTGGTCAGGTGAATCAGCCGGGGGTGGCGGCGAGGAAGGCGCAGCAGTCTGCCTCCCTCTCCCGCGGCCACCACCTGCTCTGCCTTGTCTCTCGACGGCCTTCTTCCCCCGACCTCTCCCCCTGGGCACCGGCGGCGCATCAGAAGTCCCCACCGAGGACATACTCTGCAGCAAAGACCTCCGTAGAGCCTGAGGTGGGATCGAAGCACCCCGGCCTCTCCCGCGTGGCGCCGACAAAGAACCACCCGTGGAGGTCTTGTCCGCCATCTATCACGACCTGCCATGAGAAAGAGTAGAGTAAATAAATTAGTATAATGACAAAAAAATAGGGCAACAATGGAAACAATACTACAAAAGTAATTACTACAATGACAAGGATACAAATTAGTCTACACTCTATATTCCGATGCTAATAACACTATATTGTGATGCACCGAATGGGTCATTTGATCATTCATTACTGTCCAGTAAAAGTTGCTTTTATAAGTTCTAAATATATCAAAGATAAAACCAAGCACAAGCATATGTCCATATGGAACTTCTGCAAATATAACTGAAATGCATAACATCAATATGTAAACTTAATTAGATATAAAACTGAATACTGGCAATATATATTTTGTATGAAAATACTTGAAGTGATTCTCTCCAGGTAAATACCACTCAAAATCTAGGTCCACTCAAAATCACATTGATGCAAATATTTTTGGAGATAATCAGGGCAAAACTATAGATACAGGTTCAGGTTTTGCATATGCCTTTAGGTTCAGGTTCAGAACCTCATATCACTTGCATATGGATACCGAGATTCAGGTTCTGCATATGTATACGGAGATTAAGGTTCTGCATATGCCTTTAGGTTTAGGTTCACTAATCCTAACAATGCCTATTGGCGAACACAAGCAGTGTGACTGATTAATCAGTCAGAACAAGCTTAGTTTGCTGGGCACACAACAACTTTATTTTTAGACATATAGCAATGCCTATTGGAGAATTTTAACAGCAGCCTGTACTCAGCAGTTTTTAATAGCGATCATATATCATACTCTCCAAATCATATATGCCACGATCATATCTATCTATCTATCCATCTATGATCTATCGATCTATCTATCACAGTGCTAGCTTGAAGAAGAATCAACTTTCGTCCATAAGAAATCTGCATCTTCCTCCAATTGCTACTAAAAATGATTTGCTAAAAAACTATGAAAAATGAAAGGAGTCAATTTTACAACAATAAACTTGAACATATTCTCTAGCAGAAACATAATCTAGAATGATAGTCATCAAATCACTTATGTTCAAGTTGATTCTTTCATTTTTAACTAAAACTAAATCTAACTAATTTCTTCTATTAAAACTAATTAAACCTAACTAAATTTAACTAATTTCTTTAACTAATTACCCTAACACCTAAAACAGTAGGTGTTAAGACTAAAGTCTGACATAAAACTAAATCTAACTAATTTCTTCTATTAACTAATTAAACCTAACTAAATTTAACTAATTACCCTAACACCTAAAATAGTAGGTAATTAAAAAACAAATTAAATACCCTAAAACCCTAACAGTACACCTAAAACTAATACTAATACTAACTAACTAATTACCCTAAATCCAACTAAAACTAATACTAACTAAAAAGGAAAAAAAACTCAGGGGAGGGTGCGGACGGCAGGGGGTGGCGGCAGCACAGGGACGGCGGTGCAGGGACGGTAGGGGGTGGCGGTGGCACGGGGACGACGGCGCACAGTGGGCGGCAGCGCGGCAGGGGACGGCGGCGCCGCTCCTCTTTAGATGGTGCGCGCCCGTGACGGGGACGGCTGCGCGAGACGGGGTGCGGGGGGAACCGAAGCACTGGGCGGCGGCGGTGTGGGGGTTAACAGGGAAGAGAGAGAGTGTGTGCTGAGGGAGAGAGAGAGTGGAGAGAGTGGGGAATTGGGGCGGGCGGGGGAATTTAGGGTTGATGGTTGAATTTCTTTGCCGTCTGCTGGCAGACGGCATAGCGGTCAGCACGTTAGCCTAACCTGCGGGACGCCCCATGATAGGCCCACCGGCTCTTTGCCATCTGCCATTCCGCTCTTTGCCATCCGCCTCCTGGAAAGCAGATGGCATATCTCCTATTTGCCGTCTGCCTATGAAAAACTGACGGCAAATCACATGTTTGCCATGTGTCAGATCTTTGCCGTCTGCTATTATGTTAGCTGACGGCAAACACCCCCTTTGCCGTCTGCCCCGACGAAAAGTAGACGGCAAATCTGTGAATTCCAGTAGTGATGGGTCCAGCTTGGTATAGGATCTCAATTTGGTCCAACCTAACCTAAAGAAGGTGGTAGGCATCAAGTGCTACCCCCATGGGGTCAATATCTAGGGGGTAGACCGCAAGGGGGACAAATCTCGGCCTTTATTGAGTCAAAAATTAAATAATATGCAAATTTTGTTTAAATTTAAAATCATTGCACATGTGTGGTTGTTTTTGTCATGGGAGGATAAAGAAAAAATTTGGGTTGATTCCATGAAGGTTGGAAAATGGATGTGCTCCGAGGAGGACCCTTCCGGGAAAGTGTGGGAACCTCTTTTTTCACAAGTTGAAATTTCTACCAACACCAAATGACCCCAAATTTTTTTGAGCAATACACATGGCAATGGTAGGGCTCCATTCAAAATTTGGACGTTTTTCATGAAAGTTAGCATGTTTAGTTATGTACGGCCAATTTTCAAGCTTTCTCAACCGAAAAATTGCAGTAAATGCATAAAACGTTCAAACTGAAAATAATTTTGCATGTGCGCCTTGTTTGATGCAGGTAACACATGAAAAATAGTAGGGGGCAATACACATATTTCATGATGAAGTTGCTTGACAAAGTGGACAACGCAGGACGAAGGTTCCGGATGTAGTTTGGGAATCCACCAATGCGATGGTACGGTGATGAATCCATTTTAGCCCATGGGTCCAGCATGGTATAGGATGTCAATTAGGTCCATCCTAACCTAAAGAAGGTGGTAGGCATCAAGTGCTACCCCATGGGGTCAATATCTTGGGGGTAGACCGCAAGGGGGACAATTCTCGTCCTTTATTGAGTCTAAAATTAAATAATATGCAAATTTTGTTTAAATTTGAAATCATTGCACATTTGTGGTAGTTTTGGTCATGGGAGGCTATGGAAAAAATTTGGGTTGATTCCATGAAGGTTGGAAAATGGATATGCTCCGAGGAGGACCATTCCGGGATAGTGTGGGACCCTCTTTTTTCACATGTTGAAATTTCTACCAACACCAAATGACAGCAAAATTGTGTGAGCAATAAACATGGCATTGGTAGGGCTCCATGCCAAATTTGGACGTTTTTCATCAAAGTTAGCATGTTTTGTCACGTACGGCCAATTTTCAGGCTTTCTCAACCGAAAAAATTGCAGTAAATGCATAAAAGGTTCAAACTGAAAACAATTTTTCATGTGTGCCTTGTTTGATGCAGGTAACACATGAAAAATAGTAGGGGGCAATACACATATTTCATGACGAAGTCGCTTTACAAAGTGGACAGCGCAGGACGAAGGTTCCGGATGTAGTCTGGGAATCCACCGATGCGATGGTACGGTGATGAATCCATTTTAGCCCATGGGTCCATCATGGTATAGGATATCAATTAGGTCCATCCTAACCTAAAGAAGGTTTTAGGCATCAAGTGCTACCCCCATGGGGTCAATATCTCGGGGGGTAGACCGGAAGGGGGACAATTCTCGGCCTTTATTGAGTCAAAAATTAAATAATATGCAAATTTTGGTTAAATTTAAAATCATTGCACATGTGTGGTAGTCTTGGTCATGGGAGGCTATAGAAAAAATTTGGGTTGATTCCATGAAGGTTGGAAAATGGATGTGCTCCGAGGAGGACCCTTCCGGGATAGTGTGGACCCTCTTTTTTCACATGTTGAAATTTCTACTAACACCAAATGACCCCAAAATTTTGTGAGCAATACACATGGCAATGGTAGGGCTCCATGCCAAATTTGGACGTTTTTCATCAAAGTTAGCATGTTTTGTCACGTACGGCCAATTTTCAGGCTTTATCAACCGAAAAAATTGCAGTAAATGCATAAAAGGTTCAAACTGAAAACAATTTTGCATGTGTGCCTTGTTTGATGCAGGTAACACATGAAAAATAGTAGGGGGCAATAAACATATTTCATGATGATGTTGCTTTACAAAGTGGACAGCGCAGGACGAAGGTTCCGGATGTAGTCTGGGAATCCACCGATGCGATGGTACGGTGATGAATCCATTTTAGCCCATGGGTCCAGCATGGTATAGGATGTCAATTAGGTCCATCCTAACCTAAAGAAGGTTTTAGGCATCAAGTGCTACCCGCATGGGGTCAATATCTAGGGGGGGTAGACCGCAAGGGGGCCAATTCCTGGCCTTTATTGAGTCAAAAATTAAATAATATGAAAATTTTGTTTAAATTTAAAAGCATTGCACATGTGTGGTTGTTTTGGTCATGGGAGGCTATAGAAAATTTTTTGGTTGATTCCATGAAGGTTGGAAATGGATGTGCTCCGAGGAGGACCCTTCCGGGATAGTGTGGGACCCTCTTTTTTCACATGTTGAAATTTCTACCAATACCAAATGACCCTAAAATTTTGTGAGCAATACACATGGCAATGGTAGGGCTCCATACCAAATTTGGACGTTTTTCAGCAAAGTTAGCATGTTTTGTCACGTACGGCCAATTTTCAGGCTTTCTCAACCGAAAAATTGTAGTAAATGCATAAAAGGTTCAAACAGAAAACAATTTTGCATGTGTGCCTTGTTTGATGTAGGAAACACATGGGAAATAGTAGGGGGCAATACACATATTTCATGATGAAGTTTCTTTACAAAGTGGACAGTGCATGACGAAGGTTCCGGTTGTAGTCTGGGAATCCACCGATGCGATGGTACGGTGATGAATCCATTTTGGTCCATGGGTCCAGCATGGTATAGGATGTCAATTAGGTCCATCCTAACCTAAAGAAGGTGGTAGGCATCAAGTGCTACCCCCATGGGGTCAATATCTAGGGGGATAGACCGCAAGAGGGGCCAATTCCCGGCCTTTATTGAGTCAAAAATTAAATAATATGAAAATTTGTTAAAATTTAAAATCATTGCACATGTGTGGTTGTTTTGGTCCTGGGAGGCTATAGAAAAAATTTGGGTTGATTCCATGCAGGTTGGAAAATGGATGTGCTCCGAGGAGGACCCTTTCGGGATGGTGTGGGACCCTCTTTTTCACATGTTTAAATTTCTACCAACACCAAAGGACCCCAAAATTTTGTGAGCAATACACATGGTATTGGTAGGGCTCGATGCCATTTTTGAACGTTTTTCATCAAAGTTTGCATGTTTTGTCAGGTACGGCCAATTTTCAGGCTTTCTCAACCGATAAATTGCAGTAAATGCATAAAAGGTTGAAACTGAAAACAATTTTGCATGTGTGCCTTGTTTGATGCAGGTAACACATGAAAAATAGTAGGGGGCTATACAAATCTTTCATGATGAAGTTGCTTTACAAAGTGGACAGCGCAGGACGAAGGTTGTGGATGTGGTCTAGGAATCCACCGGTGCGACGGTACAGGGATGAATCCATTTTAGCCCATGGGTCCAGCATGGCATAGAATGTCAATTAGGTCCATCCTAACCTAAACAAGGTGGTAGGCATTAAGTGCTACCCCCATGGGGTCAATATCTAGGGGGGTAGACCGCAAGGGGGCCAATTATCAGCCTTTATTGAGTCAAAAAGTAAATAATATGAAAGTTTTGTTAAAATTTAAAATCATTGCACATGTGTGGTTGTTTTGGTCCTAGGAGGCAATAGAAAAAAATTTGGGTTGATTCCATGAAGGTTGGAAAATGGATGTGCTCCGAGGAGGACCCTTCTGGGATAGTGTGGGACCCTCTTTTTCACATGTTTAAATTTCTACCAACACCAAATGACCCCAAAATTTTGTGAGCAATACACATGACAATGGTAGGGCTCCATGCCACGTTTTTCATCAAAGTTAACATGTTTTGTCACGTACGGCCAATTTTCAGGCTTTGTCAACCGAAAAAATTGCAGTAAATGCATAAAATGTTCAACCTGAAAACAATTTCGCATGTGTGCCTTGTTTGATGCGGGTAACACATGATAAATAGTAGGAGGCAATACACTTCTTTCATGATGAAGTTTCTTTACAAAGTGGACAGCGCAGGAAGAAGGTTCCCGATGTAGTCTGGGAATCCATCGATGCGATGGTACGGTGATGAATCCATTTTAGCCCATGGGCCAGCATGGTATAGGATATCAATTAGGTCCATCCTAACCTAAAGAACGTGGTAGGCATCAAGTGCTACCCCCATGGGGTCAATATCTAGGGGTGTAGACCGCAAGGGGGCCAATTCCCGGCCTTTATTGAGTCAAAAATTAAATAATATGAAAATTTTGTTTAAATTTAAAATCATTGTACATGTGTGGTTGTTTTGGTCATGGTAGGCTATAGAAAAAATTTGGGTTGATTCCATGAAGGTTGGAAAATGGATGTGCTCCGAGGAGGACCCTTCGGGATAGTTTCACTACTAGGAAAAAGGCTACCAGCAGCGCGGGGTAAAAGTCCATTAGCAGCGCGGGGTAAAAGTCCATTAGTAGCGCGGGGTAAAAGACTTTTGATGAGTTAGTAAATTTAAATTCAGCCGTGTAAACGAAATGTATATATGACTGCCAGGGTGAAATTTATATTTGGAATTCTTGGTTTGAAATAGAGCTTGCATTTGATTTTTTTTCAAATTGGAATTGGATATGTAAATTTGAATTTGATGAAAAAAAACTATTTTCCTGGCTATAAACAAATTTGAGTTTTCTATGAACAATGTTTAAATTATTTTCTGGAACTTAGTTTGAAATAGATTTTCAAATATAGGATTTTACTTTAGCATGGAAAGTTAGTTTATCAAATGATGAATGTAGAATAAAGTTTTTATAGACATTAATTTATTTTCCAAAACATCTAAAAAAATTAGAATGTTACAAATTATTTCAGAAATACATGTTTTGCACATAAATTTTTAATATGATTTTTTACCTGATCAAGAGTTTGTGCATCTTCCAACATAATTTTGTGGGAAATTTTACTTTTTTTACTTACCATCCAAAATTCTGTTGGTGCACTATCTGCAATGAAAAGTTAGAAAGATATTCCACTAGCTTATCTGGAAGTTCATTTTGTTCTTTCCATGGAAAGATGAATTGTACCAATTAGTTAATGAAACAACAAGCACACTTACACAAGAGTTGTGTGCAATTTTCCTTTTTTTTCAATAGAAAAATTATTTCTTAGGTAAATTACCATTAATTTTAATTAAAACTAATACAATAAAGTGATATTTATTTCTCTGATGAGCATGCAAACCCTTCTCAAAATGGTAGACCATTTCATGAATATATGTGTGCCTGTAACATGTTGGTAGAAAGTTTTAGCGCGCCAGGTACAGCCAAATAACTAATAAAATAAACTTAATTAACTCAATATGTGAAATGAAATTCAAATATCCCATTACTTTTGCTGTTTTTACATATATATGATTTAATGTTTTTTAGTAGTGCTTCGATACTCTCCAAAACATGGAAAAATCAGATTAATAAACCCCATTACGCCTTGGTTGGGAATAGTTAATACCGATCGGTATCCCTAGGAATTAGTTCAAAAATCCCCACCAATCTGTGGGTATCCCGAGTAGGATTGGTCTTACCAAACAAGGCCAAGTACTTGCTAATTTCTTTGTGCAAATTTATGCTTTGAAGGTTTACAAGGTGGGCTCGTCCAACTCTGAAATTTATTGCAACCTTCACAATACAAGCTCTTATGCGACGCAATCTCTCCAAAAAGATAAGGTCCATTAACTCAAGACTCGAGGAGATAATTCAAAACAAAGATAAATACAAGATGGATGACAAGAGTAAGAAAACAGAAGTGACAACATGGAAGGCTTCTACATCAATAACATATATAGATCGAAACTTGTAAGTGGACAAAATCACACTTTCCATTTAATTGTGTTCGACATACATATATTGTTATCCATGTTCAATTCTCCAATTAATGTGGTGCTAAGGGCCTATTTGTTTACTCCTTAGATTATATAATCTAGCTTATACAATCTAACTCACATAATCTACATGATAGGGTAAATAAACACCTCAATTTATGGTGTAGCTTATATCTAGAGGGTCTAGATTATGATAATACATAAGCAGGCCTAAGTATGCTTATTCCAGCTTATTTTATAGCTATTTACCATAGTACACATACCACTTCGAGGTATTTACCCACCAAATAAGCTAGATTATTATATGCTGGATTATATAATCTACCAAAAATAAGCTAGATTATATAATCTGCTCAAGAAAACTAATAGACCTTAAGGCTTTGTTTATAATTGCTAAAGGTTGCATTACTATTTACTTAGACTACTCTAGCAGGGCGCGCATGTGCAAAATTTTGCATATGTGTGAAGACACATGTTTTGTGTATCCAATTTTGAGGATACTCATTCTTATACTTTGTCTTTTTGTCTTTCGTATATTGCCTAGCTATCGAACAATCTAGTTCTCTTTTCCAAAAAGACCGGCTAGTGCTTTTGTGCATGAGACTAATAGTTCGCTAGTCCAACTAAACTACTGTCTTCTTCCGTAGAGTGTCATTATAGCATTTAGAAAGTTATATCTTATGAACCATTCGAGTGAGACTCATTTCATTAAAACTTATCAGCTCCATTTGCTCATTGGATGCATGCCCTAAAGAAATAGCAACTACAACTAATAAATAAGGATATCCAAGGTCATTTCATCTCTTAATTAATCTGTCTGATTTTTTGCTAGAGTATTATATGTGGGGCGGAGGAAACGAGTATGTAGAGACATTGATTAATCTTTTCGGCTTGACTCCCTGCGAGTTAGGGCCTGTTTGGGACAGCTACAGCCAGAATTTTTTTGGAGTTGGTGGAGCTGGTCATCACTAGCTTCAGAAATTTGTGGAGCTGGAGGTGTGACCATACAGAGGGCATTTAGATGAGTCATTTTATTTCTAGTTTAGACTAAAATTAATTTTTAAAGCACTTTAATTTAGTCTACAAACTCCAACTCCAGCATAGAGCTGGAACCTAGAGCCGTGCTAAACAGAGCCTTAAAATAGATGGTCGATTGGATCATTCATTCAAAAGCATGCTTTCATATTGTTGTCTCAGCATCAAAAGACCCACTAGCAGCCATATGCTGAAAACAAACAATACAAATCAAAGGTAAATGGAAATCAAGTTAATTTACAAGCTCAAGTACCATATAGGTAGGGATACAAGAGAATAGGCACTTTGCCCAACCTAAACCCTAGTACCATCCACACCTAGGGATAAAAAAGGGTCGGGAAAACCACTAACCACCTTTATTTTCATCTTTTACCCAGAATCAAAATCAAAATCGGCAACATGTCAATAATGGTCGGGAAGCGATAATCCCAATCGGAAAGATCGATGAACAGAGCTATATAACAATAATGATTTGTGACATTTACGTTGGCAAATATTTCATACATGGGTACATAATTTTTGACTTTTCACGTGACTTGGTACATACGCACAGAGCAATGGAAAAGGAAATATTATTTTTTAATTGTCATGACATACTTATAGAAAGACAAAAGTACAGAACTGCATAGAAAAAATTAAGAAAGAAATAAATGATAGAAAGGGCCAAAACTGTTGCTCCTTCTGGGCCACAAACGAAAATGGGCCACTTCCTCATTCTGATGCACAGCCCACAGCCATAGTATAAGCCTAGATCATAATCGATCAAAGGGCTCTAAGCAGCAAATGAGCAACAATGATCTTATTTCTAAACAGTATAGAAAACAAGATGCCTAGTCTTTCGGAAGTTCTAAGCTGCCTCACAATCGATGCTAATGGTAAAAAATAAATTATATGATCCCTACTCATATAAACCAAGAACTATCCCATTGTTTCTACACTCAAAAAGGAAATAGATCATGCATCGGTCGGTTTGATTGGTCAATCCATTATCTAGATGTGATCTCACATGCCCTAGCACGCCGTATTATGATCCTGGAAATACACTAAGAAAATTGGCCCCGGTCGTTTCTAGACAATCTTATTTTTTTGCACCCCTCAAACACATGAACTTAAGAACTTAGACTCCCATATTACACATCAGTCCCAACTCTTCATGTCATACAACCCTGATAGCTTCCTGGAAGACGTTATCCTATGCCCAAGAGTTCAACTCTCCCTATCGCACATAACCCATGTGAGCTTCCAGAGACGTTCACAAGCTCCCCAGTCACCATGTGACCCAAAGATGTTTCAGGTTTCTGGCCATAGATTTCGATACCACTTGTTAGAGTGCACAACGGTCTGGCCAATCTCGCTATACTCAGTAGCCGACGCCCCACTAGGTCTAGGTCCATCATATCCCACAACCAACAAGTCCTCATTCCTAACTTAAACCAAAAGACTAACCTGACAGGTGAGGACTGCCCCACCTTATATATTATGCTCCTCTACGATCAATTTTCGATGTGGGACTAAACCTAGCAAGGCTTAAGAAGAGACCCAAAACAAGTGAAAATGAGGGTTTAGGAGGAGTTCGTGAGAGGCACATGTCAAGCCATGTCCTTGCTAATTTCTGACAAGTTCTAGCCCATCAAAATAGTCACTCCTTGCCAAGATTGCAGCCAACATGACAAGTGTAAGAAAAATATAAGAAAGATCTCTGAAAATGACGAAAGCAAGAAATTAGAAGGAGGGAAAGGTTGGAGCACAAAATTGAGGCAAACACCTTATATTACTTGAAGAGGAATTAACCTATACATCACTAAGATTAGAATCCACCCTTCATCCACCCTCAAATGTGGAGAAAGTCAACCTAGAGGCACTCACCCTCTCAACTTTTCTCACCCCTTCAATGTGCATTTGGCTAGCCTTACAAGAAATAAAATTAGGGTTCCAAGAGCTACCTATGCACTAGCCATATCTCCAATATATAGTCCCTGGTAGGTTTAGAATTTTGCTCTTACCCCTACAACAACTACTACTATGCTCGAGGGGCATTTTAGGATATTATTGGTAGAAGCATCAGACGACCTAGACACTTTTACGATTTCGCTTCATGTCGATGCAAGTTTTGCGATTGTTCCATATGTCCTTTGACTCAGCGCCCCCAGTTTTGAGGCCCAAAGCAGAAAACCACCACCCGATTGTTTTGAAGCTAAAATCACCAAACCCACATGGTTCGCATAGCGTCTATGCGACTTCCTCGATGCCCTCATCACCACAAAACCTTGTGCGCTACAGCCTTGACTAGATCAACCCCTCACCTTGACTTGGTCAACATCGTCTTTATCAACACTCCATCCTCCATGCCCTCTTGCACTTCATGTGATCGATGTAGATAGCCCATGGCCACGCACGGGCTTACATGGTCCATCGACACCAATCCTCCTCACTTGCTCTTCAACGCCCTTGGTCCATCGGCACAAACCTCGCTTTATCTTCACCCTTGGCCGTAGACCACAAGTCACCATGTCACATCCACACCTTCTCATCCACAAGCCAAGAGACATGTTTGCTCCACACCACTCACCTTTATTTAGTCGTAATCAAGCTCAAAGCATAACTCAACTGAAAACACCTTACCTTTTTAAACAAATGGAGTTAACTTTAAGGGGTCAAAAAGCAATTTGATGCATAATTAGAGAGCTCAATGATATTTGCTATAATTTTATAGGATATATTATACTTTTATATATTTAACCACTATTGTTTCATAGTTACTAATGATACATTGGTTGAATAATATATAGGGATGACATTCACCAGCCACATCTATCGATGCATGAGGAGGGAAAAAATATATTGGTGGAAGCCATTACTGTTACTAAAATATTGGTGGAAACCCCTACTACAACTAAACAAGAACTACAACTCGAGGTTGAGGATCGTTAGCCAGTGGTGCTCTCAGTGTCTGGAAAGAGTGGCGCAGGCATGACAACTCTAGTGAGAAGCGTATACAAAGAAATGAAGAAGAAGAATCATTTCGAAATTGAAGCAATGGAGAGCTTTGGTCCTTATTTAACAGCTGTCAACATCCTGCATCAAATCGTCTAGCAACTCACAGATGACAACGTGAATTGCCCAAGAAGCAGGATTAAAAAAATGTTGAGTGAAAAACTAGAAAACAAGAAGTATTTGCTTGTCATAGACGGTGAAGTCACCAGCACGGAGTGGAAACACATTCTGACCATCCTGGGTGAATGCAATGCTAGTGCTGCTAAAGGCAACAGAATAGTGCACATCACACGACATGAGCCACAAGAGCCACCTGGCCCTCGTCATGTCATCATTAAGTTACAAAATCTTGAAGAAGCTGCTACCAAAGAATTATTCCTCAAGAGACTAAAAAATGACAAGGGGTTAAAAGACGATGTAGCCTACACAAAATATCAGGAGAAGATCTGCAGAATCACAGAAGGATTGCCTCTGGCTATTGTGCTTTTGTCATGTCTACTCCAAACAAAGGAACCTGATGAGTGGCAACAAGTTTTGGAATACCTAGAGTCCAAGAAAACAAAGCGGGTCAACAGTATCCTGACCTTGTGCTTCGATGATCTTCCACATGAGTTGAAATCTTGCTTCCTATACTTGGCTGCATTGCCAACCAACACCTCCATCGAGACACACAACTTGGTGTGTATGTGGATGGCAGAGGGATTCCTAAGACCAATGGTTGGGGTGACACTAGAGACGGTAGAAAACATATACTTGGATGAGTTGATTGCAAGGAATCTCGTCAACTCAGTGCAGCAGGAGGACGATTCTAATCCTGGGAGTAAGCTTGTGTCCGTACAGAACATTGTCCATGACTTTCTGCAGTATGAAGCACATGCGGAGAGTTTCTTGGAGGTCCATAGAGGCGACGGTATCCCTACCCTGACAAGTGCTCGTCGCCTCTCTATACAGAATTACACCGACAAATATGTTGCACTCGCCAATCCATTTCCCAAGCTACGATCCATCTTCTCCCAGTTTGAGCAAGAGCCTAAAGAAGAACATGGTAATGAGGCCACAACCACACCCAAGAAGAAACCGAACACTAATAAGAAGGAAGACATCAGAACTCACATAGAAGAGTTATTACATGGATCCGAGTTCCTCCGTGTGATCAACCTGCAAGGCATCGAGATCGGCAACAAGTTGCCACGTGCAATACGCAGAGTTATTCACCTTCAGTACCTTGGAATTACATCATGTTCACTCACC
The DNA here is from genome assembly GCA_011799875.1 of Thinopyrum elongatum. Taxonomy (NCBI): domain Eukaryota; kingdom Viridiplantae; phylum Streptophyta; class Magnoliopsida; order Poales; family Poaceae; genus Thinopyrum; species Thinopyrum elongatum. The sequence goes on along the minus strand of CM022303.1, from coordinate 96,433,220 downwards.
AAGAATCCATCGTCCATTGGAAGTCTAACTAGCCTTCAAACACTGGATGTCAGGGAAACTAGTGTTCGGTTCCTCCCTCTAGAATTTTGGAAGATCAAGACACTGAGGCATGTCTTCGGTTTTGCCCTCAAACTACCTAAGCAAATGGACAGCTTGAAGCACATACAGACACTAAATTCCATTGAGCTTGATGAGTCCGAGCAAGCTCTGCACGACACGCTTGGGAAGATGATTCACCTTGAGAATTTATTTGTTTGGAAAACTGCAAAGCACAATTTGAAGTCTTTGTCTAGTGCTCTCAGCATGCTGGAGTACCTAAAGACTTTAGCCCTGCATGGTTCTGAGATTCCCTCCAGTGTCTTCACCACAATCTCCCTCCGCAGGGTCAAGTACATGGTGCTAGAAGGGGAGCTGGAGCTGCCATCTGAATTGCATGTTGTCAACTCATGCCTTCCCAACCTTATTTTGCTTTCCCTCAAGGAAACAAAGGTATCTCAGTGGTTCGTTACAGAGCTGGCTGGCCTGCCTTCGCTTGCCACCCTTGGATTATACCATGGCTCGTACCAGGACAAGCAACTATCCTTTTTGAAAGGTGGATTTCGTCATCTGAAGAGCATCAAGCTTGATGTAGAAAACTTGGAAACACTTCAGATAGACAATGGTGCACTTGAAAATCTCAAAGAATTGGATATTCTTTCCGAGACAATGGTGCGCTTGAAAATCGAAGCTGAAAAACGCATTAAAGAGATCATTGTCTAATGATTTTCGCAAGCCACCGAGGATTGATGAAGTAAGCTGAAAAATGCAATGAGGAGATCATTGTCTAATGATTTTCTCAAGTCACCGAGGATTGATGAAGTGGAAGATGAAGACTTATAATGACAAGGTAAATGTGAAGCTGTTTCTACCATGTGGTTACTCCTTACTGCTCCAATAATGAATTTGTTTTCCACTGATGTGTGTGCGTGTGTGTGTTTATCCTGTTCGCACTATAGCCTCTATGTGTTGTGAAGGGGCATATGACTTGCGTTCTCTGAAATGTGTTCGTCTTGTGAGCTTGTGTGGATGCCTTGTAACGGTTAATTGCGTATCCTAAATAGTGCCAGTATTGTGATATGTATAAACTATATGGTAATAATATGGCAAAAAAATATAATAATTTCCCAGGCATGAATTTGTTGATCTCTACTACTATTTCTCTATCTCCACTAATATAAAGCATCACTTTGGTCATGCGTCAAAGTGCTGGTCGTGCGTCGCATCACTTGCTCTCCCCGCATCGCCCCCACGCCCCAGCGGTTGCCGAGACCCCGCCCCCCCACCCACCCACCCACCTACGCCCCTCCCTCTCTCCCGTCCGCCACATGCTCGTGGGATCTGACGAAGGAACCGATCAGGCCACCTCCCTCCTCCACCTCCACCCCTACCTTCCTACCTCCTCCCTGCTCATGGGATTTTGAGTAGTCGCCACCCCAACCTCCTCCACCTCCCATCCCCCCACGACATGAGGAACCGATCAGGCCACCGCCACGCCCGCCCAAACCCAATCCGAGTTCCTTGACGGAGGAGCGGCGGGATCTCCCGGGATCTGATGGAGAAGTGACGCGTCGGCCACTGACCGGCGGGCACGCCATGGCGCGCGACGGCGGATGCGGGTGCTTCCCGAGTGCCCCAGCCACGACACCAAGCCGAGCCCAGGACAGCACAGGATGAAGGTTCCGGATGTAGTCTGGGAATCCACCGATTCAATGGTACGGTGGTGAATCCATTTTAGCCCATGGGTCCAACATGGTAGAGGATGTCAATTTGGTCCATCCTAACCTAAACAAGGTGGTAGGCATCAAGTGCTATCCCCATGGGGTCAGTATCTAGGGGGGTAAACCGCAAGGGGGCCAATTACCAGCCTTTATTGAGTCAAAAATTAAATAAAATGAAAATTTTGTTTAAATTTAAAAGCATTGCACATGTGTGGTTGTTTTGGTCCTAGGAGGCTATATAAACAATTTGGGTTGATTCCATGAAGGTTGGAAAATGGATGTGCTCCGAGGAGGACCCTTTCGGGATAGTGTGGGACCCTCTTTTTCACATGTTTAAATTTCTACCAACACCAAAGGACCCCAAAATTTTGTGAGCAATACACATGGCAATGGTAGGGCTCCATGCCAATTTTGAACGTTTTTCATCAAAGTTTGCATGTTTTGTCACGTACAGCCAATTTTCAGGCTTTCTTAACCGACACAATTGCAGTTAATGCATAAAAGGTTGAAACTAAAAACAATTATGCATGTGTGCCTTGTTTGATGCAGGTAACACATGAAAAATAGTAGGGTTCTATACACATCTTTCATGATGAAGTTGCGTTACAAATTGGACAGCGCAGGACGAAGGATCTGGATGTAGTCTGGGAATCCACCGGTGCGATGGTACGGTGATGAATCCATTTTAGCCCATGGGTCCAGCATAGTATAGGATGTAAATTAGGTCCATCCTAACCTAAACAAGGTGGTAGGCATCAAGTGCTACCCCCATGAGGTCAATATCTAGGGGGGTAGACCGCAAGGGGGCCAATTACCGGCTTTATTGAGTCAAAAATTAAATAATATGAAAATTTTGTTTAAATTTAAAAGCATTGCACATGTGTGGTTGTTTTGATCCTGGGAGGCTATAGAAAAAATTTGGGTTGATTCCATGAAGGTTGGAAAATGGATGTGCTCCGAGGAGGACCCTTCCGGGATAGTGTGGGACCATCTTTTTCAGATGTTGAAATTTCTACCGACACCAAATGACCCCAAAATTTTGTGAGCTATACACATGGCAATGGTAGGGGCTCCATGCCAAATTTGATCGTTTTTCATCAAAGTTAGCATGCTTTGTCACGCACGACCAATTTTCAGGCTTTGTAACTCGAAAAAATTGCAGTAAATTCATAAAAGGTTGAAACTGAAAACAATTTTGCATGTGTGCCTTGTTTGATGCAGGTAACACATGAAAAATATTAGGGGGCAATACACATGTTTCATGATGAAGTTGCGTTACAAAGTGGACAGCGCAGGACGAAGGTTCCGGATGTAGTCTAGGAATCCACCGATGCGATGGTACGGTGATGAATCCATTTTAGCCCATGGGTCTAGCATGGTATAGGATGTTAATTAGGTCCATCCTAACATAAAGAAGGTGGTAGGCATCAAGTGCTACCCCCATGGGGTCAATATCTACGGGGGTAGACCGCAAGGGGGCCAATTCCTGGCATTTATTGAGTCAAAAATTAAATAATATGAAATTTTTGTTTAAGTTTAAAATTATTGCACATGTTTGGTTGTTTTGGTCCTGGGAGGCTATAGAAAAAATTTGGGTTGATTCCATGAAGGTTGGAAAATGGATGTGCTCCGAGGAGGACCCTTCCGGGATAGTGATGGACCCTCTTTTTTCACATGTTTAAATTTCTACCAACACCAAATGACCCCAAAATTTTGTGAGCAATACACATGGCAATGGTAGGGCTCCATGCCAAATTTGGATGTTTTTCATCAAAGTTAACATGTTTTGTCACGTACGGCCAACTTTCAGACTTTCTCAACCGAAAAAATTACAGTAAATGCATAAAAGGTTCAAACTGAAAACAATTTTGCAGGTGTGCCTTGTTTGATGCTGGTAACACATGATAAATAGTAGGAGGCAATACACATCTTTCATGATGAAGTTTCTTTATAAAGTGGACAACGCAGGATGAAGGTTCCCGATGTAGTCTGGGAATCCACCGATGCGATGGTACAGTGATGAATCCATTTTAGCCCATGGGTCCAGCATGGTATAGGATATCAATTAGGTCCATCCTAACCTAAAGAACATGGTAGGCATCAAGTGCTACCCCCATGGGGTCAATATCTACGGGGGTAGACCGCAAGGGGGCCAATTCCCGGCCTTTATTGAGTCAAAATTAAATAATATGAAAATTTTGTTTAAATTTGAAATCATTGCACATGTGTGGTTGTTTTGGTCATGGGAGGCTATAGAAAAAAATCTGGGTTGATTCCATGAAGGTTGGAAAATGGATGTGCTCCGAGTAGGACCCTTCCGGGATAGTGTCACTACTAGGAAAAAGGCTACCAGCAGTGCGCGGTAAAAGTCCATTAGCAGCGCGGGGTGGCCGCGCTGCTACTAACGCGCTGCAGCTAACTAGCCATTAGCAGCGCGGGGTCCACCCCGCGCTGCAGGTAAATTTCCAGTAGCAGCGCGGGTCGTACCCCGCGCTGCAAGTGTCTAGTCAGTAGCAGCGCGGTCCATACCCCGTGCTGCAGGTATCTAGACAGTAGCAGCGCAGTGGGCACCCCGTGCTGCTGGTATGTTTTTTTTAATCTGTTTTTTATTTTCACCTTATGTAGACAGGTTTTTATATATTACCAGCATAACATATAACATTTATATATACAGTAGCATCACACACATTACATCATTACCATTACCAACAAAGTGATCCAACATATTTATATCATAACAAATAACTTATAAGCACATCACAAGTAACAATATGTCACGATAACAACAAGAAGAAACTTTCGAGCATAGTATAATACCTAATTGTTCACATCCACTGCTACTAACTAGGACCTACTCCAAGCACATGACTAGTAGGACCTACTCCTCACGCAAAGGTAAAACAAAATAAAACAAAAAGACACCTCCTTCTCCATTATGTAGAATTGAGAACAACTTGTCTCCAGCTTTTGGTTTCCTCTGAACCACCATCTTTCTCCATCCTTTGAATCTTAGGCAGCCATTTGTTCCACTTTCAGTTGAGTAGTCATGTTTGAAAGGTTCACCCCATGGCTCTGCACAAACAATTGTGATCTCGCCTCTGTCAGCCATCCACCTAGGCACAACATCATTCGGGAGCCTCTGTTGAAGAACATATTAGTAACATAGTTAGCAATGTAGTACAGTTAATAAGAATGCATTTCTGAAAAAGATGGACTAGTGATACAATAGTAAAAATCTTAACAAGCTAATTGCATTAATTTGAGCATCGGTCAAGTGGAGGACAAATGGCACGTATGGTGTATAAGATGCGCCAGCTTTAAAAATGAGCACACCCACATGTAAATTTCTAACAACGTTGATAAAAACATCTTTTTCCTCCATAGTTAGCTCCAAGCCATGGTTATAATAGGTGTTGTCTATCATTTTCTGTTGATCGCTCGTAGCAAGGCCATAAGCTGGCAATTATAAATAAGTGGTCAATCATTGGAAGCAAGGAAATAAGTTGTAGAATTGAAAATTTTCTTTAACAAAATCACATGGAGGTAGAACTGGAATCATGTCGCCCACTTCCACCCAAATGTCTTCATCATCAAAATTACCGGTGCCTCGATGACGAAGTCCAAGATCGAAGGTTATTTTCATACCCTCCTCAAATGCATATGCCTTGCATAGTGCATGCCAATTTGGACAACCAAAAAATGTTACTTCTGATTCATTAAAGATCTCAACCTTTAAAATGAAACCATGTTTCGTCTTAAGTTTAGCTTCTTTCGTAATATTCTCTTCCCAATCATGTAAATGGATCTTATTAGAGATGTGATATCTTGCATAGCAGGGGATGCACTAGTTGAATTATAAAAAATAAAATACTCGTCAGAACAAAAACTTAACTCATGCATGCTTAAATAAGAAGAACGTGTCGTTGAAGTTGTATACCGTACGATCATCGATGCCCCACCTAAGCATGAGGGAGAAGTATCTTCCTTCGTCCAACACAGGATTGTCGCATCGACCCGAGTCGTCGTCACAATCGTTGCACTGGGGGATCATATGGTCATCGTCAGACATTTTCTGTGTTCATAATTCAAAAGATTGACAACTTAATCATCAGCATTTAAAAAAACAACAAAAATAATAACGAAAAGTAATTTGGATTTGTGCCTCATACTTATAGATTGGACACAGACAAGGAACTTCAGGGATGGTGCTAGTGAGCCAAGTAGGATGCACAAGTTCCGTACTTGTGCATATCACAAGGCTCACTAGACCACCCCCGATGTCACATCTAGTGCCACAATCTGTTTTAATCATTGGCATTTAAAAAAAGAACAAAAATAATAACGAAAAGTAATTTGGATTTGTGCCTCATACTTATAGATTGGACACAGACATGCAACTTCAGGGATGCACTACTGGAATTCACTGATTTGTCGTCTGCCAGGGGCTTTGCCGTCTGCTTCTCATCGGGGCGGACGTCAAAGAGGTTCTTTGCCGTCAGCTAACCTAAATGCAGACGGCAAATGGAAGGCACACGGCAAATTGGTAGTTTGCCGTCAGCTTTTTCCAGGCAGATGGCAAAGTGGTGATATGCCGTCTGCTTTCCAGAAGGCAGACGGCAAAGATAGGAATAGCAGACGGAAAAGCCCAAGCGGGGCCCACTGGCGCACGCCGCTCGGCCTGGCTAACGGCGCCCCGCTTTGCCGTCTACCAGCAGACGGCAAAGACACCTTTGTCGTCTGCTGGCAGACGGCAAAGCGGGGGGCGTTAACCCCACACGCCAGCCCCCATCCCCTCTCTATCTTTTAGTTTCGCGCCCTTCTCTCTCTCTCTCCAACGACGACCGCCGCCGCCGCCAACAACGCCCCGTCGCCGCTCCATCTCCGGTGACCCTAGCGCCACCGTGCCACCGTCCCGTCCTCCCTAGGTGAGTCCATCCCTCCCCCTTCCCCTCTCCTTCCCTTCCCTCCCTCCGTTCGTCCCCATCCCCTCCCCTGTAACCGCCACCGCCCTCTCCTCTGCACAGATCGGCTGCCACCGCCGGCCACCTTCTCCGAGTCGCCGGCCACGTCTCCAAGCCACCGGCGACCTCCCCAGGTGAGCCTCTGTCCTCACCCTGCCCTCTCTGTTTTTTTGTAATTTTTATTCTTATTTATTAGTATTTGTAGTTAATTATTAGTATTTGTAGTTAATTAGTAGTAGTATTAGTATAGTTAGTATTTGTATTAGTAGTTTAATGTATTAGTATAGTATTTTTATTAGAAGAAAAGTAAATAAAGGAAGAAAAGAAATGAAAGGAAAGAAAAGAAAATAAAAAGACAGAGAATAAAAATAAAGTTTTAGTTACTAGCTAGCTAGGTAGATGTAAATAGAATAAGAAAATGGAAAAGAAAAAGGAAAAAAAATAAAAAAACAGAGAATAAAAATAAAGTTTTAGGTACTAGCTAGGTTTTATCTGTAAATAGCACAAGTTTCGATTCTACCGATAACCATTGTCCTTTCAAATCAACAAGAAAAAAGCTCCTGCTCCCTCGTCTACATGATTTAAATGGGTTAACTCCTGAGGTACACAAGTCCTACCAAGTTTGAATACGAACTGGTTAGCCGAGCTAACTTTCTTGTCTTAAATATTATTTTATCTCTAAATAGCACAAGTTCATATGGTTTTGTATATTGAAATTCTTGAGAGTATTTCTTCTCAAGATTGTTGAATAACCAAAATTTCAAGTTGGCCTATCTAGTGTTGAGTGCTAGCAGAAATTGGTTGCATGTGACCAAAATCATAAAAAAATGCCGAGGAATCGTCTGAAGTCTACTAGCAATGTTGTAGTCAGCTTCGACTACAGCACTGCAGTTACTGAAGAATTGTAGCAAGTGAAGAATTGATTAGACAGCACAAAACAGTAGAGGTTAAGCACACATATGGAACATATGATTCATTGTTTTGCTTTCAAGAGGTTACACGCTGGTCCTTTTATAGAGCCTGAGGTAACCTACTTGTACTCAATAACCAGCCAACATAAACCTGACTAGGACTGCTCTAACTTACGATTGCTATTATTACTAACTTGTGTGATAGAACCTACTTACTCCCTTTGGTTCTGCTGGCTGAGCTGGCTTCCTTGTGGTCTGCTAAACAAAATTCAATTCAGCTTTGCATCAATATTCATTCTCCAACTCAGACTGCTATCAGACTGGTACCTAAGAAGTAACCCACTCAGCCACCAGATGTCTGTTTATCCGCCAAATCAGCATGGCTTTGTCTCTGCGCTCTTATAGTACTTTCCCCAACAGGAGTCCACACTAGTTCCTAACCCACCTATACTGGTCCAACAGACTAGGACCATAAAACAATTTACCGACATGAAAACAAAACTACCTGATCCTGATCATATTTAGTCATGTGGGACACTATGCAAGATTTCTAATTAAGTTTACATATAAATTTATGATGTATTTTTTTGGGTTAAGACTCACATATTAAGGTGAAAATAGCGTCAGGTTCCATATGGACATATGCTTGTGCTTGGTTTTATCTTTGATATCTTTAGAACTTATAAAAGCAACTTTTACTGGACAGTAATGAATGATCAAATGACCCATTCGGTGCTTCACAATATATTGTTATTATTTATTTATCCCAAGCATCCTAATAATACTTGGTGAGGCAGAAGTATCGACAGAGCAAATTGTTTTCTTTGACTCATAATTTTTATATTAGTAAATATCTGCAATTCTTCAGTGGAGATCACTGTCTGTTATGAAAGAGGATCTGAAACTATATGCATTGCTACCTATCTGTATAAAAATTGAAAGAGAACGCAACTTTATATATCTTTTTTTATTAGCCTCGGAATATAGAGTGTAGACTAATTTGTATCCTTCTCATTGTAGTAATTACTTTTGTAGTATTATTTCTATTGTTGCCCTATTTTTTTCTCATTATACTAATTTCATTTACTCTACTCTTTCTCATGGCAGGTCGTGATAGATGGCGGAAGAGACCTCCACAGGTGGTTCTTCGTCGGCGCCACGCGGGAGAGGCCGGGGTGCTTCGATCCCACATTAGGCTCTACTGAGGTCTTTGCTGCAGAGTATGTCCTCGGCGGGGACTTCTGATGCGTCGCTGCCTAGGTGGAGAGGTCGGGGGAAGAAGGCCGCCCGGAGAGGAGGCAGAGCAGGTGGTGGCCGCGGGAGAGGGAGGCAGACTGTTCCACCTTCCTCGCCGCCACCCCCGGCTGATTCACCTGAGCACAGGGTGGGGCCTCCTCGGAGGCTATGGAGACTCCGGTCCATTAGCCTCCTCCAGTGGTGGAGGAGGAGATTACGTCTGAGCCGGCCTGGAGTCCCTGGCTGGAGCCGCCTGAGGGGGAGGATGGTGGCGAGGAGCGCTGGGGGGATGAGCAGGCTGAGGGGGGTGAGGGGACCTCGTCTTCCACCGTGTACCAGCGTGGGGGTACACGGCTCACGACCGAGCCGGTGACTCCCGCACATAAGGCGTTGATTACGCCTGATGGAGAGTCGTAAGTGCACTTACTCTTTCTGTACCTTCTATAATTATGCTTTATGCATATATCTAATGGCTTTGCCTTTTCATATTGCAGGGGTTGGACATACGCCAAGGGTGTCCGCAATCCCAGCGGCATCCTTGGTGTGCTCATCAGGCAGAATTTTCCGGGGATGGTTCAGTTGCCCGTTGAGAATAGTGTTCCGGAGCCAGGACTCCATTGGGAGCACTATGTGGCTGCCCAGGCCCTGACAAATACGACCATCAACGGGGTGGAATGCCACACCAGAGCCGACATGGTGTTGAACGGCTTTTGGGTAATTTCTCTTTTACACAATAAAAACTTAACAATAGCTAGTTAGTGCACTCATCGGTGTTGTCTCGTGCAATTGTAGGTCTACTACAAGGTGCCGGAGTCCATGGAGGAGCAGGCGGCAAAGGTTCTTGACTTCGAGTGCAAGCGCCTATTGCAGAACATAAGGCACGAGATGCGAGTGTAGTGCATCCGTGACTACTACGCCAAGCGTGGCCTTAAGCGGAGCAAGGCGGAGTGCCGGGTCATGTTTCTGAGGAGGGAGCAGTACATGATGGTAGCCCCTTCTTAAGTCTTCTAGTTTCCTTGATTTGATTCCTAGCTAGGCCTATAACGCTTAATTTTCATGTTTACTAACTTAGGCGCCCCCGAGATGGTGTGCGGATAAGATGGATGTTTGGGAGGTCATTGTGGACCAGTGGTGCTCAGATGCCTGGTTGGCCATCCACAACAATGCCAAGGACCAGCGTGCCCAAATGGTAGGTGTGACACACCATCAAGGCAGTCGCAACTTAGCTGGTTACGGGCAAAAATGGGTATGTGGTTTGCTTCTTTTTTCATGCAATTTCTTCTTTATGCCAGTTTGAGCCGTTTACTAATATTGTGCTTTGCTTTGTCTTTTAGGCCGAACATAATAAAACGGAGGTGCTTGGGGTGTTCGACAATTATGGCATGGCCCATAAAGCGTCGTACAAAAAGGTCAAGGCACTCTCAGAGTCGGATCTCGCCACTCCTTCGCCTTTCACCAACGTTGCCGCCTACGATAAGCTCAAGGCTTATAGCGAGGTGGCGAAGGAGAAGCACGGGGAGGATTATGACCCAAGGGGGAAGCCTATTGACCCGGAGCTGGTGATGATATCTGGTGGCGGGAGGCGCCATGGCGCCATGGCCATTGGGGATAGGTTAATTCAATGCCCTCTGACTCTCCCTCAGATCAAGGCGCGCCAAACAAGCTCCGCTCCTGCTGTAAGGACTCGTGCGCGGCCAGTCGATCTCGCCATCGAGGTAAGCCATAAGGACTCTTACATTGTTGTGTTCTTGGATCGATGATTACATTGCTAACTAGGAGTAGGGTTGCAGGCTGCTCTTGAGAAAGAGCGACAGAAAACCCAGGAGCTACTGGCGGAGATGGCGGAGAGGGATCGGTTGGCGGAGGAGAGGACGGCGAAGGCATTGGAGGAGGCTGAGGCACGGCACGATGCGTCGAACAGGGCCTTGTATGAGCTCATCGTGGTAAGTCACTTGTGCATATTTAGTGAAAAAATGCATGTAATGTTTGTTTCATCACTAACTAATATGATTGACTCGTCCAAAACAAATGTGCAGACTATGTGCGAGAAGCAAGGTCAGGTCGCTCCGCCCATGCCGGTCATTACTCCTGCGGGGACGGTGAGTTTCCTTTCAATGATCATCAATACCATTGAGTGTCGTCGTGCTAACCACACATTGCAATTGATCTTTTCGTGCAGCATAACTCCCGTGTTGCATTGCATGACCCTTCTCCTAGGTCAACCTCGGGCAACCCTGATGGTTCTCAGCCACCTCAGCCACCTCAGCCCTAAGGTCCACTCCGGTAAGTTTCTGTGAAGTTTTTTTTTTGCCAAGGCACCTCACAGATAGAATTTCATGCTAAATCATCTTGTGTTCCAAGCTACCATAGTAATCTATATACCTACTAATCCATAAATATACCTACTCGGATCCCTGCAAACAATATCAACCTTCCATTTTTTTTTTGTAAAGGCACATATATGTAGGCATCCAATTCAGCATGTCTGAAATTTATTAAAAGAGCACTTATACATAGATCACGGACAATTCACTACTAACAAAAGAGCACTACTATGTATGATGCACAGTTTGACATGTACCTCCAACAAACACTGAGTATAAGGAATTTAGATAACAAGTTAATCTAGCCTTATCTTTTTTACATGATTGACAAAAAATGTGGTTGTCCAAAAAAGTTGTGGAATATCTAGCAAGTGCATAGGAAATCCTACACATCATATTTCCTTCAACTATGCTATTTGCATCCTGGTTTGCTGCTATATGCTTACTGGCTTGCTGCTAGATAAGTTTATGTCATTTGTAGTTGTATTTGTGCTACATATATATGCTGCCACTTGTGTGGATGCCCTACTCATGCTCTTGTCCACTGTAATTGCCTCTGGCTCTTTACAGGGTTGCTATCACCAATAATATGCGCTTGGCTTATGTACTTTTAGGATTTTGAATTGTCCTGTGCATTACTGTTTTTCATACTAAATTCTTATATATATTTCATGGTCTGGTTCCTTTATATGCTATGGAACAGATGCTATACACTGGTTTTCCATCTTCCTATATTTCTGTTAATGAACAGATGCTATACTTGCTTTCCCCTCTTTTATAAATCTTCTAAGAACAGATGCTTGGCTGGTCTTTGCCTTTCCTTTGTAAACTGGTATGGAATAGATGCTATGTTTGGTCTTTTTCCTTTTGCCTGTGATGCTGGTCTGTCTACATGTGTGCTGCCACTTGTGGTTGTGCTATGTTTACTTTCTTAGCTAGGATTTATACTCCTAATTATGCATATGCTTCCTGGTATTGTTCTATAGGTGATGCTTGCTATGGTTATATAATTATATACCTCTGTTTTATATAAATCAGAGGATTTGTCTTATGTATCCTGTGTATCTCTACTAGCATGATTTCATTTCATTTTTCAGATTTTGATGCGAGCTAGCCTTTGGAGACTTTGGAGATTTGATCTTGTTGGAGACTTGTATATATGATCTTGTAGGATACTTGTATATGATCTTATTTATATGTTGGAGACTTGACAGTTTTGAGATGTGTTGGAGACTTGTCTGTTTTGAGATGCCATGCATATGATCTTGTTTGGAGCATATATATTATCTTATGATATTGTGTGATATATGATCTTGTGCTGTATATATGATCTTATGATCTTGTTTGTTGGATATATGTGCTGGAAATGTATATATTTGTATATACTTGTTTGAAATGCAGGGATTTAAAAGAAAACAGAAATAAAAGAGAAAATACAGAGGCTTGGCCGTCTGCTGGCAGACGGCAAAGGGCTTTGCCGACTGCTTGCAGACGGCAAAGATGGCACGTGGCACCCAGCTGTGCAATCTGGCAACAGCTCGGTGACAATTTGGTCAATTTGTCGTCTGCCAGCAGACGACAAAGGCGAGGGGTTGACGTCACAGTGGAGACTTTGCCATCTGCCAAAGAAAAGCAGACGTCAAAGCACGACGTTAACGGCCTGACGGACGTGGCCTGGCATTAGTTCACCGTCCATCTGCTTTGCCGTCTGCCTCGTAGTATAGCTGACGGCAAACATCTTTGCCGTCCGTCGATAATTTGCCGGATAAATGGCTGACGAGTGCTTTGCCGTCTGCTTTTCTATTGTTTGTCGACTGCTAAAGCAGATGGCAAACCAGTGAATTCTAGTAGTGATGGTGCTAGTGAGCCAAGTAGGATGCACAAGTTCCGTATTTGTGCATATCACAAGGCTCACTAGACCACCCCCGATGTCACATCTAGTGCCACAATCTGTTTTAATCATCGGCATTTAAAAAAAGAACAAAAATAAAAATGAAAAGTAATTTAATTTGTGCCTCATACTTACATTGGACACACACAAGCAACTACACGGACGGTGCGAGCGAGCCAAGTAGGATGCACAAGATTCGTACTTGTGCATATCACAAGGCTCACTCGACCATCCCTGCTGTTACATGGTGCCACAATGGTTTTAATCATCCGCATTCTAAAAAAGGAGAAAAGTAATCATGAAGTTAATTTTACATAGTGCCTCATACTTACATTGGACACACACAAGCAACCACAGAGATGGTGCGAGCGAGCCAAGTAGGATGCACAAATTTCGTATTTGTGCATATCACAGGGCTCACTTGACCATCCCTGCTGTCACATAATGCCAATGTTTTATATTGGACACACACAAGCAATTCCAGAGATGGAGTGAGTGAGCAAAGTAGGATGCACAAGTTACGTATTTGTGCATATCACAAGGCTCACTCACCCATCCCTGGTGTCACATAGTGCCACAATATGTTTTAATCATCGGCATTCTTTTTTTATTTTTTGTCCTATTGTGCCTCATACTTACATTGTACGACACACACAAGCTGTTGGAAATATGCCCTAGAGGCAAATAATAAAGTATGTTTATTAGCATATTTCATTAGTTCATAGTAAGTTTTATACTATGCTATAATTGTATTAAGCGGAAACATTAATACACGTGTAGTATATAAACAACCAGGTCCCTAGTTAACTCTAGTATACTAGTTCATTGGGCAATTGATGATCAAGGTTTCCTGATCATGGAGACACATACGTCCGTTGACAATGAAGTCATGTCATTAGGAGAATGATATGATGGACGCACACCCAAATCAAAGTATTGCAATGTGATCCAGTCACATAGTTCAACATTGCGATAACTTAATAACGTAGTGACCCGATCCTTAGACCGTAATGATCATATGCAATTGCTATCTCCGGAGGATGCTTTGAGTGTATCAACCGTTACACCGTAACAGGGTAACCATAAAGGTGCATCTTGGGTATTCCGAAGTGGATATGTTGAGGAGTATGGATCAGAGCGGGATTTTTCCATCCGAGTGACGGATAGGTACTCTGGGCCCACTCGGTGATATTACATCATAAAGTTTGCAAACGTGTGACTAGGTCACGGGGTTGTAATATCACAGGACGAGTAAATATGTTTGTCAGTAACGAGGATGAACTAGGTATAGGATACCGATGATCAAACCTCGGACAAACAAAGTACCGTAGCGACAAAGGGATCAGGACTCAACGTTAACGGTTCAAACGATGAAGAGAAATTCGATGGAAGCACAGGGCCATCAAGGACTGTAACCAGGTCCCACCTGATGGTCATTGATTAGAGAGTGTCTCGATCATGTCTGTTGTTGTCCCGAACCGTAGGGTGTCACGCTTAAGGGTATTTGACGCATTAAGGATAGATTCGGGATCACCGGAGAAATAAGAGAGAACTCCGGAATTGTTCCGGAGCAGAGCAGAAATACTTCTGGAGATTTTGAATTGTTCAAAATATTATTTAAATATGTTTTAGTATTTAATTACAGAATTAAATATTAAAAATCTGATTTAAATAATTAAATATAAATAAAAAGGGCATATGGTCCCTATGTGGCCCATTAGGTGGAGAGGGGAGCCTCCCCCTTGGGCCTTGGCGCCAAGGGAGGCCCTCCTCCCTCCTTGGCCGGCGCCATCCCCCCCCCCCTCTTATGGGTTTAGTCCCACATGGGAAGGGAAGGGGGATTGGCACCCCTCCTCAGCCTATATAAGGAGGGGTAGGGTGCCCCTTTATCCCAAGTCAATTATTCAGTTGTTCTCAAATTTGAGACAACTCTCTCTCCCTCCTTCTCCTTCCTTCGTCGGGCTCCCCTTGTTTGGAGCTTGTACTAGGTTGGGGATTTCTCCACCATACCCACGCCGTCGTGCTGCTGGAATCGGGATCCGAATCCATCTTCTTTCGCTGCTCGTCTGGTTCGGAGCCCGGGGGAACGTCGCTTATACCGTATGCATGTAATCCCACGAGGTGCTGCACGTGCGGTACTCCTTCATCGTCGAGGCCATAGCGCGTACGTCTTCACCGACAACATTCCGACGGGGACGTAATCCCGTCATCGGTCTTCAAGGATCGGGTGGCTTCTGGAGTCGTGCGAGGATCTCCACGGCATCGAGGATCGCCGAGTACGACTACATCAACCACGTTCATGCGGGAACGTTTCCCCCTTAACGGACTACTTATGGGTATGTTACCGATTTCCCTCCGTTACTTACATCAGCATAGCATAGGTCCTTGGGTTTGGGTCGCCTAGCAAGAAAAATTATTGTTTTCTGCACCGGAGCCCCAACACAAGCAACTACAGGGATGGAGCCAGCGAGCCAAGTAATATGCACAAGTTCTGTACTTGTGCATATCACAAGGCTCACTGGACCATCCCTACTCTCACATAGTGCCGCAACGTTTTAATCATCGGCATTCTTCTTTTTTAATCATCGGCATTCTAAAAAATCCAACTAGTTGGCGAAAAAATTTAAGGAAAAATTCGGCATGACCTTTGCTAATTTCTTGACCTAGGAGTGCCCGTTTTTCGCCGAAACGAAAATGAATCAACATTTCGGCGATAACGGGCACAAATGCCAGCTTGCATACAAACAAAGCATTCACTCAGAAAATATCTCTAAATTTGATATGCTAGCAGAAATAATCCTTGAGCAAATTCTCTAAATTTTCAAACTAGTGCATCAGTGATATTCTCTAAATCAGAGGTTGGGATGCTCACTAGATGGTTGTCGAGGATCCGGCAATCGTCGAGGAACCTAACGTCAGTGATATTCTCTGCACCAAAAAAATCATTTAAGTAATTAGTCACTATAGGCACATCACTATGAACTGCACACATTTAACAAAATAAATTTTCTTCTACTTCTTCTTCCTTCTCCTCTTCATCTTTCTCCTTTTCTTCTTTTATTCTTCTGATCTTCTTCTTCCTTTTCTATTTCTTTTTCTTCTTTTATTCTTCTGATCCTCTTCTTCTTTCTCCTTCTATTCTTTTTCTCTTCTTCTCCTCCTACTTCTTCTTCTTCACCTCCTCCTTCTTCTTCTACTTCCTTTTCTTCTTACATCTACTTCCACTTCGACTTTCTTTTTTATTTGATTTCCTTTTCTTTATTTTCTTTTATTTCCTGACAAGCTAATAATCTAATTACAAACTAAAAAATTAACCTAACAACCTAATAATACATAACAATTAACTAATAAAATGCTAATCCAAACTAACTATTTTCATAAATTCCTCATTTTCTTATTTATAAATTCAATAACTAAATTATTTTCTCATCCATCTATAAATCCACTAACTAAACTAATTCTTTTTTTACTAAATCTAACTAAATTTATATAACTACTAACAATACAATCAACTAACTAAATTTGACTAAATCTAAAAAGTTTATATAACTACTTACAATACTAAGCTAATTAACAGAAAAATTAAAACAGAGGAAGGAGAGGGATCAGGAGAGGGAGGGAGGAGAGGGAGGAAGGAGAGGGAGGGAGGAGAGGGATCAGGAGAGGGAGGGAGGACAGAGAGGGAGGAGAGGGAGGGAGGAGAGGGAAGGAGGGAGGAGAGGGTACCTGCCGGGGCGGTGGCGGCGGCGGCGGACGAGGAGGAGCAGGGGGGCGAGGGCGGAGGGGCGCCGGAGGAGCAGGGGCGGCGGTGCTGGTGGGAGAGAGAGATGTGAGGGAGAGAGAGAGTGAGTGAGAGAGTGCGAGGGGAAACAGCCACAATTCCTGTATTAGGTAGATAGCAGAGCGGGGTTGGGAACACGCGTTGTAGCTAAATTAGCTGCAGCGCGGCGTAAGGAACTGGCGCTGCTGCTATTTCAAACATCTACAGCGCGGGACGGTGCACCCACGCTGCTGCTAAGTGGGACCACCTCTCTGGCCCGGGGCAAGCCACATAAGCAACGCGCGTCACTCCGCCCGCGTTGCTGCTACTGAAATAGGTGCAGCGCGGGTTTCCGGAAATGCGCTGCTACTGTGGCTAGCCCTGGGAGCCACTGTGGGGACCATGCTGTAGCAGCGCAGGTTGCCAGGCCCCACGCTGCTAATGACCTCTCTCCTGCAGCGCGGCTCCTTGACCCGCGCTGCTACTAAATTCCTGAAGTGCGGTTCCTTGGCCCCGCGCTGCTGTTCTTCATTTGCCTATGGCCATTATCCTAGTAGTGTCCGATACCTTCCAGGCACACCGCGGCTACCTGGGTAGACTCCTGGGAGCGCCACGTGTCCCCGGGTGAGCTCCCGAGTAGGCCACGTGTACCCGGGCGAGCGATCCAGGCAGGCTTCCGGGTGAGCTCCGAGCAGACCACGTGTTCCGGATGCGCGGGTGCTCCACGTGCACCAGCGGGATTGCCCGGGTGGTCTTTCACCGGCCTGGGTAGGTGAGCCACGTGTCCTCGAGTGCCTCCGGGTGCGCCACGTATTCCAAGCAGGCTCCCAAGCGAACTTAAATCTGGGTTGGGGCCATGCTTGGGTCGTTCCTGGGCGGTTGGGCCTTGCAAACAGGCCCAGCTACCTGGCTTCCACCGTTTCTTTACTGGGCTGGCCTCCTAGTCGCGCCCATCAAAGGATGACTAAGAATACCCCGTATCCTACGTCGCTGACACACATCTACTTAATACAATCTAACAGAGCACATGACTTAGGGGGTATTAGGTGTGAGATCGCAGCGTACTAGTGACTGTGCGTCGCGGAGACATATTAGTATATCCATTTATAAGTATATAACCAACATGTGACGCAATCCGCTTAGGCATGCATGAAGTAACCGCCGGCCAGCTAGGTTGGAAAATTCCTAGTTGCGCACGGAGGAGCAGAAAGCGAGACCTCAGCATAAATCCTTGTTTGCGTCTAATTAGGACTTGAATCGATCCTTTTCTCAGCAGTGACTCCAAGCTATAGCATAGACTTGAATCGATCCTTTTCTCAGCAGTGACTCAAAGCTATAGCTTCTCTGGTCCCGGCCGGACGACGTTCATACGCATGCTGGTGCCGCCGGCTATATATATATGTATACCTACCAATCTCTACTGCAGCATAACTGAAACAATATTATTGTTGTTATAGGCTTTTGTTATTAAAAAAGAAAACTGTCGGCTGCCACGCTCGATCGCGGCACGGAGCAATATAGTAATATAGAGGAGAGATGGCGGAGGCGATCATCGTGCCGCTGGTGGGAAGGCTCCGCGAGCTAGCCGTCGGCGAGGCCCGGGCGCTGGCGGCGGTGGACAACGACGTACAGAAGCTCCGGGACAGGCTCATGTGGCTGCAGGCCTTCATCCTCGAGGCCGACGCCAGGCGCCGCGCCGTCTCCGACGAGATCACCAAGGTGTGGCTGGTGCAGACGCGGGACACTGTCTTTGACGCCGAGGATGCCCTCGATCATTTCTATCTGCACGTGGGTATGACCAGGTATATAAATATCTATATCTATGTACTCTGATCCGTCCAGTTTTAGAATAATTAATTAGTGCTGCTAGCGCTCGGACATCCATTGGGACATGTTTCCCATCGGACGCCCTCAACTTCCACCGCAGTTCCCCCTTCCCATCCCATTAGTTGGGCTTCCCCAATAATCACCCATCTCCTCCACTATAGAGGGGATGGAGGGAGCTGCCCTAATACTCCACCCCAAGCCCAACTACCTTGTTTCCCCTCCCACAATCACCAAGAAATCACCACCAGAACCGCACCAGACCTTGTTGTAGCTGCTCTGCTCGTGCTCCTCTGCCCCATACCTCAATGGAGGCCACCTCGCCGGCCGTAGAAGGTAGGAGGCTCGCTCGGCCTGCTAGCGGCCGGATCTGGTGCTCGCATATGGCCGCCTCCGCACTGTGCACGCATCTTAGTGGAGCATGATCGACGTGCCCTCGACCGGGACCAGAGAGAAGAGAGCGGCGGCAGAGGAGCGAGCGGCTGCGGGGGAGTGAACGGCACGATGTACGGGAGAGAGGCCGCGGGGGAGTGAGCAGTGGCCACAACCGAGGTCGCTGCTTGTCGATGATTGGAACAGGGGCCCCTCATCGTTGAGCTTACTTATGAGGATGCAGTCCGCAAGATGTATACAAGATTCATCGGGAGAGACGATAGATTTATACTGGTTCAGGCCTCCGAGCGGCAAGTCCTTGTCCTAGTAGGACTCCTATTCTGCAGCAGCCCTTGATGTCGTATCTCCGTCAGCTAGCCCCTGAGGCTCGAGCGAGCAAGGGCCTTGCCGGAAGTGAGGTCGAGTATCAAAGAAATCCTTCGAAGGGTGATGGGATGAAGGTCTTCATAATTGTTTGAAGCTTGAAGGAGGTCGTAGTTAATCTTGATGTCTTGATATCTTTAGTTGTGAGGATGGGTCTGTGTCCGACCTCGCCTGTACCACGTAGTTGTAGAACTAGAGGTCGTGTCTGCCCACGACCTCTCGTGCCGATGGGATCGAGCCTGCCCTCGATCTGACACGTGGTGAAATCCCCCAGAGCAGAAGTAGATCCAGCCCTCAAACTTCGGAGTTGATTCTGGGTGTGACGTTGAACTATTCCTGGCCTCAGCGTGGATCCTGAGATGCTGTTGAAAGGTCAAGATGACTGTCATTGTCTTCAATAATGCCCCAGAGCGGAGGTCAGGTTTGCCCCCGACCCCAACATTGTCTTCGAGACCTTAGCGCGAAGTCGAGTCCATCCTCGGCCCCAGGCACCAACAGTGGTGAGTCCGGGATCGTCCCTGGCCCCACGCAGTGCTTCCTTATCGTCTTGCGGACGAGTGCATGAGATCGTGCTTATTGCGGCAAAGCCCCCGAGCGTAGTCGATGTCGATCTCGAGAACACGTGTCATCGCAGCGAAGCCCCCGAGCGTAGTTGTCGTCGATCTCAAGGACACGTGTCATCGCGGCAAAGCTCCCTCGAGGACTCATGCTGGAATCCTATTCCTTGTGGAGCTTGGACGTGTAGATATAGATGTAGACTTACGTATTTTGCTTTTGTGTGCGTCTTTTCCTGCATGCTCGTACTTGTCGAGGTTTATTAGTAACAAACGACAAGGCGGTACCTGTCCCCAGCCCCCGTAGCGTAGTTTAGCAAGATGGATATTGCTGAGTGCGTGGAAAGGACCATAGGAGGGTAGGGCCTGAAAAACGAGATTGCTTGTTCGAAAATGGATGCAACCCCCGAGTCAAGAGCTTAGGTCGGGTGCTGGCTGGTGTACCTGGCGCTTGCGATACGTTACCGTTTGAGGTCGTGATGACCGTAGATGCTTGAAAGGAGTTTGGCGCCAGCCCCCGAGCGTGGTTGAGGTCGAGCTCCAGGACACGTGTCAGTCTTGTTCCTCTTGGATCCCCGCACAAGGTCGCTATTGGGTTCAAGCTAGTATGTTGTAGGAGTTGTTATTGTCGTTCAACTCATAACATTTTTTGTTCAATGCACAAATTAAAGATTTTGAATTAGTATGCGATAAGTTAAAAGGCAAGCCATTGTAGGGATTATATATTAAATTGTATCAAGATTACGTGGGAATGTATGAAACCACTTATAAACAACACCTATATACTTAGCCTTATGGAACGAGAATTTTTTGATTGGGTTCTAGTACAAATTGAGATTTACCTTAACTACATTTTGGACATTTTAAATTCGTAAATCTGTACTTTTGATGAGTTGGTATATTTAAATTCAGCCGTGTAAACAAAATGTATATATGACTGCCAGGGTGTAATTTATATTTGGAATTCTTGGTTTGAAATAGAGCTTGCATTTGATTTTTTTTCAAATTGGAATTGGATATGTAAATTTGAATTTGATGAAAAAAAACTATTTTCCTGGCTATAAACAAATTTGAGTTTTCTATGAATAATGTTTAAATTGTTTTCTGGAACTTAGTTTGAAATAGATTTTCAAATATAGGATTTTACTTTAGCATGGAAAGTTAGTTTATCAAAATGATGAATGTAGAATAAAGTTTTTATAGACATTAATTTATTTTCCAAAACATCTAAAAAAATTAGAATGTTACAAATTATTTCAGAAATACATGTTTTGCACATAAATTTTTAATATGATTTTTTACCTGATCAAGAGTTTGTGCATCTTCCAACATAATTTTGTGGGAAATTTTACTTTTTTTACTTACCATCCAAAATTCTGTTGGTGCACTATCTGCAATGAAAAGTTGGAAAGATATTCCACTAGCTTATCTGGAAGTTCATTTTGTTCTTTCCATGGAAAGATGAATTGTACCAATTAGTTAATGAAACAACAAGCATACTTACACAAGAGTTGTGTGCAATTTTCCTTTTTTTCAAAAGAAAAATTATTTCTTAGGTAAATTACCATTAATTTTAATTAAAACTAATACAATAAAGTGATATTTATTTCTCTGATGAGCATGCAAACCCTTCTCAAAATGGTAGAACATTTCATGAATACATGTGTGCCTGTAACATGTTGGTAGAAAGTTTTAGCGCGCCAGGTACTGCCAAATAACTAATAAAATAAACTTAATTAACTCAATATGTGAAATGAAATTCAAATATCCCATTACTTTTGCTGTTTTTACATGTATATGATTTAATCTTTTTTAGTAGTGCTTCGATACTCTCCAAAACATGGAAAAATCAGATTAATAAACCCCATTACGCCTTGGTTGGGAATAGTTAATACCGATCGGTATCCCTAGGAATTAGTTCAAAAATCCCCACCAATCTGTGGGTATCCCGAGTAGGATTGGTCTTACCAAACAAGGCCAAGTACTTGCTAATTTCTTTGTGCAAATTTATGCTTTGAAGGTTTCCAAGGTGGGCTCGTCCAACTCTGAAATTTATTGCAACCTTCACAATACAAGCTCTTATGCGACGCAATCTCTCCAAAAAGATAAGGTCCATTAACTCAAGACTCGAGGAGATAATTCAAAACAAAGATAAATACAAGATGGATGACAAGAGTAAGAAAACAGAAGTGACAACATGGAAGGCTTCTACATCAATAACATATATAGATCGAAACTTGTAAGTGGACAAAATCACACTTTCCATTTAATTGTGTTCGACATATATATATTGTTATCCATGTTCAATTCTCCAATTAATGTGGTGCTAAGGGCCTATTTGTTTACTCCTTAGATTATATAATCTAGCTTATATAATCTAACTCACATAATCTACAGGATAGGGTAAATAAACACCTCAACTTATCGTGTAGCTTATATCTAGAGGGTCTAGATTATGATAATACATAAGCAGGCCTAAGTATGTTTATTCCAGCCTATTTTATAGCAATTTACCATAGTACACATACCACTTCGAGGTATTTACCCACCAAATAAGCTAGATTATTATATGCTGGATTATATAATCTACAAAAAATAAGCTAGATTATATAATCTGCTCAAGAAAACTAATAGACCTTAAGGCTTTGTTTATAATTGCTAAAGGTTGCATTACTATTTACTTAGACTACTCTAGCAGGGCGCGCATGTGCAAATTTTTGCATATGTGTCAAGACACATGTTTTGTGTATCCAATTTTGAGGATACTCATTCTTATACTTTGTCTTTTTGTCTTTGGTATATTGCCTAGCTATCGAACAATCTAGTTCTCTTTTCCAAAAAGACCGTCTAGTGCTTTTGTGCATGAGACTAATAGTTCGCTAGTCCAACTAAACTACTGTCTTCTTCCGTAGAGTGTCATTATAGCATTTAAAAAGTTATATCTTATGAACCATTCGAGTGAGACTCATTTCATTAAAACTTATCAGCTCCATTTGCTCATTGGATGCATGCCCTAAAGAAATAGCAACTACAACTAATAAATAAGGATATCCAAGGTCATTTCATCTCTTAATTAATCTGTCAGATTTTTTGCTAGATTATTATCTATGGGGCGGAGGTAACGGGTATGTAGAGACATTGATTATTCTTTTCGGCTTGACTCCCTGCGAGTTAGGGCCTGTTTGGGACAGCTACAGCCAGAATTTTTTTGGAGTTGGTGGAGCTGGTCATCACTAGCTTCAGAAATTTGTGGAGCTGGAGGTGTGACCATACAGAGGGCATTTAGATGAGTCATTTTATTTCTAGTTTAGACTAAAATTAATTTTTAAAGCACTTTAATTTAGTCTACAAACTCCAACTCCAGCATAGAGCTGGAACCTAGAGCCGTGCTAAACAGAGCCTTAAAATAGATGGTCGATTGGATCATTCATTCAAAAGCATGCTTTCATATTGTTGTCTCAGCATCAAAAGACCCACTAGCAGCCATATGCTGAAAACAAACAATACAAACCGAAGGTAAATGGAAATCAATTTAATTTACAAGCTCAAGTACCATATAGGTAGGGATACAAGAGAATAGGCACTTTGCCCAACCTAAACCCTAGTACCATCCACACCTAGGGATAAAAAAGGGTCGGGAAAACCACTAACCACTTTTATTTTCATCTTTTACCCAAAATCAAAATCAAAATCGGCAACATGTCAATAATGGTCGGGAAGCGATAATCCCAATCGGAAAGATCGATGAACTGAGCTATAGAACAATAATGATTTGTGACATTTACGTTGGCAAATATTTCATACATGGGTACATAATTTGTGACTTTTCACGTGACTTGGTATATACGCACAGAGCAATGGAAAAGGAAATATATTTTTTTAATTGTCATGACATACTTATAGAAAGACAAAAGTACAGAACTGCATAGAAAAAAATACAAAATAAATAAATGATAGAAAGGGCCAAAACTGTTGCTCCTTCTGGGCCACCAACGAAAATGGGCCACTGCCTCATTCTGATGCACAGCCCACAGCCATAGTATAAGCCTAGATCATAATCGATCAAATGGCTGTAAGCAGGAAATGAGCAACATTGATCTTATTTCTAAACAGTATAGAAAACAAGATGCCTAGTCTTTCTGAAGTTCTAAGCTGCCTCACAATCGATGCTAATGGTAAAAAATAAATTATATGATCCCTACTCATATAAACCAAGAACTATCCCATTGTTTCTACACTCAAAAAGGAAATAGATCATGCATCGATCGGTTTGATTGGTCAATCCATTATCTAGATGTGATCTCACATGCCCTAGCACGCCGTATTATGATCCTGGAAATACACTGAGAAAATTGGCCCCGGTCGTTTCTAGACAATCTTATTTTTCTGCACCCCTCAAACACAAGAACTTAAGAACTTAGACTCCCATATTACACATCGGTCCCAACTCTTCATGTCATACAACCCTGATAGCTTCCTGGAAGACGTTATCCTATGCCCAAGAGTTCAACTCTCCCTATCGCACATAACCCATGTGAGCTTCCAGAGACGTTCACAAGCTCCCCAGTCACCATGTGACCCAAAGATGTTTCAGGTTTCTGGCCATAGATTTCGATACCACTTGTTAGAGTGCACAACGGTCTGGCCAATCTCGCTATACCCAGTAGCTGACGCCCCACTAGGTCTAGGTCCATCAGATCCCACAACCAACAAGTCCTCATTCCTAACTTAAACCAAAAGACTAACCTGACAGGTGAGGACTGCCCCCACCTTATATATTATGCGCCTCTACGATCAATTTTCGATGTGGGACTAAACCTAGCAAGGCTTAAGAAGAGACCCAAAACAAGTGAAAATGAGGGTTTAGGAGGAGTTCGTGAGAGGCACATGTCAAGCCATGTCCTTGCTGATTTCTGACAAGTTCTAGCCCATCAAAATAGTCACTCCTTGCCAAGATTGCAGCCAACATGAAAAGTGTAAGAAAAATATAAGAAAGATCTCTGAAAATGACGAAAGCAAGAAATTAGAAGGAGGGAAAGGTTGGAGCACAAAATTGAGGCAAACACCTTATATTACTTGAAGAGGAATTAACCTATACATCACTAAGACTAGAATCCACCCTTCATCCACCTATAGGGTAACGCAGCAGAAAACAAAAAATTTCCGTCCTACGCACCAGCCCAGGACCACTATGGAGACTGCATACAAGGTTTGATCTTTTCGTTACCGACTCGTAGCGCAGCGGAAGTAGAGTCGATGACGATCGGCGGTGCAGATCCCCGCAGCTAGGATTTACAACCTCCCAACCGCGAGGATGTATACCCTCGTCTTCCCTTCGGACAGCCGTCCGGGAGGCGGTCGAACAGTCCCCCGGACGGTGTCGCGGACAGCCCTTCGGGAGGACCTTCGAAACTCGAACGGTCACTCGGACAGCTCTTCGGGAGGACTCACAGAACTTGGACCGTCACTTGGACAGCCCATCGGGAGGCACTCACGAACAGCCCCTCGGGCACTAAGATCGAAACTACGACCTCTCTACAGAGTTGCACACATACGGTGTCATCTATCCGGCAGGGCTTCGCCGTCCAGAACTAGTTCCCACCGGAAACCAGATAGCCTTTCGGCTCTACGAAACTCTTTTCGTTGGAGGGAGAGAGAAGCCAGATCATTGCATGGCACTTGTATGTGAGAAGGGATGAAGGATTGAGCAGCCCCCGCTCCTCCTTATATAGGAAAACCAAGGGGTAGGATGGGCATTCAAGAAATACCAAAATACCCATGAAGGAAACTCTTTCCAAGGGCATAAGAGAGAAACCAAAGGACATGTGGAGCTCCAAGGAGGAGCTCGACATGTGGCCGGCCACCCCCTAGGGGTCTCCCCCCAAGGGGGCTCTCATCCATCCACATCACCTTCTAGAAGCCTTTAGCAAAAGCCCTAAAAGGTGGTTTTCCAAAAAATTCCAAAAAACACTTTCACTATTCACGACGACATTTTTAAGCGTCCGTTCGAACTGAAAATATTTATGTGGGCTTAGAACATGTCCAGTACCCACTAAAATAATTTTCAATGCGTTCTGGAACAATTCCAGTTTATTGATTTCATCTGCGAAAAGCATCTGAAGCGGTTCCGGCAGCCCCGGAACATTTCCGGTTTTTCTTCCAGAAAATTCCCAGAAGTTTCCAGAATGATTCTGGCATCCTCCAAGAATTATCAGGCATGTGCCGAAACCATTTTGACTTAATGGTATCCCCTGAAACAACTTTTCAGTTTCACCGGAACTCATCCGGTGACCTCTCTCTGCGGAACTTTTCCGCTGTCCGAAACTTTTCGGTGTCCGAAACTTTTTCAGTGATTTTTTCTCAGACTCCCTGTCTAGTATTCAGCAGATAGATGACCCTTAAGCGTGTGACCCTATAGGTTCGGTGAAGTATAGACATGACCCGGAACCCCTTCCGATCAATGATCAACATCGGAGCCGTGGACACCCATATTGACCCCTATACCCACACGAATGAATATTCGAGTGAACCTCCAGTTGCCGTGTGCTATTCCTGTTGCTTCGCGATATGTTACAAATACCCGAGGTGAGACATGATGGCATCCCCGTGGGTCAACAACTTGTCCACTATGCCAGTTACCTCGTTACCGGTATTTGTTCTCTTTTCTCGTTCCCGTGTTCCGGCATCCTCGTGATCAAATCACAAAGTGTCTGGCCAGACGATGATGGATACCGTAACACCGAGAGGGCCCAGAGATATCTCTCCATCGTCGGAGGAGCAAATCCCAATCTCGAGCTATCAAGTTACTTGACACACTTTTCCATGAACCCGTAAGCCGCCGTAATAGCCACCCATTTACGGATGGCGTTTAACAAACCCCAAAGTTCATGAATCAAGCATGAAGAAACTCGATACTCTCATGGTCTGAGGAATCATGCAAATGTTAACCATCTCTGTGTTATTAACCATTAACTTGTGACGAAAGTATCCCATAGCATAACATCAATTCGGGTCGTTTCAACACAAATGTTCTTCTAACATTGTGCCCTCAAAGTTTCCGGCATAGTCATGCCCATGATCAGGAAAACAGAACCATCATGCAACACTTGAGCTTGTCTCAGAGGCCAGACTAGGAATACATTTTACCGTTTATTATTCCACACGTGCATATGAGTCTTCCTCCGAGCCTCGTGGTTATTGTAGACTCGAGAACCATAGCAGTTATAGCATGGAACATAAACCTAATTATGAACAGGGAGATAATCAATAACATTTATTATTGCCTCTATGGCATATCTCCTATAGACTCCCACTTGCACTAGAGTCAATAATCTAGTTAATGCTAATGCACTTTACACCTGTGGCACACCGGTGTAAATATGCTTCGCATGTGGTATAGCCTGATGTCCAATGGATCTGACGACTTCAGCTCCGTGTGTATCTTTGCGTATCGTCGTGTTTTCACGCTTTCACAAAATTCATATTT
This sequence comes from Thinopyrum elongatum, assembly GCA_011799875.1. Classification (NCBI taxonomy): domain Eukaryota; kingdom Viridiplantae; phylum Streptophyta; class Magnoliopsida; order Poales; family Poaceae; genus Thinopyrum; species Thinopyrum elongatum. The sequence goes on along the minus strand of CM022303.1, from coordinate 96,405,760 downwards.
TGTGTGGACTTGGCTTCGTATGTATGTGAATCACAGGTCGAACCTGGATTCCTCAGACTGAGTTATGGAGCAACTACCTGCAGTAGTGTCCCATTGACCAAAGCCTTCTTGGAACCATACTAAGTTCATGAAAGAACTATATGATTCAACATCTTGTTTGTCGCTTTTAAAAGCGGCAACATACTTCGCCTCTGTTATAGAATTCGCCACAGTAACTTGTTTGGAACAATTTCCAACTACCGTGCCACCATATTGTGTGTTACACAAAACCCTCAATTTAAATCGAAAATCGCTTGGAGCATGGATGAAGACTGTAACGATGTAACCTTTTACAACGAACTCTTCATGATCTCCGCTTGCGAGAAAACGTGTCATCGGTGCTACTATAGTACTCAGTGACCCTTTTTCACTGTTGTCCCATGATCAGAACTTTTGATCACTTTGGTATCTATACTCGCAACAACTTTGGGAGTATTGGACATATCTGGTTGTTTTTACATACGATGGAATACATGATTAATCCAAACACAAGAGTGTGTGGAATCTCCATCATGTATTTTGCTCGTCAGTGTTTTGGGACACCGAGTCTTGCAAAAACTCTTTCCATGTGACTTCGCCAAGAATCACTCCTTGACGTTTTTAATGCTAAAAGGTTTTAGCATCTTGTCAATATGTATCTTTGCTCAGCCCCATTAGGTAAATCTATCTTCATAGATCATCATGCCTAATATAAAGGCTATTTAGCCCAAGCACTTCATCGAAAAACTATTTTCAAATGAAGTCCTAATTCGTGTCAAGAAATTTATTTCCAATTAACAATGTGTCAAGCACACAACATTTTTTAGAAATTTTATTATGCTCCCACTTACTTTCTTGAATCATAAGCATCTTCGTTACCCATTGATGAAGTCAAACCCCTTTGACTATTTCATCAAAACACAAAGATTCCAACTCCATTTTGCTCTCTTCTGTCCATTGCTGGATCTCTGAAGTTTGCATACTTACTAGCATCCTCTGGACTGACAAAATACCTTGGACTGTAACACATGCAAGTCCTTGGTTTCATTTCCATCAGATGGAAATCCTATTGTCATCCATGTTTCATATCTCATGATTGAAATATGTATCAATTGCTAGTTCAACCCGAACCGACTTTAAGCATCGCTACGATGAAACAACCTCATCGTAGTCAACTCCTTGAACTTGTTATAGCAACAAGTCGAGCTTCATGGATAAAACATTTTGTATCCGTATCAGTTTTAAGTTCCATAAATATTCGTTAGACTCTAAGTCTTCCGAAAGGTGTATCAAGGTTTTAATCTTGAATCACTTATATGGAAACTAACTCGGGTTGTATTGGCATTTAGCCAATTCCGGAGTCAGGGCCCATCAACGCTTCCTTGTGTATATTAGGTATACTGTTGTCTAACAACAATATCTCGTTTGCGCACCTGAGAGCTTTGCACGAGCCTTGCCTACGTGGTTCAGCTGCAAGTTCGACCGAAGTCCATACATTTTATTGTAGAGACTTCCGTATCAGTCGCAGTAGGAAAACCTGGAATTACTTCCAAGGTCTCTTTCCTTTGATCTGATGACGAAGATACTGTTTATCTCGTCGAGTTGCACTATTCTCCCACTCACCTTTTTGAAAGAACCATTTTCTTCAAAAAGCATACCGTTCTTTGTGGCAAACCTATTTGCCTCGGTATAGTGAGGGAGGAATACCCAATTACTTGGGATAACCTACAAAGTAGCACTTGTCTGATTTGGAATAGGTTTGTAACCTTTTACACAAGCCCCATATTCCAAATGTTAAGAAAAGATATAACATGGTTGGGCGTACCATACCATGGTGTCATTTCAACAGACCCGATGGAGCTCTTTTCAGTGTAAAAGCCGCAGTCTCTAAAGCATCACTCTTTAAAAGGGATAATGGCAAATTTATTTATGTCATCTTTGATCTTACCATGTCATAAATGGTTCGATTACATCTTCACAGACTTTCCACTTGCAGTGGTGTTCCGGGAGGTGCAAGTTATGAAACCCCTTTCACAACTCATCAAACATTCGCTAAACTTGTAACTCAAATATTCCTTTCTGCAATCGAATTGTAGAAACATAATTTTCTTGTTACAATAATTTCTACTTCATTCTTAAAAACCTTTTGAATGAATTCAAAAGATCTAGACTTACGTCTCATCAAGTAAATATCCATATATCTACTCGAGTCATTTCTGAAGATAGATAAATCCACTACTAACAACATTTATCGGACTACACACATCAAATGTATGACCACCAATAAGTTTGTTGTCCATTCCTTATGGCCTGTGAATGGTATTTTAGTCACTTCACTTTTCGGAGAAAAGTTGCAAGTGTCAGATGATTCAAAATCAAACGACTTCAAAATCCATCATAATGGAATTTTCCATGCGGGTTTCTCCAATGTGACCTAATGCAGCGCCACACTTGTGTGGTATTCTTTTAGTCTTGCGACATTTAGCGTCAGTGTTATGGATGTATCATATTACTATCAATATTCATAACATACATCCCATCTGGATGGAAGCATGGCTCTAAATGTTATTCATAACACTGAACAACAATTGTTCTTTTATGAACAACCCTTTTGCAACAACATTGTGCAAGGGGCTAGAGTGTAAAACTCTAAAATGAATTATGAAAGTAAATCCAGAGGTAATATATTAATATCATTATTCATAACATACATCTCATTCTCAATGAAAGTATGGCCCTTATGTTATTCATAACTTCGAACATAAAAAGTTCTCTTATGAACAACCTTCTTGCAAGATACCTTATGCAATGGGCTAGAGTTTAAAACTCTAAATGAATTATGAAAATAAATATAGACAGTAATACACCGATGGAAGGTATAGTAACATTTACTATGTTCCCTGTGTATACCTAAACCTCATCCCTGGCTAGTCTTTCCGGCCATAGTAGTTCTTACATCGAGTTGTAACAGAAAGCAATCGAGCGGGTATCTTTGTGATTAACTCACAATACCCAAGAATTAGTGATTAACAATTTAATCACAATTCCCAAGAACTATATCTTTGACCAGCCTTCTATACATCAAAAACTTGTATGACATTCATACATGAGCTGGATATTCCAGTCTTCTTTCTTATTGCCTTTATACTTCTAACAGTTTAACTTTTAGTATTTCTCCTACTTCCAGAAGAAGCACCCAACTTAAGAGTGGCGTTAGCCCCGGACTTCCTAGGCATGAAAGTTTCACTAACACCCTTCGGACACTTCCTTTCTCTTTAAGTTGTTGTTTTATTCACCTTTCATCATATGACAGGCGTTCTTCTGGATCCCTCTCTTAGCAGTCTAATGCATAGTAAACACCTTTACTAATAGTTCGCAAACAAACATTTCTTTGGATATCTCATATCTTTTAGCCTTTGTCTGTCTCTGAAAATGATTTTCAGATTCAATGAATATCACATAACTATCCAAACTTTCGAAGTTTGGGTCTCATGGAAGCAAACATATTGTACTTGACTGAAACGGAATTCTAGCTTTTGGATCGAAGGATGAGAGTCACATGATCCATAGCATAAGCGAGAGAATACCGAAAGTATGCGATAGGACAAAGTCCTTCTTGGCACTCTTGAGGACAATCCTCACATTACGTTACCAACGGTAAAGTTTTAACCAGATATTTAACAGATATTCAATTTTAATAGGGAAGGTGGAAACGCGAGCCATTATTCTACAACTATTTGCAAACCACACTAAGACAGTGTTCATAATTAATTGCACTGAGAATTAAAACAAGTTAATTCAACAGTGCGATCCCACTCAAATCAATATCTCTCATAATTGATTGTGAGTGATTCAAGATCCGCATATCAATTCAACGCCATTGACGGGTTCATCACTGATGACGTGAATTTCAATCGGTAGGCCAACTTGCCAATCACATCTCTATGTGACTCTTGTCCATCTTTCGATGCGTGTGTTCCGAGCTCAGGACTATCCTGCCTGAACATCAAGACAACCAAGTGATCACGCAGTGAGGTCTGACCTTCATCCGCCTTACACCTCTCTAATCGTTCGTGCTCATGTGTACATGGCGCACCCCGAAAAGATACGTGTTGTAGATGGTGCTACACTTGGGAGAACACTAACTACTTGATATTTTTGTGAGAGATCACCCTAATAAAAGCGACTACCGCGCAATCAAGAAGGGTGCAACATAAGGGATAAACATCTCAGGCAATTCATAATAGTATGATATGGTATAGCCCTTTCTGACGGAGAAGTCTTGTATTCCTTCGTCTTCGGCATTCACGTAGGTGATCACCTTCGCGAAGATTGCCACCACCTTGTCGATGCAGCAGATAATATTGCTATCTCTATAGCTAATAAAATAATGCATTACACAAGGTTGACACACAGGTCATTTAAAGTGCAATCATATGGCTCCAGCCATCATGCCAAATCATGACACGCAGGTCATGTTAATCAATTTACATTATATAGTCATCTCATACATAATCAAATTATTATGAGCACCGCTATACCACATCACATGCACATGTAAACCCTCCTGCAAAACCAAGTTAGACGCCTCTAATTGGTTCATGCAAAAAAACTAGTTTTTCGTGGCTTCTAAGGTTTCGAAACAAACCGAAGCTACCAACGTCCATCATCAAGTATGATAATTCAAGTTGCTAGATTAACATTCCAGGGTGTATGAAAACCGAGATAATAAAATCTCGAGCCCCGTACTAAACTTCGTCATACGCATGACCCCCGTGCAGATCATATCTGCATTGCCCTTTCGTCTGCGAAATTTCATCTTTCTTTTTAACTACGATGGAATTCAATGAACTGTTAGCACTTCGTTGATCAATCAGGATCGCGGATTGCCAGAACATTGAAACTCCACCATGCTGTTTATCAAGATCAGAAATATGCAAATTCTAGGGAGGCAACAAGAATATCGGGTAACAGATTTCATCTGCTACCCGCACAAATAATTTTTAGTAATAGAACTCATCTACTACCTAATTATATTGTGCAACACCCATACATCACTATGTATTCTAGATCGCAACCTGCATCTACGCACAGCACGGCTCTTGATGCCACTGTAGGGTAACGCAGCAGAAAACAAAAATTTTCCGACCTATGCACCAGCCCAGGACCACTATGGAGACTGCATACAAGGTTTGATCTTTTGGTTGCCGACTCGTAGCGCAGCGGAAGTAGAGTCGATCACGATCGGCGGTGCAGATCCCCGCAGCTAGGATTTACAACCCCCCAACCGCGAGGATGTATACCCTCGTCTTCCCTTCGGACAGCCCTCCGGGAGGCGGTCGAACAGTCCCCCGGACGGTGTCGCGGACAGCCCTTCGGGAGGACCTTCGAAACTCGAACGGTCACTCGGACAGCCCTTTGGGAGGACTCACAGAACTTGGACTGTCACTTGGACAGCCCTTCGGGAGGCACTCACGAACTGCCCCTCGGGCACTAAGATCGAAACTACGACCTCTCTACAGAGTTGCACACATACGGTGTCATCTGTCCGGCAGGGCTTCACCGTCCAGAACTAGTTCCCACCGGAACCCAGACAGCCTTTCGGCTCTACGAAACTCTTTTCGTGGGTGTGAGAGAGAAGCCAGATCATTGCATGGCACTTGTATGTGAGAAGGGATGAAGGATTGAGCAGCCCCCTCTCCTCCTTATATAGGAAAACCAAGGGGTTGGATGGGCATTCAAGAAATACCCAAATACCCATGAAGGAAACTCTTTCCAAGGGCATAAGAGAGAAACCAAAGGACATGTGGAGCTCCAAGGAGGAGCTGCACATGTGGCCGGCCACCCCCTAGGGGTCCCCCCCAAAGGGGGCTCTCATCCATCCACATCACCTTCTAGAAGCCTTTAGCAAAAGCCCTAAAAGGTGGTTTTCCAAAAAATTCCAAAAAGCACTTTCACTATTCACGACGACATTTTTCAGCGTCCGTTCGAACTGAAAATATTTATGTGGGCTTAGAACATTTCAAGTAGCCACTAAAATAATTTTCAACGCGTTCTAGAACAATTCCACTTTAGTGATTTCATCTGCGAAAAGCACCTGAAGCGGTTCCGGCAGCCCCGGAACATTTCCGGTTTTCTTCCAGAAAATTCCCAGAAGTTTCCAAAATGATTCTGGCATCCTCCAAGAATTATCAGGCATGTGCCGAAACCATTTTGACTTAATGGTATCCCCTGAAACAACTTTTCAGTTTCACTGGAACTCATCCGGTGACCTCTCTCTGCGGAACTTTTCCGCTGTCCGAAACTTTTCGGTGTCCGAAACTTTTCGTTGTCCGAAACTTTTTTGGTGATTTTCTCTCAGACTCCCTGTCTACTATTCAGCAGATAGATGACCCTTAAGCGTGTGACCCTATAGGTTCGGTGAAGTATAGACATGACCCGGAACCCCTTCCGATCAATGATCAACATCGGAGCCGTGGACACCCATATTGACCCCTATACCCACACGAATGAATATTCGAGTGAACCTCCATTTGCCGTGTGCTATTCCTGTTGCTTCGCGATATGTTACAAATACCCGAGGTGAGACATGATGGCATCCCCGTGGGTCAACAACTTGTCCACTATGCCAGTTACCTCGTTACCGGTATTTGTTCTCTTTTCTCGTTCCCGTGTTCCGGCATCCTCGTGATCAAATCACAAAGTGTCTGGCCAGACGATGATGGATACCGTAACACCGAGAGGGCCCAGAGATATCTCTCCATCGTCGGAGGAGCAAATCCCAATCTCGAGCTATCAAGTTACTTGACACACTTTTCCATGAACCCGTAAGCCGCCGTAATAGCCACCCATTTACGGATGACGTTTAACAAACCCCAAACTTCATGAATCAAGCATGAAGAAACTCGATACTCTCATGGTCTGAGGAATCATGCAAACGTTAACCATCTCTCTGTTATTAACCATTAACTTGTGACGAAAGTATCCCATAGCATAACATCAATTCGGGTCGATTCAACACAAATGTTCTTCTAACATTGTGCCCTAAAAGTTGCCGGCATAGTCATGCCCATGATCAGGAAAACAGAACCATAATGCAACACTTGAGCTAGTCTCAGAGGCCAGACTAGGAATACATTTTACCGTTTATTATTCCACACGTGCATATGAGTCTTCCTCCGAGCCTCGTGGTTATTGTAGACTCGAGAACCATAGCAGTTATAGCATGGAACATAAACCTAATTATGAACAGGGAGATAATCAATAACATTTATTATTGCCTCTAGGGCATATCTCCTACACCACTCTCAAATGTGGAGAAAGTCAACCTAGAGGCACTCACCCTCTCAACTTTTCTCACCCCTTCAATGTGCATTTGGCTAGCCTTACAAGAAATAAAATTAGGGTTCCAAGAGCTAAATATGCACTAGGCATATCTCCAATATATAGTCCCTGGCAGGTTTAGAATTTTGCTCTTACCCCTACAACAACTACTACTATGCTCGAGGGGCATTTTAGGATATTATTGATGAAGCATCAGACGACCCAGACACTTTTACGATTTCGCTTCGTGTCGATGCAAGTTTTGCGATTGTTCCATATGTCCTTTGACTCAGCGCCCCCAGTTTTGAGGCCCAAAGCAGAAAACCACCACCCGATTGTTTTGAAGCTAAAATCACCAAACCCACATGGTTCGTATAGCGTCTATGCGACTTCCTCGATGCCCTCATCACCACAAAACCTTGTGCGCTACAGCCTTGACTAGATCAACCCCTCACCTTGACTTGGTCAACATCGTCTTTATCAACACTCCATCCTCCATGCCCTCTTGCACTTCATGTGATCGATGTAGATAGCCCATGGCCACGCACGGGCTTACTTGGTCCATCGACACCAATCCTCCTCACTTGCTCTTCAACGCCCTTGGTCCATCGGCACAAACCTCGCTTTATCTTCACCCTTGGCCGTAGACCACAAGTCACCATGTCACATCCACACCTTCACATCCACAAGCCAAGAGACATGTTTGCTCCACACCACTCGCCTTTATTTAGTCATAATCAAGCTCAAAGCATAACTCAACTAAAAACACCTTACCTTTTTAAACAAATGGAGTTAACTTTAAGGGGTCAAAAAGCAATTTGATGCATAATTAGAGAGCTAAATGATATTTGCTATAATTTTATAGGATATATTATACTTTTATATATTTAACCACTATTGTTTCATAGTTACTAATGATACATTGGTTGAATAATATATAGGGATGACATTCAGCAGCCACATCTATCGATGCATGAGGAGGGAAAAAATATATTGGTGGAAGCCCTTACTGTTACTAAAATATTGGTGGAAACCCCTACTACAACTAAACAAGAACTACAACTCGAGGTTGAGGATCGTCAGCCAGTGGTGGTCTCAGTGTCTGGAAAGAGTGGCGCGGGCAAGACAACTCTAGTGAGAAGCGTATACAAAGAAATGAAGAAGAAGAATCATTTCAAAATTGAAGCAATGGAGAGCTTTGGTCCTTATTTAACAGCTGTCAACATCCTGCATCAAATCGTCCAGCAACTCACAGATGACAACGTGAATTGCCCAAGAAGCAGGATTAAAAAAATGTTGAGTGAAAAACTAGAAAACTAGAAGTATTTGCTTGTCATAGATGGTGAAGTCACCAGCACGGAGTGGAAACACATTCTGACCATCCTGGGTGAATGCAATGCTGGTGCTGCTAAAGGCAACAGAATAGTGCACATCACACGACACGAGCCACAAGAGCCACCTGGCCCTCGTCATGTCATCATTAAGTTACAAAATCTTGAAGAAGCTGCTACCAAAGAATTATTCATCAAGAGACTAAAAAATGACAAGGAGTTAAAAGATGATGTAGCCTACACAAAATATCAGGAGAAGATCTGCAGAATCACAGAAGGATTGCCTCTGGCTATTGTGCTTTTGTCAGGTCTACTCCAAACAAAGGGACCTGATGAGTGGCAACAAGTTTTGGAATACCTAGAGTCCAAGAAAACAAAGCGGGTCAATAGTATCCTGACCCTGTGCTTCGATGATCTTCCACATGAGTTGAAATCTTGCTTCCTATACTTGGCTGCATTGCCAACCAACACCTCCATCGAGGCACACAACTTGGTGTGTATGTGGATGGCAGAGGGATTCCTAAGACCAATGGTTGGGGTGACACTAGAGACGGTAGGCAACATATACTTGGATGAGTTGATTGCAAGGAATCTCATCAACTCAGTGCAGCAGGAGGACGATTCTAATCCTGGGAGTAAGCTTGTGTCCGTACAGAACATTGTCCATGACTTTCTGCAGTATGAATCACATGCGGAGAGTTTCTTGGAGGTCCATAGAGGCGACGATATCCCTACCCTGACAAGTGCTCGTCGCCTCTCTCTACAGAATTACACTGACAAATATGCTGCACTCGCCAATCCATTGCCCAAGCTACGATCCATCTTCTCCCAGTTTGAGCAAGAGCCTAAAGAAGAACATGGTAATGAGGCCACAACCACACCCAAGAAGAAACCGAACACTAATAAGAAGGAAGACATCAGAACTCACATAGAAGAGTTATTGCATGGATCCGAGTTCCTCCAAGTGATCAACCTGCAAGGCATCAAGATCGGCAGCAAGTTGCCACGTGCAATACGCAGAGTTATTCACCTTCAGTACCTTGGAATTACATCATGTTCACTCACCAAGATCCCATTGTCCATTGGAAGTCTAACTAGCGTTCAAACACTGGATGTCAGGGAAACTAGTGTTCGGTTCCTCCCTCTAGAATTTTGGAAGATCAAGACACTGAGGCATGTCTTCGGTTTTGCCCTCAAACTACCTAAGCAAATGGATAGCTTGAAGCACATACAGACCCTAAATTCCATTGAGCTTGATGAATCCGAGCAAGCTCGGCACGACACGCTTGGGAAGATGATTCACCTTGAGAATTTATTTGTTTGGAAAACTGCAAAGCACAATGTGAAGTCTTTGTCTAGTGCTCTCAGCATGCTGGAGTACCTAAAGACTTTAGCCCTCCAGTGTCTTCACCACAATCTCCCTCCGCCGGGTCAAGTACATGGTGCTAGAAGGGGAGCTGGAGTTGCCATCTGAATTGCATGTTGTCAACTCATGCCTTTCCAACCTTATTTTGCTTTCCCTCAAGGAAACAAAAGGTATCTCAGTGGTTCGTTACAGAGCTGGCTGGCCTGCCTTCGCTTGCCACCCTTGGATTGTACATTGGCTCGTACCAGGACAAGAAACTTTCCTTTTCGAAAGGTGGATTTCGTCATCTGAAGAGCATCAAGCTTGATGTAGAAAACTTGGAAACACTTCTGATAGACAATGGTGCACTTGAAAATCTCAAAGAATTGGATATTCTTTCCGAGACAATGGTGCGCTTGAAAATCGAAGCTGAAAAACGCATTAAGGAGATCATTGTCTAATGATTTTCGCAAGCCATCGAGGATTGATGAAGTAAGCTGAAAAATGCAATGAGGAGATCATTGTCTAATGATTTTCTCAAGTCACCGAGGATTGATGAAGTGGAAGATGAAGACTTATAATGACAAGGTAAATGTGAAGCTGTTTCTACCATGTGGTTACTGCTTACTGCTCCAATAATGAATTTGTTTTCCACTGATGTGTGTGTGTGTGTGTGTTTATCCTATTCGCACTATAGCCTCTATGTGTTGTGAAGGGGCATATGACTTGCGTTCTCTGAAATGTGTTCGTCTTGTGAGCTTGTGTGGATGCCTTGTAACGGTTAATTGCGTATCCTAAATAGTGCCAGTATTGTGATATGTATAAACTATATGGTATTAATATGGCAAAAAAATATAATAATTTCCCAGGCATGAATTTGTTGATCTCTAGTACTATTTCTCTATCTCTACTAATATAAAGCATCACATTCGTCGTGCGTCGCATCACTTGCTCTCCCCGCATCGCCCCCCACGCCCCAGCGGTTGCCGAGACCCCCCCACCCACCCACCCACCTACGCCCCTTCCTCTCTCCCGCCCACCACATGCTCGTGGGATCAGACGGAGGAACCGATCAGGCCACCTCCCTCCTCCACCTCCACCCCTACCTCCCTACCTCCTCCCTGCTCATGGGATTTTGAGTAGTCGCCACCCCAACCTCCTCCACCTCCCTTCCCCCCACGACATGAGGAACCGATTAGGCCACCGCCACGCCCGCCCAAACCCAATCCGAATTCCTTGACGGAGGAGCGGCGGGATCTCCCGGGATCTGATGGAGGAGTGACGCGTCGGCCGCTGACCGGCGGGCACGCCATGGCGCGCGACGGCGGATGCTGGTGCTTCCCGAGTGCCCCAGCCACGACACCAAGCCGAGCCCAGGACAGCGCAGGACGAAGGTTCCGGATGTAGTCTGGGAATCCACCGATGCAATGGTATGGTGGTGAATCCATTTTAGCCCATGGGTCCAACATGGTAGAGGATGTCAATTTGGTCCATCCTAACCTAAACAAGGTGGTAGGCATCAAGTGCTACCTCCATGGGGTCAGTATCTAGGGGGATAGACCGCAAGGGGGCCAATTACCAGCCTTTATTAAGTCAAAAATTAAATAAAATGAAAATTTTGTTTAAGTTTAAAAGCATTGCACATGTGTGGTTGTTTTGGTCTTGGGAGGCTATATAAACAATTTGGGTTGATTCCATGAAGGTTGGAAAATGGATGTGCTCCGAGGAGGACCCTTTCGGGATAGTGTGGGACCCTCTTTTTCACATGTTTAAATTTCTACCAACAGCAAAGGACCCCAAAATTTTGTGAGCAATACACATGGCAATGGTAGGTCTCCATGCCAATTTTGAACGTTTTTCATCAAAGTTTGCATGTTTTGTCACGTACGGCCAATTTTCAGGCTTTCTCCACCGACAAAATTGCAGTAAATGCATAAAAGGTTGAAACTGAAAACAATTATGCATGTGTGCCTTGTCTGATGCGGGTTACACATGAAAAATAGTAGGGGTCTATACACATCTTTCATGATGAAGTTGCTTTACAAATTGGACAGCGCAGGACGAAGGTTCTGGATGTAGTCTGGGAATCCACCGGTGCGATGGTACGGTGATGAATCCATTTTAGCCCATGGGTCCAGCATGGCATAGGATGTCAATTAGGTCCATCCTAACCTAAACAAGGTGGTAGGCATCAAGTGCTACCCCCATGGGGTCAATATCTAAGGGGGTAGACCGCAAGGGGGCCAATTACCGGCCTTTATTGAGTCAAAAATTAAATAATATGATTTTTTTTTTAATTTAAAAGCATTGCACATGTGTGGTTGTTTTGATCCTGGGAGGCTATAGAAATAATTTGGGTTGATTCCATGAAGGTTAGAAAATGGATGTGCTCCGAGGAGGACCCTTCCGGGATAGTGTGGGACCATCTTTTTCAGATGTTGAAATTTCTACCAACACCAAATGACCCCAAAATTTTGTGAGCTATACACATGGCAATGGTAGGGGCTCCATGCCAAATTTGAACGTTTTTCATCAAAGTTAGCATGCTTTGTCACGTACGACCAATTTTCAGGCTTTGTCACTCGAAAAAATTGCAGTAAATCCATAAAAGGTTGAAACTGAAAACAATTTTGTATGTGTGCCTTGTTTGATGCAGGTAACACATGAAAAATATTAGGGGGCAATACACATATTTCATGATGAAGTTGCGTTACAAAGTGGACAGCGCAGGACGAAGGTTCCGGATGTAGTCTGGGAATCCACCGATGCAATGGTATGGTGATGAATCCATTTTAGCCTATTAGTCCAGCATGGTATAGGATGTTAATTAGGTCCATCCTAACATAAAGAAGGTGGTAGGCATCAAGTGCTACCCCCATGGGGTCAATATCTACGGGGGTAGACCGCAAGGGGGACAATTCCCGGCATTTATTAAGTCAAAAATTAAATAATATGAAAATTTTGTTTAAATTTAAAATCATTGCACATGTTTGGTTGTTTTGGTCCTGGGAGGCTATAGAAAAAATTTGGGTTGATTCCATGAAGGTTGGAAAATGGATGTGCTCCGAGGAGGACCCTTCCGGGATAGTGATGGACCCTCTTTTTTCACATGTTTAAATTTCTACCAACACCAAATGACCCCAAAAATTTGTGAGCAATACTCATGGCAATGGTAGGGCTCCATGCCAAATTTGGATGTTTTTCATCAAAGTTAACATGTTTTGTCACGTACGGCCAATTTTCAGACTTTCTCAACCGAAAAAATTACAGTAAATGCATAAAAGGTTCAAACTGAAAACAATTTCGCAGGTGTGCCTTGTTTGATGCTGGTAACACATGATAAATAGTAGGAGGCAATACACATCTTTCATGATGAAGTTTCTTTACAAAGTGGACAGCGCAGGATGAAGGTTCCCAATGTAGTCTGGGAATCCACCAATGCGATGGTACGGTGATGAATCCATTTTAGCCCATGGGTCCAGCATGGTATAGGATATCAATTAGGTCCATCCTAACCTAAAGAACGTGGTAGGCATCAAGTGCTACCCCCATGGGGTCAATATCTAGGGGGGTAGACCGCAAGGGGGCCAATTCCCGGCCTTTATTGAGTCAAAATTAAATAATATGAAAATTTTGTTTAAATTTAAAATCATTGCACATGTGTGGTTGTTTTGGTAATGGGAGGCTATAGAAAAAATTTGGGTTGATTCCATGAAGGTTGGAAAATGGATGTGCTGCGAGGAGGACCCTTCCGGGATAGTGTCACTACTAGGAAAAAGGCTACCAGCAGCGCGCGGTAAAAGTCCATTAGCAGCGCGGGGTGGCCGCGCTGCTACTAACGCGCTGCAGCTAACTAACCATTAGCAGCGCAGGGTCCACCCCGCGCTGCAGGTAAATTTCCAGTAGCAGCGCGGGTCGTACCCCGCGCTGTAGGTGCCTAGTCAATAGCAGCGCGGTCCATACCCTGCGCTGCTGGTATCTAGACAGTAGCAGCGCAGTGGGCACCCCGCACTGCTGGTATGTTTTTTTAATCTGTTTTTTATTTTCACCTTATGTAGACAGGTTTTTATATATTACCAGCATAACATATAACATTTATATACAGTAGCATCACACACATTACATCATTACCATTACCAACAAAGTGATCCAACATATTTATATCATAACAAATAACTTATAAGCACATCACAAGTAACAATATGTCACGATAATAACAAGAAGAAACTTTCGAGCATAGTATAATACCTAATTGTTCACATCCACTGCTACTAACTAGGACCTACTCCAAGCACATGACTAGTAGGACCTACTCCTCACGCAAAGGTAAAATAAAATAAAACAAAAAGACACCTCCTTCTCCATTATGTAGAATAGAGAACAACTTGTCTCCAGCTTTTGGTTTCCTCTGAACCGCCATCTTTCTCCATCCTTTGACTCTTAGGCAGCCATTTGTTCCACTTTCAGTTGAGTAGTCATGTTTGAAAGGTTCACCCCATGGCTCTGCACAAACAATTGTGATCTCGCCTCTGTCAGCCATCCACCTAGGCACAACATTATTTGGAAGCCTCTATTGAAGAACATATTAGTAACATAGTTAGCAATGTAGTATAGTTAATAAGAATGCATTTCTGAAAAAGATGGACAAGTGATACAATAGTAAAAATCTTACCAAGCTAATTGCATTAATTTGAGCATCGGTCAAGTGGAGGAGAAATGGCACGTATGGTGTATAAGATGCGCCAGATTTAAAAATGAGCACACCCACATGTAAATTTCTAACAACGTTGATAAAAACATCTTTTTCCTCCATAGTTAGCTCCAAGCCATGGTTATAATAGGTGTTTTCTATCATTTTCCGTTGATCGCTCGTAGCAAGGCCATAAGCTGGCAATTATAAATAAGTTGCCAATCTTTGGAAGCAAGGAAATATGTTGTAGAATTGAAAATTTTCTTTAACAAACTCACATGGAGGTAGAACTGGAATCATGTCGCCCACTTCCACCCAAATGTCTTCATCATCAAAATTACCGGTGCCTCGACGACGAAGTCCAAGATCGAAGGTTATTTTCATACCCTCCTCAAATGCATATGCCTTGCATAGTGCATGCCAATTTGGACAACCAAAAAATGTTACTTCTGATTCATTAAAGATCTCAACCTTTAAAACGAAACCATGTTTCGTCTTAAGTTTAGCTTCTTTCGTAATATTCTCTTCCCAATCATGTAAATGGATCTTATTAGAGACGTGATATCTTGCATAGCAGGGGATGCACTAGTTGAATTATAAAAAATAAAATACTCGTCAAAACAAAAACTTAACTCATGCCTGCTTAAATAAGAAGAACGTGTCGTTGAAGTTGTATACCGTACGATCTTCGATGCCCCACCTAAGCGTGAGGGAGAAGTATCTTCCTTCGTCCAACACAGGATTGTCGCATCGACCTGAGTCGTCGTCACAATCGTTGCACTAGGGGATCATATGGTCGTCGTCAGACATTTTCTGTGTTCATAATTCAAAAGATTGACAACTTAATCATCAGCATTTAAAAAAAGAACAAAAATAATAACGAAAAGTTATTTGGATTTGTGCCTCATACTTATAGATTGGACACAGACAAGGAACTTCAGGGATGGTGCTTGTGAGCCAAGTAGGATGCATAAGTTCCGTACTTGTGCATATCACAAGGCTCACTAGACCACCCCCGATGTCACATCTAGTGCCACAATCTGTTTTAATCATCGGCATTAAAAAAAGAACAAAAATAATAACGAAAAGTAATTTGGATTTGTGCCTCATACTTATAGATTGGACACAGACATGCAACTTCAGGGATGCACTACTGGAATTCAATGATTTGTCGTCTGCCAGGGGCTTTGCTGTCTGCTTCTCATCGGGGCAGACGGCAAAGAGGTTCTTTGCCGTCAGCTAACCTAAATGCAGACGGCAAATGGAAGGCACACGGCAAATTGGTAGTTTCTCGTCAGCTTTTTCCAGGCAGACGGCAAAGAGGTGATATGCCGTCTGCTTTCCAGAAGGCAGACGGCAAAGATAGGAATAGCAGACGGCAAAGCCCAAGCGGGGCCCACTGGCGCACGCTGCTCGGCCTGGCTAACGGCGCCCCGCTTTGCCGTCTACCAGCAGACGGCAAAGACACCTTTGTCGTCTGCTGGCAGACGGCAAAGCGGGGGGTGTTAACCCCACACGCCAGCCCCCATCCCCTCTCTATCTTTTAGTTTCGCGCCCGTCTCTCTCTCTCTCCAACGACGACCGCCACCGCCGCCAACAACGCCCCGTCGCCGCTCCATCTCCGGCGACACTAGCGCCGCCGTGCCGCCGTCCCGTCCTTCCTAGGTGAGTCCATCCCTCCCCCTCCCCCTCTCTTTCCCTTGCCCTCCCTCCATTCGTCCCCATCCCCTCCCCTGTAACCGCCACCGCCCTCTCCTCTGCGCAGATCGGCTGCCGCCGCCGGCCACCTTCTCCGAGTCGCCGGCCACGTCTCCAAGCCACCGGCGACCTTCCCAGGTGAGCCTCTGTCCTCCCCCTCCCCTCTCTTTTTTTTTGTAATTTTTATTCTTAGTTATTAGTATTTGTAGTTAATTAGTAGTAGTTTTAGTATAGTTAGTATTTGTATTAGTAGTTTAATGTATTAGTATAGTATTTTTATTAGAAGAAAAGTAAATAAAGAAAGAAAAGAAATGAAAGGAAAGAAAAGAAAATAAAAAGACAGAGAATAAAAATAAAGTTTTAGTTACTAGCTAGCTAGGTAGATGTAAATAGAATAAGAAAATGGAAAAGAAAAAGGAAAAAGAATAAAAAAACAGAGAATAAAAATAAAGTTTTAGGTACTAGCTAGGTTTTATCTGTAAATAGCACAAGTTTCGATTCTACCGATAACCAATGTCCTTTCAAATCAACAAGAAAAAAGCTCCTGCTCCCTCGTCTACATGATTTAAATGGGTTAACTCCCGAGGTACACAAGTCCTACCAAGTTTGAATACGAACTGGTTAGCCGAGCTAACTTTCTTGTCTTAAATATTATTTTATCTCTAAATAGCACAACTTCATATGGTTTTGTATATTGGAATTCTTGAGAGTATTTCTTCTGAAGATTGTTGAATAACCAAAATTTCAAGTTGGCCTATCTAGTGTTGAGTGCTAGCAGAAATAGGTTGCATGTGACCAAAATCATAAAAAAATGCCGAGGAATCGTCTGAAGTCTACTAGCAACGTTGTAGTCAGCTTCGACTACAGCACTGCAGTTACTGAAGAATTGTAGCAAGTGAAGAATTGATTAGACAGCACAAAACGGTAGAGGTTAAGCACACATATGGAACATATGATTCATTGTTTTGCTTTCAAGAGGTTACACACTGGTCCTTTTATAGAGCCTGAGGCAACCTACTTGTACTCAATAACCAGCCAACATAAACCTTACTAGGACTGCTCTAACTTATGATTGCTATTATTACTAACTTGTGTGATAGAACCTACTTACTCCCTTTGGTTCTGCTGGCTGAGCTGGCTTCATTGTGGTCTGCTAAACAAAATTCACTTCAGCTTTGCATCAATATTCATTCTCCAACTCAGACTGCTATCAGACTGGTACCTGAGAAGTAACCCACTCAGCCACCAGATGTCTGTTTATCTGCCAAATCAGCATGGCTTTGTCTCTGCGCTCTTATAGTACTTTCCCCAACAGGAGTCCACACTAGTTCCTAACCCACCTATACTGGTCCAACAGACTAGGACCATAAAACAATTTACCGATATGAAAACAAAACTACCTGATCCTGATCATATTTAGTCATGTGGGACATTATGCAAGATTTCTAATTAAGTTTACATAAAATTTATGATGTATTTTTTTGGGTTAAGACTCACATATTAAGGTGAAAACAGCGTCAGGTTCCATATGGACATATGCTTGTGCTTGGTTTTATCTTTGATATCTTTAGAACTTATAATAGCAACTTTTACTGGACAGTAATGAATGATCAAATGACCCATTCGGTGCAACACAATATATTGTTATTATTTATTTATCCCAAGCATCCTAATAATACTTGGTGAGGCAGAAGTATCAATAGAGCAAATTGTTTTTTTGACTCATAATTTTTATATTAGTAAATATCTCCAATTCTTTAGTGGAGATCACTGTCTGTTATGAAAGAGGATCTGAAACTATATGCATTGCTACCTATCTGTATAAAAATTGAAAGAGAACGCAACTTTATATATCATTTTTTATTAGCATCGGAATATAGAGTGTAGACTAATTTGTATCCTTCTCATTGTAGTAATTACTTTTGTAGTATTATTTCTATTATTGCCCTATTTTTTTCTCATTATACTAATTTCATTTACTCTACTCTTTCTCATGGCAAGTCGTGATAGATGGCGGAAGAGACCTCCACGGGTGGTTCTTCGTCGGCGCCACGCGGGAGAGGCCGGGGTGCTTCGATCCCACATTAGGCTCTACTGAGGTCTCTGCTGCAGATTATGTCCTCGGCGGGGACTTCAGATGCGCCGCTGCCCAGGGGGAGAGGTCGGGGGAAGAAGGCCGCCCGGAGAGGAGGCAGAGCAGGTGGTGGCCGCGGGAGAGGGAGGCAGCCTGTTCCGCCTTCCTCGCCGCCACCCCCGGCTGATTCACCTGAGCGCAGGGTGGGCCTCCTCGGATGATATGGAGACTCCGGTCCATTAGCCTCCTCCAGTCGTGGAGGAGGAGATTACGTCCGAGCCGGCCTGGAGTCCCTGGCCGGAGGCGCCTGAGGGGGAGGATGGTGGCGAGGAGGGCTGGGGGGATGAGGATGCTGATGAGGCGGGGGATGAGCAGGCTGAGGGGGGTGAGGGGACCTCGTCTTCCACCGTGTACCAGCATGGGGGTACACGGCTCCCGACCGAGCCGGTGACTCCAGACCATAAGGTGTTGATTACGCCTGATGGAGAGTCGTAAGTGCACTTACTCTTTCTGTACCTTCTATAATTATGCTTTATGCATATATCTAATGGCTTTGCCTTTTTATATTGCAGGGGTTGGACATACGCCAAGGGTGTCCGCAATCCCAACGGCATCCTTGGTGAGCTCATCAGGCAGAAGTTTCCGGGGATGGTTCAGTTGCTCGTTGAGAATAGTGTTCCGGAGCCAGGACTCCATTGGGAGCACTATGTGGCTGCCCAGGCCCCGGCAAATACAACCATCAACGGGGTCGAATGCCACACCAAAGCCGACATGGTGTTGAATGGCTTTTGGGTAATTTCTCTTTACACAATAAAAACTTAACAATAGCTAGTTAGTGCACTCATCGATGTTGTCTCGTGCAATTGTAGGTCTACTACGAGGTGCCGGAGTCCATGGAGGAGCAGGCGGCAAAGGTTCTTGACTTCGAGTGCAAGCGCCTATTGTAGAACGTAAGGCACGAGATGTGAGTGCAGTGCATCCGTGACTACTACGCCAAGCGTGGCCTTAAGCGGAGCAAGGCGGAGTGCCGGGTCAAGTTTCTGAGGAGGGAGCAGTACATGATGGTAGCCCCTTCTTAAGTCTTCTAGTTTCCTTGATTTGATTCCTAGCTAGGCCTATAACGCTTAATTTTCATGTTTACTAACTTAGGCGCCCCCGAGATGGTGTGCGGATATGATGGATGTTTGGGAGGTCATTGTGGACCAGTGGTGCTCAGATGCCTGGTTGGCCATCCACAACAATGCCAAGGACCAGCGTGCCCAAATGGTTGGTGTGCCACACCATCAAGGCAGCCGCAACTTAGCTGGTTACGGGCAAAAATGGGTATGTGGTTTGCTTCTTTTTTCATGCAATTTCTTCTTTATGCCAGTTTGAGCCGTTTACTAATATTGTGCTTTGCTTTGTCTTTTAGGCCGAACATAATAAAACAGAGGTGCTTGGGGTGTTCGACAATTATGGCATGGCCCATAAAGCGTCGTACAAAAAGGCCAAGGCACTCTCAGAGTCGGATCTCGCCACTCCTTCGCCTTTCACCAATGTTGCCGCCTACGATAAGCTCAAGGCTTATAGCGAGGTGGTGAAGGAGAAGCACGGGGAGGATTATGACCCGAGGGGGAAGCCTATTGACCCGGAGCTGGTGATGATATCTGGTGGCGGGAGGCGCCATGGCCATTGGGGATAGGTTAATTCAATGCCCTCTGACTCTCCCTCAGATCAAGGCGCGCCAAACGAGCTCCGCTCCTGCTGTAAGGACTCGTGCGCGGCCAGTCGATCTCGCCATCGAGGTAAGCCATAAGGACTCTTACATTGTTGTGTTCTTGGATCGATGATTACATTGCTAACTAGGAGTGGGGTTGCAGGCTGCTCTTGAGAAAGAGCGACAGAAAACCCAGGAGCTACTGGCGGAGATGGCGGAGAGGGATCGGTTGGCGGAGGAGAGGATGGCGAAGGCATTGGAGGAGGCTGAGGCACGGCACGATGCGTCGAACAGGGCCTTGTATGAGCTCATCGTGGTAAGTCACTTGTGCATATTTAGCGAAAAAATGCATGGAATGTTTGTTTCATCACTAACTAATATGATTGACTCGTCCAAAACAAATGTGCAAACTATGTGCGAGAAGCAAGGTCAGGTCGCTCCGCCGATGCCGGTCATTACTCCTGCGGGGACGGTGAGTTTCCATTCAATGATCATCAATACCATTGAGTGTCGTCGTGCTAACCACACATTGCAATTGATCTTTTCGTGCAGCATAACTCCCGTGTTGCATCGCATGACCCTTCTCCTAGGTCAACCTCGGCCAACCCTGATGGTTCAGCCACCTCAGCCCTGAGGTCCACTCCGGTAAGTTTCTGTGAAGTTTTTTTTTGCAAAGGCACCTCACAGATAGAATTTCATGCTAAATCATCTTGTGTTCCAAGCTACCATAGTAATCTATATACCTACTAATCCATAAATATACCTACTCGGATCCCTGCAAACAATATCAACCTTCCATATTTTTTTTGTAAAGGCACATATATGTAGGCATCCAATTCAGCATGTCTGAAATTTATTAAAAGAGCACTTATACATAGATCAAGGACAATTCACTACTAACAAAAGAGCACTACTATGTATGATGCACAATTTGACATGTACCTCCAACAAACACTGAGTATAAGGAATTTAGATAACAAGTTAATCTAGCTTTATCTTTTTTACATGATTGACAAAAAATGTGGTTGTCCAAAAAAGTTGTGGAATATCTAGCAAGTGCATAGGAAATCCTACACATCATATTTCCTTCAACTATGCTATTTGCATCCTGGTTTGCTGCTATATGCTTACTGGCTTGCTGCTAGATAAGTTTATGTCATTTGTAGTTGTATTTGTGCTACATATATATGCTGCCACTTGTGTGGATGCCCTGCTCATGCTCTTGTCCACTGTAATTGCCTCTGGCTCTTTACAGGGTTGCTATCACCAATAATTTGCGCTTGGCTTATGTACTTTTAGGATTTTGAATTATCCTGTGCATTATTGTTTTTCATACTAAATTCCTATATATATTTCATGGTCTGGTTCCTTTATATGCTATGGAACAGATGCTATACACTGGTTTTCCATCTTCCTATATTTCTGTTAATGAACAGATGCTATACTTGCTTTCCCCTCTTTTATAAATCTGCTAAGAACAGATGCTTGGCTGGTCTTTGCCTTTCCTTTGTAAACTGGTATGGAATAGATGCTATGTTTGGTCTTTTTCCTTTTGCCTGTGATGCTGGTCTCTCTACATGTGTGCTGCCACTTGTGGTTGTGCTACGTTTACTTTCTTAGCTAGGATTTATACTCCTAATTATGCATATGCTTCCTGGTATTGTTCTATAGGTGATGCTTGTTATGGTTATATAATTATATACCTCTGTTTTATATAAATCAGAGGATTTGGCTTATGTATCCTATGTATCTCTACTAACATGATTTCATTTCATTTTTCAGAATTTGATGCGAGCTAGCCTTTGGAGACTTTCGGGATTTGATCTTGTTGGAGACTTGTATATATGATCTTGTAGGATACTTGTATATGATCTTATTTATATGTTGGAGACTTGACAGTTTTGAGATGTGTTGGAGACTTGTCTGTTTTGAGATGCCATGCATATGATCTTGTTTGGAGCATATATATGATCTTATGATATTGTGCGATATATGATCTTATGCTATATATATGATCTTATGATCTTGTTTGTTTGATATATGTGCTGGAAATATATATATTTGTATATACTTGTTTGAAATGCAGGGATTTAAAAGAAAACAGGAAGAAAAGAGAAAATACAAAGGCTTGGCCGTCTGCTGGCAGACGGCAAAGGGCTTTGCCGACTGCTTGCAGACGGCAAAGATGCCACGTGGCACCGAGCTGTGCAATCTGGCAACAGCTGGGTGACAATTTGGTCAATTTGCCGTCTGCCAGCAGACGGCAAAGGCGAGGGGTTGACGTCACAGTGGATACTTTGCCATCTGCCAAAGAAAAGCATACGTCAAAGCAGGCCGTTAACGGCCAGACGGATGTGGCCTGGCATTGGTTCGCCGTCCATCTTCTTTGCCGTCTGCCTCGTAGTATAGCTGACGGCAAACATCTTTGCCGTCCATCGATAATTTGCCGGATAAATGGCTGACGAGTGCTTTGCCGTCTGCAAGCAGACGGCAAAGGCTTTGTCGTCTGCTTTTCTATTGTTTGCCGACTGCTAAAGCAGATGGCAAACCAGTGAATTCCAGTAGTGATGGTGCTAGTGAGCCAAGTAGGATGCACAAGTTCCGTACTTGTGCATATCACAAGGCTCACTAGACCACCCCCGATGTCACATCTAGTGCCACAATCTGTTTTAATCCTCGGCATTAAAAAAAAGAACAAAAATAAAAACGAAAAGTAATTTATTTTGTGCCTCATACTTACATTGGACACACACAAGCAACTACAGGGACGGTGCGAGCGAGCCAAGTAGGATGCACAAGATTCGTACTTGTGCATATCACAAGGCTCACTCGACCATCCCTGCTGTCACATGGTGCCACAACGGTTTTAATCGTCGGCATTCTAAAAAAGGAGAAAAGTAATCATGAAGTTAATTTTACATAGTGCCTCATACTTACATTGGACACACACAAGCAACCACAGAGATGGTGCGAGCGAGCGAAGTAGGATGCACAAATTTCGTATTTGTGAATATCACAAGGCTCACTCGACCATCCCTGCTGTCACATAATGCCAATGTTTTATATTGGACACACACAAGCGATTCCAGAGATGGAGTGAGTGAGCAAAGTAGGATGCACAAGTTCCGTATTTGTGCATATCACAAGTCTCACTCACCCATCCCTGGTGTCACATAGTGCCACAATCTGTTTTAATCATCGGCATTCTTTTTTTATTTTTTGTCCTATTGTGCCTCATACTTACATTGGACGACACACACAAGCTGTTGGAAATATGCCCTAGAGGCAAATAATAAAGTATGTTTATTAGCATATTTCATTAGTTCATATTAAGTTTTATACTATGCTATAACTGTATTAAGCGGAAACATTAATACACGTGTAGTATATAAACAACCAGGTCCCTAGTTAACTCTAGTATACTAGTTCATTGGGCAATTGACGATCAAGGTTTCCTGATCATGGAGACACATACGTCCGTTGACAATGAAGTCATGTCATTAGGAGAATGATATGATGGACGCACACCCAAATCAAAGTATTGCAATGTGATCCAGTCACATAGTTCAACATTGCGATAACTTAATAACGTAGTGACCCGATCCTTAGACCGTAATGATCATATGCTATTGCTATCTCCGGAGGATGCTTTGAGTGTATCAACCATTACACCGTAACAGGGTAACCATAAAGGTGCATCTTGGGTATTCCGAAGTGGATATGTTGAGGAGTATGGATCAGAGCGGGATTTGTCCATCCGAGTGACGGATAGGTACTTTGGGCCCACTGGGTGATATTACATCATAAAGTTTGCAAACGTGTGACTAGGTCACGGGGTTGTAATATCACAGGACGAGTAAATATGTTTGTCAGTAACAAGGATGAACTAGGTATAGGATACCGATGATCAAACCTTGGACAAACAAAGTACCGTAGCGACAAAGGGATCTGGACTCAACGTTAACGGTTCAAACGATGAAGAGAAATTCGATGGAAGCACAGGCGCCATCAAGGACTGTAACCAGGTCCCACCTGATGGTCATTGATTAGAGAGTTTCTCGATCATGTCTGTTGTTGTCCCGAACCGTAGGGTGTCACGCTTAAGGGTATTCGACGCATTAAGGATAGATTCGGGATCACCGGAGAAATAAGAGAGAACTCCGGAATTGTTCCGGAGAAGGGCAGAAATAGTTCTGGAGATTTTGAATTGTTCAAAATATTATTTAAATATGTGTTTAGTATTTAATTACATAATTAAATATAAAAAATATGATTTAAATAATTAAATATAAATAAAAAGGGCATATGGGCCCTATGTGGCCCCTTAGGTGGAGAGGGGAGCCTCCCCCTTGGGCCTTGGCGCCAAGGGAGCCCTCCTCCCTCCTTGGCCGGCGCCATCCCCCCCCCCCCTTGTGGGTTTAGTCCCACATGGGAAGGGAAGGGGGATTGGCACCCCTCCTCAGCCTATATAAGGAGGGGTAGGGTGCCCCTTTATCCCAAGTCAATTATTCAGTTGTTCTCAAATTTGAGACAACACTCTCTCCCTCCTTCTCCTTCCTTCGTCGGGCTCCCCTTGTTTGGAGCTTGTACTAGGTTGGGGATTTCTCCACCATACGCACGCCGTCGTGCTGCTGGAATCGGGATCCGAATCCATCTTCTTTCGCTGCTCATCTGGTTCGGAGACCGGGGGAACGTCGCTTACACCGTATGCATGTAATCCCACGAGGTGCTGCACATGCGGTACTCCTTCATCGTCGAGGCCATAGCGTGTACGCCTTCACCGACAATGTTCCGACGGGGACGTAATCCCGTCATCGGTCTTCAAGGACCGGGTGGCTTCTGGAGTCGTGCGAGGATCTCCGCGGCATCGAGGATCGCCGAGTACGACTACATCAACCACGTTCATGCGGGAACGTTTCCCGCTTAACGGACTACTTACGGGTATGTTGTAGGAGATATGCCCTAGAGACAATAATAAATGTTATTGATTATCTCCCTGTACATAATTATGTTTATGTTCCATGCTCTAACTACTATGGTTCTCGAGTCTACAATAAAACGAGGCTTGGAGGAAGACTCATATGCACGTGTGGGATAATAAACGATAAAATGTATTCCTAGTCAAGCCTCTATGACTGGCTCAAGTGTTGCATGATGGTTCTGTTTTCCTGATCATGGGCATGTCTATGCCAGCAACTTTGAGGCCACAATGTTATAAGAACATTTGTGTTGAATCGACCCGATTGATATTATGCTATGAGATTCATTCGTCACAAGTTAATGGTTAATAACACAGAGATGGTTAATGTTTGCATGATTCCTTAGACCATGAGAGTATCGAGTTTCTTCATGCTTGCTTCATGTACTTTGGGGTTTGTTAAACGTCATCCGTAACTGGATGGCTATTACGGCGGCTTACGGGTTCATGGGAAAGTATGTCAAGTAACTTGATAGCTCAAGGTTGGGATTTGCTCCTCCGACGATGGAGAGATATCTCTGGGCCCTCTCGATGTTACGGTATCCATCATCGTCTGGCCAGACACTTTGTGATTTGATCACGGGGATGCCGGAACACGGGAACGAGAAAAGAGACCAAATACCGGTAATGAGGTAACTGGCATAGTGGACAAGTTGTTGACCCACGGGGATGCCATCATGTCTCACCTCAGGTATTTGTAACATATCGCGAAGCAACAGGAATAGCACACGGCAACTGGAGGTTCACTCGAATATTCATTCGTGTGGGTATAGGGGTCAATATGGGTGTCCACGGCTCCGATGTTGATCATTGATCGGAAGGGGTTCCGTGTCATGTCTATACTTCACCGAACCTATAGGGTCACACGCTTAAGGGTCATCTATCTGCTGAATACTAGACAGGGAGTCTGAGAGAAAATCGCCGAAAAAGTTTCGGACAGCGGAAAAGTTCCGCAGAGAGAACACCGGATGAGTTTCGGTGAAACTGAAAAGTTGTTTCGGGGTATTCGATTAAGTCAAATTGGTTTCGGCACATGCCTGATAATTCTTGGAGGGTGCCAGAATCATTCTGGAAACTTCTGGGAATTTTCTGAGATGAAAACCGGAAATGTTCCGGAGCTGCCGGAACCGCTTCAGATGCTTTTCGCAGATGAAATCACTAAACTGGAATTGTTCCAGAATGCGTTGAAAATTATTATGGTGGGTACTAGAAATGTTCTAAGCCCACATAAATATTTTCAGTTCGAACGGACGCTGAAAAATGTCATCGTGAATAGTGAAAGTGCTTTTTGGGTTACTTTATGGAAAACCATTATTTTGGGCTTTGTCCCAAGATCTTTTGGGGTGACATGGATGGATGAGAGCCCCCTTGGGGGGGCCCTCATGGGGTGTGGCCGGCCACACTTGGGGCTCCACCTTGGAGCCCCTCTTGTTCCATGGTTTCACCCTTATACCCTTGGTGGAAGGACTTCATTCATGTGCTTTTGGGTTTTATTGTAAAACCACCCTACCCCTTGGGATTTCCTATAAATGGAGGTGGAGGGGCAGCCCTCCACACTCACTCCTTCTCACATATAAGTGCCATTGCATGATCTGGCTTCTCTCTCCCTCCCCGCAAAATAGTTTTGCAGAGCCGAAAGGCTGTCTGGGTTCCGGTGGGAACTAGTTCTGGATGGCGAAGCCCTGCCGGATAGATGACACCGTATGTGTGCAACTCTGTAGAGAGGTCGTAGTTTCGATCTTAGTGCCCGAGGGGCTGTTCGTGAGTGCCTCCTGAAGGGCTGTCCAAGTGACGGTCCAAGTTCTGTGAGTCCTCCCGAAGGGCTGTCCGAGTGACCGTTCGAGTTTTGAAGGTCCTCCCGAAGGGCTGTCCGCGACACCGTCCGGGGGACTGTTCGACCGCCTCCCGGAGGGCTGTCCGAAGGGATGACGAGGGTATACATCCTCGTGGTTGGGAGGTTGTAAATCCTAGCTGCGGGGATCTGCAGCGCCGATCGTCATCGACTCTACTTCCGCTGCGCTACGAGTCGGTAACGAAAATGATCAAACCTTGTATGCAGTCTCCATAATGGTCCTGGGCTGGTGCGTAGGTCGGAAATTTTTTGTTTTCTACTGCATTCCCTTACAGTGGCATCATGAGTCGTGCTATGCGTAGATGCAGGTTGCGATCTAGAATACATGGAGATGTATGGGTGTTGCACAATATAATTAGGTTGTAGATGAGTTCTATTACTGAAAATTATTTGTGCGGGTAGCAGATGAAATCTGGTACCCGATGTTCATGTTGCTTCCCTCAAATTTGCGTAGTCCTGATCTTGACAGCATTGTGGAATCTGACAAAGTTCTGGCAATCCGCGATCCTTTCATGCTGCTCCTGAGTATGCTGATTGACAGATCAACGAAGTGCTAACAGTTCTTTGGGTTCCACTTTAGTCAATGAAAGATGGATGTTTCGCAGACGAAAGGGCAATGCAGATATGATCTGCATGGGGGTCATGCGTATGACGAAGTTCAGTATGGGGCTCGAGATTTTATTATCTCGTGTTTCATACACCCCGCGTTGTTAATCTAGCGACTTGAATTATCATACTTGATGATGGACGTTGGTAGCTTCGGTTTGTTTCGAAACCTTAGAAGCCACGTAAAACAAGTTTTTGCATGAACCAATTAGAGACGTCTAACTTGGTTTTGCAGGATGGTTTGCATGTGCACATGATGTGGTATAGCAGTGCTCATAATAATTTGATTATGTATGAGATGCCTATATGATGTAAATTGATTAACATGACCTGCGTGTCATGATTTGGCATGATGACTGGAGCCATATGATTGCAATTTAAATGACCTGCGTGTCAACCTTGTTGTAATGCATTATTTTATTAGCTATAGAGATAGCAATATTATCTGGTGCATCGACAAGGTGGTAGCAATCTTCGCGAAGGTGAACACCGACGCGAATGCCGAAGACGAAGAAATACAAGACTTCTCCGTTAGAAAGGACTATACCATATCATGCTATTATGAATTGCCTGAGATGTTTATCCCTTATGCTGCACCCTTCTTGATTGCGCGGTAGTCGCTTTTTATTAGGGTGATCTCTCACAAAAATATCAAGTAGTTAGTGTTCTCCCAAGTGTAGCACCGTCACGGCACGTAACTTTTCGGGGTGCGCCATGCTGACATGGGTACGAACGATTAGGGATGTGTGAGGCGGGTGAGTTGAGACCTCGCAGCGAGATCACTTGGTTGTCTTGACGTTTAGGCATGAAAGTCATGAGCTCGGAACACACGCATCGAAAGATGAACAAGAGTCACACAGAGATGTGATTGGCAAGTTTGCCTAACGATTGAAATTCTCGTCATCAGTGATGCTCACCATCAATGGCGTTGAATTGAAATTCGTGTCTTGAATCACTCATAATCAATTATGAGAGATATTGATTTGAGTGGGAGCGCACTGTAGAATTATCTTGTTTAATTCTCAGTGCAATTAATTGTGAACACTGTCTAAGTGTTATATGCATAATAGTTGTAGAATAATGGCTTGCGTTTCCACCTTCCCTATTAATATTGAATAGCTGTTAAATTTCTTGTTAAAACTTTACGGTTAGTAACGTAATGTGAGGATTTTTCTAAAGAGTGCCGAGAAGGACTTTGTCCTATCGCATACTTTCGGTATTCTCTCGCTTATGCTATGGATCATGTGACTCTCGTCCTTCGATCCAAAAGCTAGAATTCCGTTTCAGTCAAGTGCAATATGATTGCTTCCATGAGACCCGAACTTCGAAAGTTTGGATAGTTATGTGATATTCATGGAATCTGAAAATCATTTTCAGAGACAGACAAAGGCTAAAAGATATGAGATATCCAAAGAAATGTTTGTTTGCAAACTATTAGTAAAAGAGTTTACTATGCATTAGACTGATAAGAGAGGGATCCAGAAGAACGCATGTCATATGATGAAAGGTGAATAAAACAACAACTTAAAGAGAAAGGAAGTGTCCGAAGGGTGTTAGTGAAACTTTCACGCCTAGGAAGTTCGGGGCTAACGCCACTCTTAAGTTGGGTGGTTCTTCTGAGAGTAGGAGAAATACTAAAAGTTAAACTGTTAGAAGTATAATGGCAGAAAGAAAGAAGACTGGAATATCCAGCTCATGTATGAATGTCATACAAGTTTTTGATGTATAGAAGGCTAGTCAAAGATATAGTTCTTGGGAATTATGATTAATTTGTTAATCACTGATTCTTGGGTATTGTGAGTTAATCATAGAGATACCCGCTTGATTGCATTCTGTTGCAACTCGATGTAAGAACTACTATGGCCTGAAAGACTTGCCAGGAATGAGGTTTAGGTATACACAGGGAACATAGTAAAAGTTACTATACCTTCCATCGGTGTATTACCGTCTGTATTTATTTTCATAATTCATTTAGAGTTTTACAAACTCTAGCCTTTGCATAAAGTAATCTTGCAAGAAGGTTGTTCATAAGAGAACTTTTTATGTTTGATGTTATGAATAACATAAGGGCCATACTTTCATTGAGAATGAGATGCATGTTATGAACAAATGATAATAATATATTACCTCTATTTTTACTTTCATAATTCATTTTAGAGTTTCATACACTCTAGCCCATTGCAAAATGTTTGTTGCAAAAGGGTTGTTCATAAAAAGAACAATTGTTGTTCAGTATTATGAATAACATGAAGGGCCATGCTTCCATCCAAGATGGGACGTATGTTATGAATATTGATGGTAATATGATACATCCATAACACTGACGCTAAATGTCGCAAGACTAAAAGAATACCACACAAGTGTGGCACTGCATTTGGTCACATTGGAGAAACCCGCATGGAAAATTCCATTATGATGGATTTTGAAGTCGTTTGATTTTGAATCATCTGACACTTGCAACTTTTCTCCGAAAAGTGAAGTGACTGAAATACCGTTCACAGGCCATAAGGAACGAACAACAAACTTATTGGTGATCATACATTTGATGTGTGTAGTTCAATAAATGTTGCAAGTAGTGGATTTACTATCTTCAGAAATGACTCAAGTAGATATATAGATATTTGCTTGATGGGACGTAAGTATGGATCTTTTGAAATCATTCGAAAGGTTTTCAAAAATGAGGTAGAAGTTATTGTAACAAGAAAATTATGTTTCTACAATTCGATTGGAGAAAGGAATATTTGAGTTACAAGTTTAGCGAATGTCTGATGAGTTGTGAAAGGGGTTTCATAACTTGCACCTCCCGGAGCACCACTGCAAGTGGAAAGTCCGTGAAGATGTAATCGAACCATTTATGACATGGTAAGATCAAAGATGACATAAATAAATTTGCCATTATCCCTTTTAAAGAGTGATGCTTTAGAGACTGCGGCTTTTACACTGAAAAGAGCTCCATCGGGTCTGTTGAAATGACACCATGGTATGGTACGCCCAACCATGTTATATCTTTTCTTAACATTTGGAATATGGGGCTTGTGTAAAAGGTTACAAACCTATTCCAAATCAGACAAGTGCTACTTTGTAGGTTATCCCAAGAAATTGGGTATTCCTCCCTCACTATACCGAGGCAAATAGGTTTGCCACAAAGAACGGTATGCTTTTTGAAGAAAATGGTTCTTTCAAAAAGGTGAGTGGGAGAATAATGCAACTCGACGAGATAACCAGTATCTCCGTCATCAGGTCAAAGGAAAGAGACCTTGGAAGTAATTCCAGTGTTTCCTACTGCGACTGATACGGAAGTCTCTACAATAAAATGTATGGACTTCGGTCAAACTTGCAGCTAAACCACGTAGGCAAGGCTCGTGCAAACCTCTAAGGTGCGCAGACGAGACATAGTTGTTAGACAACAGTATACCTACGATACACAAGGAAGCGTTGATGGGCCCTGACTCCAGAATTGGCTGAATGACAATACAACCCGAGTTAGTTTCCATATAAGTGATTCAAGATTAAAACCTTGATACACCTTTCGGAAGACTTAGAGTCTAACGAATATTTATGGAACTTAAAACTGATACGGATAAAAATGTTTTATCCATAAAGCTCGACTTGTTGAAATAACAAGTTCAAGGAGTTGACTGCGATGAGGTTGTTTCGTCGTAGCGATGCTTAAAGTCGGTTCGGGTTGAACTAGCAATTAATACATATTTCGGTCATGAGATATGAAACATGGATGACAATAGGATTTCCATATGATGGAAATGAAACCAAGGACTTGCATGTGTTACAGTCCAAGGTATTTTGTCATTCCAGAGGATGCTAGTGAGTGTGCAAACTTCAGAGTTCCAGCAATGGACAGAAGAGAGCATAATGGAGTTGGAATCTTTGTGTTTTGATAAAATGGTCAAAAGGGTTTGACTTCATCAATGGGTAATGAAGATGCTTGTGATTCAAGAAAGTAAGTGGGAGCATAATAAATTTCTAAAAAACGTTGTGTGCTTGACACATTGTTAATTGGAAATAAATTTCTTGACACGAATTAGGACTTCATTTGAAAATAGTTTTTCGATGAAGTGCTTGGGCTAAATAGCCTTTATATTAGGCATGATGATCTATGGAGATAGATTTACCTAATGGGGCTGCGCAAAGATACATATTGACAAGATGCTAAAACCTTTTAGCATTAAAAACGTCAAGGAGTGATTCTTGCCGATGTCACATGGACAGAGTTTTTGCAAGACTCGGTGTCCCAAAACACTGATGAGCAAAATACATGATGGAGATTCCACACACTCTTGTGTTTGGATTAATCATGTATTCCATGGTATGTAAAAACAAACCAGATATGTCCAATACTCCCAAAGTTGTTGCGAGTATAGATACCAAAGTGATTAAAAGTACTGATCATGGGACAACAGTGAAAAAGGGACATTGAGTACTATAATAGCACTGATGACATGTTTTCTCGCAAGCGGAGATCATGAAGAGTTCGTTGTAAAAGGTTACATCGATACAGTCTTCATCCATGCTCCATGCGATTTTCGATTTAAATTGAGGGTTTTGTGTAACACATAATCTGGTGGCACAGTTAGTTGGAATTTGTTCAAACAAGTTACTGTGGCGAATTCTATAACAGAGGGGAAGTATGTTGCCGCATTTAAAGCGACAAAGAAGATGTTGAATCATATAGTTCATTCATGAACTTAGTATGGTTCCAAGATGGCTTTTGTCAATGGGACACTACTGCGGGTAGTTGCTCCATAACTCAGTCTGAGGAATCCAGGTTCGACCTGTGATTCACATACATACAAAGCAAAGTCCACACAAAATATGAATTTTGTGAAAGCGTAAAAACGCGAGGATACGCAAAGATACACACGGAGCTGAAGTCGTCAGATCCGTTGGACATCAGGCTATACCACATGCGAAGCATATTTACACCGGTGTGCCACAGGTGTGAAGTGCATTAGCATTAACTAGATTATTGACTCTAGTGCAAGTGGGAGTCTGTAGGAGATATGCCCTAGAGGCAATAATAAGTGTTATTGATTATCTCCCTGTTCATAATTATGTTTATGTTCCATGCTATAACTGCTATGGTTCTCGAGTCTACAATAACCACGAGGCTCGGAGGAAGAGTCATATGCACGTGTGGAATAATAAACGGTAAAATGTATTCCTAGTCTGGCCTCTGAGACTAGCTCAAGTTTTGCATGATGGTTCTGTTTTCCTGATCATGGGCATGACTATGCCGGCAACTTTGAGGGCACAATGTTAGAAGAACATTTGTGTTGAATCGACCCGAATTGATGTTATGCTATGGGATACTTTCCTCACAAGTTAATGGTTAATAACACAGAGATGGTTAACGTTTGCATGATTCCTTAGACCATGAGAGTATCGAGTTTCTTCATGCTTGCTTCATGAACTTTGGGGTTTGTTAAACGTCATCCGTAACTGGATGGCTATTACGGCGGCTTACAGGTTCATGGGAAAGTATGTCAAGTAACTTGATAGCTCAAGATTGGGATTTGCTCCTCCGACAATGGAGAGATATCTCTGGGCCCTCTCGGTGTTACGGTATCCATCATCGTCTGGCCAGACACTTTGTGATTTGATCACGGGGATGCCGGAACACGGGAACGAGAAGAGAGAACAAATACCGGTAATGAGGTAACTGGCATAGTGGACAAGTTGTTGACCCACGGGGATGCCATCATGTCTCACCTCAGGTATTTGTAACATATCGCGAAGCAACAGGAATAGCACACGGCAACTGGAGGTTCACTCGAATATTCATTCGTGTGGGTATAGGGGTCAATTTGGGTGTCCACGGCTCCGATGTTGATCATTGATCGGAAGAGGTTCCGTGTCATGTCTATACTTCACCGAACCTATAGGGTCACACGCTTAAGGGTCATCTATCTACTGAATACTAGACAGGGAGTCTGAGAGAAAATCGCCGAAAAAGTTTCGGACACCAAAAAAGTTTCGGACAGCGGAAAAGTTCCGCAGAGAGAACACCGGATGAGTTTCGGTGAAACTGAAAAGTTGTTTCGGGGTATTCCATTAAGTCAAATTGGTTTTGGCACATGCCTGATAATTCTTGGAGGGTGCTAGAATCATTCTGGAAACTTCTGGGAATTTTCTGAGATGAAAACCGGAAATGTTCCGGAGCTGCCGGAACCGCTTCAGATGCTTTTCGCAGATGAAATCACTAAAATGGAATTGTTCCAGAACGCGTTGAAAATTATTATGGTGGGTACTGGAAATGTTCTAAGCCCACATAAATATTTTCAGTTCGAACGGACGCTGAAAAATGTCGTCGTGAATAGTGAAAGTGCTTTTTGGGTTACTTTATGGAAAACCATTATTTTGGGCTTTGTCCCAAGATCTTTTGGGGTGACATGGATGGATGCGAGCCCCCTTGGGGGGCCCCTCATGGGGTGTGGCCGGCCACACTTGGGGCTCCACCTTGGAGCCCCTCTTGTTCCATGGTTTCACCCTTATACCCTTGGTGGAAGGACTTCATTCATGTGCTTTTGGGTTTTATTGTAAAACCACCCTACCCCTTGGGATTTCCTATAAATAGAGGTGGAGGGGCAGCCCTCCACACTTACTCCTTCTCACATACAAGTGCCATTGCATGATCTGGCTTCTCTCTCCCTCCCCGCAAAATAGTTTTGCAGTGCCGAAAGGCTGTCTGGGTTGCGGTGGGAACTAGTTCTGGACGGCGAAGCCCTGCCGGATAGATGACACCGTATGTGTTCAACTCTGTAGAGAGGTCGTAGTTTCGATCTTAGTGCCCGAGGGGCTGTTCGTGAGTGCCTCCCGAAGGGCTGTCCAAGTGACGGTCCAAGTTCTGTGAGTCCTCCCGAAGGGCTGTCCGAGTGACCGTTCGAGTTTCGAAGGTCCTCCCGAAGGGCTGTCCGCGACACCGTCCGGGGGACTCTTCGACCGCCTCCCGGAGGGCTGTCCGAAGGGATGACGAGGGTATACATGCTCGCGGTTGGGAGGTTGTAAATCCTAGCTGCGGGGATCTGCAGCGCCGATCGTCATCGACTCTACTTGCGCTGCGCTACGAGTCGGTAACGAAAATGATCAAACCTTGTATGCAGTCTCCATAGTGGTCCTGGGCTGGTGCGTAGGTCGGAAAATTTTTGTTTTCTGCTGCGTTCCCTTACAGTGGCATCATGAGACGTGCTATGCGTAGATGCAGGTTGCGATCTAGAATACATGGAGATGTATGGGTGTTGCACAATATAATTAGGTAGTAGATGAGTTCTATTACTGAAAATTATTTGTGCGGGTAGCAGATGAAATCTGTTACCCGATGTTCATGTTGCTTCCCTCAAATTTGCGTAGTCCTGATCTTGACAGCATTGTGGAATCTGACAAAGTTCTGGCAATCCGCGATCCTTTCATGCTGCTCCTGAGTATGCTGATTGACAGATCAACGAAGTGCTAACAGTTCTTTGGGTTCCACTTTAGTCAATGAAAGATGGATGTTTCGCAGACGAAAGGGCAATGCAGATATGATCTGCACGGGGGTCATGCGTATGACGAAGTTCAGTATGGGGCTCGAGATTTTATTATCTCGTGTTTCATACACCCCGCGTTGTTAATCTAGCGACTTGAATTATCATACTTGATGATGGACGTTGGTAGCTTCGGTTTGTTTCGAAACCTTAGAAGCCACGTAAAACAAGTTTTTGCATGAACCGATTAGAGACGTCTAACTTGGTTTTGCAGGATGGTTTTCATGTGCACATGATGTGGTATAGTAGTGCTCATAATAATTTGATTATGTATGAGATGCCTATATGATGTAAATTGATTAACATGACCTGCGTGTCATGATTTGGCATGATGGCTGGAGCCATATGATTGCAGTTTAAATGACCTGCGTGTCAACCTTGTTGTAATGCATTATTTTATTAGCTATAGAGATAGCAATATTATCTGGTGCATCGACAAGGTGGTAGCAATCTTCGCGAAGGTGAACACCGACGCGAATGCCGAAGACGAAGAAATACAAGTCTTCTCCGTCAGAAAGGACTATACCATATCATGCTATTATGAATTGCCTGAGATGTTTATCCCTTATGCTGCACCCTTCTTGATTGCGCGGTAGTCGCTTTTTATTAGGGTGATCTCTCACAAAAATATCAAGTAGTTAGTGTTCTCCCAAGTGTAGCACCGTCACGGCACCTAACTTTTCGGGGTGCGCCATGCTGACATGGGTACGAACGATTAGGGATGTGTGAGGCGGGTGAGTTGAGACCTCGCAGCGAGATCACTTGGTTGTCTTGACGTTTAGGCATGAAAGTCATGAGCTCGGAACACACGCATCGAAAGATGAACAAGTCACATAGAGATGTGATTGGCAAGTTTGCCTAACGATTGAAGTTCTCGTCATCAGTGATGCTCACCATCAATGGCGTTGAATTGAAATTCGTGTCTTGAATCACTCATAATCAATTATGAGAGATATTGATTTGAGTGGGAGCGCACTGTAGAATTATCTTGTTTAATTCTCAGTGCAATTAATTGTGAACACTGTCTAAGTGTTATATGCATAATAGTTGTAGAATAATGGCTCGCGTTTCCACCTTCCCTATTAATATTGAATAGCTGTTAAATTTCTGGTTAAAACTTTACGGTTGGTAACGTAATGTGAGGATTGTCCTCAAGAGTGCTGAGAAGGACTTTGTCCTATCGCATACTTTCGGTATTCTCTCGCTTATGCTATGGATCATGTGACTCTCGTCCTTCGATCCAAAAGCTAGAATTCCGTTTCAGTCAAGTGCAATATGTTTGCTTCCATGAGGCCCGAACTTCGAAAGTTTGGATAGTTATGTGATATTCATGGAATCTGAAAATCATTTTCAGAGACAGACAAAGGCTAAAAGATATGAGATATCCAAAGAAATGTTTGTTTGCAAACTATTAGTAAAAGAGTTTACTATGCATTAGAATGATAAGAGAGGGATCCAGAAGAACGCCTGTCATATGATGAAAGGTGAATAAAACAACAACTTAAAGAGAAAGGAAGTGTCCGAAGGGTGTTAGTGAAACTTTCACGCCTAGGAAGTTCGGGGCTAATGCCACTCTTAAGTTGGGTGCTTCTTCTGAGAGTAGGAGATATACTAAAAGTTAAACTGTTAGAAGTATAATGGCAGAAAGAAAGAAGACTGG
Organism: Thinopyrum elongatum; assembly: GCA_011799875.1. NCBI lineage: Eukaryota > Viridiplantae > Streptophyta > Magnoliopsida > Poales > Poaceae > Thinopyrum > Thinopyrum elongatum. The sequence goes on along the minus strand of CM022303.1, from coordinate 96,368,951 downwards.
AATATCCAGCTCATGTATGAATGTCATACAAGTTTTTGATGTATAGAAGGCTAGTCAAAGATATAGTTCTTGGGAATTATGATTAATTTGTTAATCACTGATTCTTGGGTATTGTGAGTTAATCATAGAGATATCCGCTCGATTGCATTCTGTTGCAACTCGATGTAAGAACTACTATGGCCTGAAAGACTAGCCAGGAATGAGGTTTAGGTATACACAGGGAACATAGTAAATGTTACTATACCTTCCATCGGTGTATTACCGTCTGTATTTATTTTCATAATTCATTTAGAGTTTTACAAACTCTAGCCTTTGCATAAAGTAATCTTGCAAGAAGGTTGTTCATAAGAGAACTTTTTATGTTCGATGTTATGAATAACATAAGGGCCATACTTTCATTGAGAATGAGATGCATGTTATGAATAAATGATAATAATATATTACCTCTATTTTTACTTTCATAATTCATTTTAGAGTTTCATACACTCTAGCCCATTGCAAAATGTTTGTTGCAAAAGGGTTGTTCATAAAAAGAACAATTGTTGTTCAGTATTATGAATAACATGAACGGCCATGCTTCCATCCAAGATGGGACGTATGTTATGAATATTGATGGTAATATGATACATCCATAACACTAACGCTAAATGTCGCAAGACTAAAAGAATACACACAAGTGTGGCACTGCATTTGGTCACATTGGAGAAACCCGCATGGAAAATTCCATTATGATGGATTTCGAAGTCGTTTGATTTTGAATCATCTGACACTTGCAACTTTTCTCCGAAAAGTGAAGTGACTGAAATACCGTTCACAGGCCATAAGGAACGAACAACAAACTTATTGGTGATCATACATTTGATGTGTGTAGTTCGATAAATGTTGCAAGTAGTGGATTTACTATCTTCAGAAATGACTCAAGTAGATATATGGATATTTGCTTGATGGGACGTAAGTCTGGATCTTTTGAAATCATTCGAAAGGTTTTCAAAAATGAAGTAGAAGTTATTGTAACAAGAAAATTATGTTTCTACAATTTGATTGCAGAAAGGAATATTTGAGGCACAAGTTTGGCTAATGTATGATGAGTTGTGAAAGGGGTTTCATAACTTGCACCTCCCGGAGCACCACTGCAAGTGGAAACTCCGTGAAGATGTAATCGAACCATTTATGACATGGTAAGATCAAAGATGACATAAATAAATTTGCCATTATCCCTTTTAAAGAGTGATGCTTTAGAGACTGCGGCTTTTACACTGAAAAGAGCTCCATCGGGTCTGTTGAAATGACACCATGGTATGGTACGCCCAACCATGTTATATCTTTTCTTAACATTTGGAATATGGGGCTTGTGTAAAAGGTTACAAACCTATTCCAAATCAGACAAGTGCTACTTTGTAGGTTATCCCAAGCAATTGGGTATTCCTCCCTCACTATACCGAGGCAAATAGGTTTGCCACAAAGAACAGTATGCTTTTTGAAGAAAATGGTTCTTTCAAAAAGGTGAGTGGGAGAATAATGCAACTCGACGAGATAACCAGTATCTCCGTCATCAGGTCAAAGGAAAGAGACCTTGGAAGTAATTCTAGTGTTTCCTACTGCGACTGATACGGAAGTCTCTACAATAAAATGTATGGACTTCGGTCAAACTTGCAGCTAAACCACGTAGGCAAGGCTCGTGCAAACCTCTCAGGTGCGCAGATGAGACATTGTTGTTAGACAACAGTATACCTACGATACACAAGGAAGCATTGATGGGCCCTGACTCCGGAATTGGCTGAATACCAATACAACTCAAGTTAGTTTCCATATAAGTGATTCAAGATTAAAACCTTGATACACCTTTCGGAAGACTTAGAGTCTAACGAATATTTATGGAACTTAAAACTGATACGGATAAAAATGTTTTATCCATAAAGCTCGACTTGTTAAAATAACAAGTTCAAGGAGTTGACTGCGATGAGGTTGTTTCACCGTAGCGATGCTTAAAGTCGGTTCGGATTGAACTAGCAATTAATACATATTTCGGTCATGAGATATGAAACATGGATGACAATAGGATTTCGATATGATGGAAATGAAACCATGGACTTGCATGTGTTACAGTCCAAGGTATTTTATCATTCCAGAGGATGCTAGTGAGTGTGCAAACTTCAGAGTTCCAGCAATGGACAGAAGAGAGCATAATGGAGTTGGAATCTTCGTGTTTTGATGAAATGGTCAAAAGGGTTTGACTTCATCAATGGGTAACGAAGATGCTTGTGATTCAAGAAAGTAAGTGGGAGCATAATAAATTTCTAAAAAACGTTGTGTGCTTGACACATTGTTAATTGGAAATAAATTTCTTGACACGAATTAGGACTTCATTTGAAAATAGTTTTTCGATGAAGTGCTTGGGTTAAATAGCCTTTATATTAGGCATGATGATCTATGGAGATAGATTTACCTAATGGGGCTGAGCAAAGATACATATTGATAAGGTGCTAAAACCTTTTAGCATTAAAAACATCAAGGAGTGATTCTTGCCGAAGTCACATGGAAAGAGTTTTTGCAAGACTCGGTGTCCCAAAACACTGATGAGCAAAATACATGATGGAGATTCCACACACTCTTGTGTTTGGATTAATCATGTATTCCATGGTATGTAAAAACAAACCAGATATGTCCAATACTCCCAAAGTTGTTGCGAGTATAGATACCAAAGTGATCAAAAGTACTGATCATGGGACAACAGTGAAAAAGGGTCATTGAGTACTATAATAGCACTGATGACATGTTTTCTCGCAAGCGGAGATCATGAAGAGTTCGTTGTAAAAGGTTACATCGATACAGTCTTCATCCATGCTCCATGCGATTTTCGATTTAAATTGAGGGTTTTGTGTAACACACAATCTGGTGGCACGGTTAGTTGGAATTTGTTCAAACAAGTTACTGCGGCGAATTCTATAACAGAGGGGAAGTATGTTGCCGCTTTTAAAGCGATAAAGAAGATGTTGAATCATATAGTTCATTCATGAACTTAGTATGGTTCCAAGATGGCTTTTGTCAATGGGACACTACTGCGGGTAGTTGCTCCATAACTCAGTCTGAGGAATCCAGGTTCGACCTGTGATTCACATACATACAAAGCCAAGTCCACACAAAATATGAATTTTGTGAAAGCGTAAAAACGCAAGGATACGCAAAGATACACACGGAGCTGAAGTCGTCAGATCCGTTGGACATCAGGCTATACCACATGCGAAGCATATTTACACCGGTGTGCCACAGGTGTGAAGTGCATTAGCATTAACTAGATTATTGACTCTAGTGCAAGTGGGAGTCTGTTGGAGATATGCCCTAGAGGCAATAATAAATGTTATTGATTATCTCCCTGTTCATCATTATGTTTATGTTCCAAGCTATAACTGCTATGGTTCTCGAGTCTACAATAAAACGAGGCTTGGAGGAAGACTCATATGCACGTGTGGGATAATAAACGATAAAATGTATTCCTAGTCAAGCCTCTATGACTGGCTCAAGTGTTGCATGATGGTTCTGTTTTCCTGATCATTTGCATGTCTATGCCAGCAACTTTGAGGGCACAATGTTATAAGAACATTTGTGTTGAATCGACCCGATTGATGTTATGCTATGAGATTCATTCGTCACAAGTTAATGGTTAATAACACAGAGATGGTTAATGTTTGCATGATTCCTTAGACCATGAGAGTATCGAGTTTCTTCATGCTTGCTTCATGAACTTTGGGGTTTGTTAAACGTCATCCGTAACTGGATGGCTATTACGGCGGCTTACGGGTTCATGGGAAAGTATGTCAAGTAACTTGATAGCTCAAGATTGGGATTTGCTCCTCCGACGATGGAGAGATATCTCTGGGCCCTCTCGGTGTTACGGTATCCATCATCGTCTGGCCAGACAATTTGTGATTTGATCACGGGGATGCCGGAACACGGGAACAAGAAAAGAGAACAAATACCGGTAATGAGGTAACTGGCATAGTGGACAAGTTGTTGACCCACGGGGATGCCATCATGTCTCACCTCAGGTATTTGTAACATATCGCGAAGCAACAGGAATAGCACATGGCAACTGGAGGTTCACTCGAATATTCATTCGTGTGGGTATAGGGGTCAATATGGGTGTCCACGGCTCCGATGTTGATCATTGATCGGAAGGGGTTCCGTGTCATGTCTATACTTCACCGAACCTATAGGGTCACACGCTTAAGGGTCATCTATCTGCTGAATACTAGACAGGGAGTCTGTGAGAAAATCGCCGAAAAAGTTTCGGACACCGAAAAAGGTTCGGACAGCGGAAAAGTTCCGCAGAGAGAACACCGGATGAGTTTCGGTGAAACTGAAAAGTTGTTTCGGGGTATTCCATTAAGTCAAATTGGTTTCGGCACATGCCTGATAATTCTTGGAGGGTGCCAGAATCATTCTGGAAACTTCTGGGAATTTTCTGATATGAAAACCGGAAATGTTGCGGAGCTGCCGGAACCGCTTCAGATGCTTTTCGCAGATGAAATCACTAAACTGGAATTGTTCCAGAACGCGTTGAAAATTATTATGGTGGCTACTGGAAATGTTCTAAGCCCACATAAATATTTTCAGTTCGAACGGACGCTGGAAAATGTCGTCGTGAATAGTGAAAGTGCTTTTTGGGTTACTTTATGGAAAACCATTATTTTGGGCTTTGTCCCAAGATCTTTTGGGGTGACATGGATGGATGAGAGCCCCCTTGGGGGGGCCCTCATGGGGTGTGGCCGGCCACACTTGGGGCTCCACCTTGGAGCCCCTCTTGTTCTATGGTTTCACCCTTATACCCTTGGTGGAAGGACTTCATTCATGTGCTTTTGGGTTTTATTGGAAAACTACCCTACCCCTTGGGATTTCCTATAAATAGAAGTGGAGGGGCAGCCCTCCACACTTACTCCTTCTCATATACAAGTGCCATTGCATGATCTGGCTTCTCTCTCCCTCCCCGCAAAATAGTTTTGCAGAGCCGAAAGGCTGTCTGAGTTGCGGTGGGAACTAGTTCTGCACGGCGAAGCCCTGCCGGATAGATGACACCGTATGTGTTCAACTCTGTAAAGAGGTCGTAGTTTCGATCTTAGTGCCCGAGGGGCTGTTCGTGAGTGCCTCCCGAAGGGCTGTCCAAGTGACGGTCCACGTTCTGTGAGTCCTCCCGAAGGGCTGTCCGAGTGACCGTTCGAGTTTCGAAGGTCCTCCCGAAGGGCTGTCCGCGACACCGTCCGGGGGACTGTTCGGCCGCCTCCCGGAGGGCTGTACGAAGGGATGACGAGGGTATACATCCTCGCGGTTGGGAGGTTGTAAATCCTAGCTGCGGGGATCTGCAGCGCCGATCGTCATCGACTCTACTTCCGCTGCGCTACGAGTCGGTAACGAAAATGATCAAACCTTGTATGCAGTCTCCATAGTGGTCCTGGGCTGGTGCGTAGGTCGGAAATTTTTTGTTTTCTACTGCGTTCCCTTAAAGTGGCATCATGAGCCGTGCTATGCGTAGATGCAGGTTGCGATCTAGAATACATGGAGATGTATGGGTGTTGCACAATATAATTAGGTAGTAGATGAGTTCTATTACTGAAAATTATTTGTGCGGGTAGCAGATGAAATCTGTTACCCGATGTTCATGTTGCTTCCCTCAAATTTGCGTAGTCCTGATCTTGACAGCATTATGGAATCTAACAAAGTTCTGGCAATCCGCGATCCTTTCATGCTGCTCCTGAGTATGCTGATTGACAGATCAACGAAGTCCTAACAGTTCTTTGGGTTCCATTTTAGTCAATGAAAGATGGATGTTTCGCAGACGAAAGGGCAATGTAGATATGATCTGCACGGGGGTCATGCGTATGACGAAGTTCAGTATGGGGCTCGAGATTTTATTATCTCGTGTTTCATACACCCCGCGTTGTTAATCTAGCGACTTGAATTATCATACTTGATGATGGACGTTGGTAGCTTCGGTTTGTTTCAAAACCTTAGAAGCCATGTAAAACAAGTTTTTGCATGAACCGATTAGAGACGTCTAACTTGGTTTTGCAGGATGGTTTGCATGTGCACATGATGTGGTATAGCAGTGCTCATAATAATTTGATTATGTATGAGATGCCTATATGATGTAAATTGATTAACATGACCTGCGTGTCTTGATTTGGCATCATGGCTGGAGCCATATGATTGCACTTTAAATGACCTGCGTGTCAACCTTGTTGTAATGCATTATTTTATTAGCTATAGAGATAGCAATATTATCTGGTGCATCGACAAGGTGGTAGCAATCTTCGCGAAGGTGAACACCGACGCGAATGCCGAAGACGAAGAAATACAAGACTTCTCCGTCAGAAAGGACTATACCATATCATGCTATTATGAATTGCCTGAGATATTTATCCCTTATGCTGCACCCTTCTTGGTTGCGCAGTAGTCGCTTTTTATTAGGGTGATCTCTCACAAAAATATCAAGTAGTTAGTGTTCTCCCAAGTGTAGCACCGTCACGGCACCTAACTTTTCGGTGTGCGCCATGCTGACATGGGTACGAACGATTAGGGATGTGTGAGGCGGGTGAGTTGAGACCTCGCAGAGAGATCACTTGGTTGTCTTGACGTTTAGGCATGAAAGTCATGAGCTTGGAACACACGCATCGAAAGATGAACAAGAGTCACATAGAGATGTGATTGGCAAGTTTGCCTAACGATTGAAGTTCTCGTCATCAGTGATGCTCACCATCAATGGCGTTGAATTGAAATTCGTGTCTTGAATCACTCATAATCAATTATGAGAGATATTGATTTGAGTGGGAGCGCACTGTAGAATTATCTTGTTTAATTCTCAGTGCAATTAATTGTGAACACTGTCTAAGTGTTATATGCATAATAGTTGTAGAATAATGGCTCGCGTTTCCACCTTCCCTATTAATATTGAATAGCTGTTAAATTTCTGGTTAAAACTTTACGGTTGCTAACGTAATGTGAGGATTGTCCTCAAGAGTGCTGAGAAGGACTTTGTCCTATCGCATACTTTCGGTATTCTCTCTCTTATGCTATGGATCATGTGACTCTCGTCCTTCGATCCAAAAGCTAGAATTCCGTTTCAGTCAAGTGCAATATGTTTGCTTCCATGAGACCCGAACTTCGAAAGTTTGGATAGTTATGTGATATTCATGGAATCTGAAAATCATTTTCAGAGACAGACAAAGGCTAAAAGATATGAGATATCCAAAGAAATGTTTGTTTGCAAACTATTAGTAAAAGAGTTTACTATGCATTAGACTGATAAGAGAGGGATCCAGAAGAACGCCTGTCATATGATGAAAGGTGAATAAAACAACAACTTAAAGAGAAAGGAAGTGTCCGAAGGGTGTTAGTGAAACTTTCACGCCTAGGAAGTTCGGGGCTAACGCCACTCTTAAGTTGGGTGGTTCTTCTGAGAGTAGGAGAAATACTAAAAGTTAAACTGTTAGAAGTATAATGGCAGAAAGAAAGAAGACTGGAATATCCAGCTCATGTATGAATGTCATACAAGTTTTTGATGTATAGAAGGCTAGTCAAAGATATAGTTCTTGGGAATTAAGATTAATTTGTTAATCACTGATTCTTGGGTATTGTGAGTTAATCATAGAGATACCCGCTCGATTGCATTCTGTTGCAACTCGATGTAAGAACTACTATGGCCTGAAAGACTAGCCAGGAATGAGGTTTAGGTATACACAGGGAAAATAGTAAATGTTACTATACCTTCCATCGGTGTATTACCGTCTGTATTTATTTTCATAATTCATTTAGAGTTTTACAAACTCTAGCCTTTGCATAAAGTAATCTTGCAAGAAGGTTGCTCATAAGAGAACTTTTTATGTTTGATGTTATGAATAACATAAGGGCCATACTTTCATTGAGAATGAGATGCATGTTATGAATAAATGATAATAATATATTACCTCTATTTTTACTTTCATAATTCATTTTAGAGTTTCATACACTCTAGCCCATTGCAAAATGTTTGTTGCAAAAGGGTTGTTCATAAAAAGAACAATTGTTGTTCAGTATTATGAATAACATGAAGGGCCATGCTTCCATCCAAGATGGGACGTATGTTATGAATATTGATGGTAATATGATACATCCATAACACTGACGCTAAATGTCGCAAGACTAAAAGAAGACCACACAAGTGTGGCACTGCATTTGGTCACATTGGAGAAACCCGCATGGAAAATTCCATTATGATGGATTTTGAAGTCGTTTGATTTTGAATCATCTGACACTTGCAACTTTTCTCCGAAAAGTGAAGTGACTGAAATACCGTTCACAGGCCATAAGGAACGAACAACAAACTTATTGGTGATCATACATTTGATGTGTGTAGTTCGATAAATGTTGCAAGTAGTGGATTTACTATCTTCAGAAATGACTCAAGTAGATATATGGATATTTGCTTGATGGGACGTAAGTCTGGATCTTTTGAAATCATTCGAAAGGTTTTCAAAAATGAAGTAGAAGTATTGTAACAAGAAAATTATGTTTCTACAATTCGATTGCAGAAAGGAATATTTGAGTTACAAGTTTGGCTAATGTATGATGAGTTGTGAAAGGGGTTTCATAACTTGCACCTCCCGGAGCACCACTGCAAGTGGAAAGTCCGTGAAGATGTAATCGAACCATTTATGACATGGTAAGATCAAAGATGACATAAATAAATTTGCCATTACCCTTTTAAAGGGTGATTCTTTAGAGACTGCGGCTTTTACACTGAAAAGAGCTCCATCGGGTCTGTTGAAATGACACCATAGTATGGTACGCCCAACCATGTTATATCTTTTCTTAACATTTGGAATATGGGGCTTGTGTAAAAGGTTACAAACCTATTCCAAATCAGACAAGTGCTACTTTGTAGGTTATCCCAAGCAATTGGGTATTCCTCCCTCACTATACCGAGGCAAATAGGTTTGCCACAAAGAACGGTATGCTTTTTGAAGAAAATGGTTCTTTCAAAAAGGTGAGTGGGAGAATAATGCAACTCGACGAGATAACCAGTATCTCCGTCATCAGGTCAAAGGAAAGAGACCTTGGAAGTAATTCCAGTGTTTCCTACTGTGACTGATACGGAAGTCTCTACAATAAAATGTATGGACTTCGGTCAAACTTGCAGCTAAACCACGTAGGCAAGGCTCGTGCAAACCTCTCAGGTGCGCAGACGAGACATTGTTGTTAGACAACAGTATACCTACGATACACAAGGAAGCGTTGATGGGCCCTGACTCCGGAATTGGCTGAATGCCAATACAACCCGAGTTAGTTTCCATATAAGTGATTCAAGATTAAAACCTTGATACACCTTTCGGAAGACTTAGAGTCTAACGAATATTTATGGAACTTAAAACTGATACGGATAAAAATGTTTTATCCATAAAGCTCGACTTGTTGAAATAACAAGTTCAAGGAATTGACTGCGATGAGGTTGTTTCACCGTAGCGATGCTTAAAGTCGAATCGGGTTGAACTAGCAATTAATACATATTTCGGTCATGAGATATGAAACAAGGATGACAATAGGATTTCCATATGATGGAAATGAAACCAAGGACTTGCATGTGTTACAGTCGAAGGTATTTTGTCATTCCAGAGGATGCTAGTGAGTGTGCAAACTTCAGAGTTCCAGCAATGGACAGAAGAGAGCATAATGGAGTTGGAATTTTCGTGTTTTGATGAAATGGTCAAAAGGGTTTGACTTCATCAATGGGTAACGAAGATGCTTGTGATTCAAGAAAGTAAGTGGGAGCATAATAAATTTCTAAAAAACGTTGTGTGCTTGACACATTGTTAATTGGAAATAAATTTCTTGACACGAATTAGGACTTCATTTGAAAATAGTTTTTCGATGAAGTGCTTGGGTTAAATAGCCTTTTATTAGGCATGATGATCTATGGAGATAGATTTACCAAATGGGGCTGAGCAAAGATACATATTGACAAGATGCTAAAACCTTTTAGCATTAAAAACGTCAAGGAGTGATTCTTGCCGAAGTCACATGGAAAGAGTTTTTGCAAGACTCGGTGTCCAAAAACACTGATGAGCAAAATACATGATGGAGATTCCACACACTCTTGTGTTCGGATTAATCATGTATTCCATGGTATGTAAAAACAAACCAGATATGTCCAATACTCCCAAAGTTGTTGCGAGTATAGATACCAAAGTGATCAAAAGTACTGATCATGGGACAACAGTGAAAAAGGGTCATTGAGTACTATAATAGCACTGATGACATGTTTTCTCGCAAGCGGAGATCATGAAGAGTTCGTTGTAAAAGGTTACATCGATACAGTCTTCATCCATGCTCCATGCGATTTTCGATTTAAATTGAGGGTTTTGTGTAACACACAATCTGGTGGCACGGTTAGTTGGAATTTGTTCAAACAACTTACTGTGGCGAATTCTATAACAGAGGGGAAGTATGTTGCCGCTTTTAAAGCGACAAAGAAGATGTTGAATCATATAGTTCATTCATGAACTTAGTATGGTTCCAAGATGGCTTTTGTCAATGGGACACTACTGCGGGTAGTTGCTCCATAACTCAGTCTGAGGAATCCAGGTTCGACCTGTGATTCACATACATACAAAGCCAAGTCCACACAAAATATGAATTTTGTGAAAGCGTAAAAACGCGAGGATACGCAAAGATACACACGGAGCTGAAGTCGTCAGATCCGTTGGACATCAGGCTATACCACATGCGAAGCATATTTACACCGGTGTGCCACAGGTGTGAAGTGCATTAGCATTAACTAGATTATTGACTCTAGTGCAAGTGGGAGTCTGTAGGAGATATGCCCTAGAGGCAATAATAAATGTTATTGATTATCTCCCTGTTCATAATTATGTTTATGTTCCATGCTATAACTGCTATGGTTCTCGAGTCTACAATAAAACGAGGCTTGGAGGAAGACTCATATGCACGTGTGGGATAATAAACGATAAAATGTATTCCTAGTCAAGCCTCTATGACTGGCTCAAGTGTTGCATGATGGTTCTGTTTTCCTGATCATGGGCATGTCTATGCCAGCAACTTTGAGGGCACAATGTTATAAGAACATTTGTGTTGAATCTACCCGATTGATGTTATGCTATGAGATTCATTCGTCACAAGTTAATGGTTAATAACACAGAGATGGTTAATGTTTGCATGATTCCTAAGACCATGAGAGTATCGAGTTTCTTCAAGCTTGCTTCATGAACTTTGGGGTTTGTTAAACGTCATCCGTAACTGGATGGCTATTACGGCGGCTTACGGGTTCATGGGAAAGTATGTCAAGTAACTTGATAGCTCAAGATTGGGATTTGCTCCTCCGACGATGGAGAGATATCTCTGGGCCCTCTCGGTGTTACGGTATCCATCATCGTCTGGCCAGACACTTTGTGATTTGATCACGGGGATGCCGGAACACGGGAACAAAAAAAGAGAACAAATACCGGTAATGAGGTAACTGGCATAGTGGACAAGTTGTTGACCCACCGGGATGCCATCATGTCTCACCTCAGTTATTTGTAACATATCGCGAAGCAACCGGAATAGCACACGGCAACTGGAGGTTCACTAGAATATTCATTCGTGTGGGTATAGGGGTCAATATGGGTGTCCACGGCTCCGATGTTGATCATTGATCGGAAGGGGTTCCGTGTCATGTCTATACTTCACCGAACCTATAGGGTCACACGCTTAAGGGTCTTCTATCTGCTGAATACTAGACAGGGAGTCTGAGAGAAAATCGCCGAAAAAGTTTCGGACACCGAAAAAGTTTCGGACAGCGGAAAAGTTCCGCAGAGAGAACACCGGATGAGTTTCGGTGAAACTGAAAAGTTGTTTCGGGGTATTCCATTAAGTCAAATTGGTTTCGGCACATGCCTGATAATTCTTGGAGGGTGCCAGAATCATTCTGGAAACTTCTGGGAATTTTCTGAGATGAAAACCGGAAATGTTCCGGAGCTGCCGGAACCGCTTCAGATGCTTTTCGCAGATGAAATCACTAAACTGGAATTGTTCCAGAACGCGTTGAAAATTATTATGGTGGGTACTGGAAATGTTCTAAGCCCACATAAATATTTTCAGTTCGAACGGACGCTGAAAAATGTCATCGTGAATAGTGAAAGTGCTTTTTGGGTTACTTTATGGAAAACCATTATTTTGGGCTTTGTCCCAAGATCTTTTGGGGTGACATGGATGGATGAGAGCCCCCTTGGGGCGGCCCTCATGGGGTGTGGCCGGCCACACTTGGGGCTCCACCTTGGAGCCCCTCTTGTTCCATGGTTTCACCCTTATACCCTTGGTGGAAGGACTTCATTCATGTGCTTTTGGGTTTTATTGTAAAACCACCCTACCCCTTGGGATTTCCTATAAATAGAGGTGGAGGGGCAGCCCTCCACACTCACTCCTTCTCACATTCAAGTGCCATTGCATGATCTGGCTTCTCTCTCCCTCCCCGCAAAATAGTTTTGCAGAGCCGAAAGGCTGTCTGGGTTCCGGTGGGAACTAGTTCTGGATGGCGAAGCCCTGCCGGATAGATGACACCGTATGTGTGCAACTCTGTAGAGAGGTCGTAGTTTCGATCTTAGTGCCCGAGGGGCTGTTCGTGAGTGCCTCCCGAAGGGCTGTCCAAGTGACGGTCCAAGTTCTGTGAGTCCTCCCGAAGGGCTGTCCGAGTGACCGTTCGAGTTTCGAAGCTCCTCCCGAAGGGCTGTCCGCGACACCGTCCGGGGGACTGTTCGACCGCCTCCCGGAGGGCTGTCCCAAGGGATGACGAGGGTATACATCCTCGCGGTTGGGAGGTTGTAAATCCTAGCTGCGGGGATCTGCAGCGCCGATCGTCATCGACTCCACTTCCGCTGCGCTACGAGTCGGTAACGAAAATGATCAAACCTTGTATGCAGTCTCCATAGTGGTCCTGGGCTGGTGCGTAGGTCGGAAAATTTTTGTTTTCTGCTGCGTTCCCTTACATATGTTACCGATTTCCCTCCGTTACTTACATCAGCATAGCATAGGTCCTTGGGTTTGGGTCGCGTAGCTAGAAAAATTATTGTTTTCTGCACCGGAGCCCCAACACATGCAACTATAGGGATGGAGCCAGCGAGCCAAGTAAGATGCACAAGTTTTGTACTTGTGCATATCACAAGGCTCACTGGACCATCCGTGCTGTCACATAGTGCCGCAATGTTTTAATCATCGGCATTCTTCTTTTTTAATCATCGGCATTCTAAAAAATGCAACTAGTTGGCAAAAAAATTTAAGGAAAAATTCGGCATGACCTTTGCTAATTTGTTGACCTAGGAGTGCCCGTTTTTCGCCGAAACGGATATGAATCAACATTTTGGCGATAACGGGCACAATGCCAGCTTGCATACAAACAAAGCATTCACTCAGAAAATATCTCTAAATTTGATATGCTAGCAGAAATAATCCTTGAGCAAATTCTCTAAATTTTCAAACTAGTGCATCAGTGATATTCTCTAAATCAGAGGTTGGGATGCTCACTAGATGGTTGTCGAGGATCCGGCAATCGTCGAGGAACCTAACGTCAGTGATATTCTCTGCACCAAAAAAATCATTTAAGTAATTAGTCACTATAGGCACATCACTATGAACAGCACACATTTAACAAAATAAATTTTCTTCTACTTCTTCTTCCTTCTCCTCTTCATCTTTCTCCTTTTCTTCTTTTATTCTTCTGATCTTCTTCTTCCTTTTCTATTTCTTTTTCTTCTTTTATTCTTCTGATCCTCTTCTTCTTTCTCCTTCTATTCTTTTTCTCTTCTTCTCCTCCTACTTCTTCTTCTTCACCTCCTCCTTCTTCTTCTACTTCCTTTTCTTCTTACATCTACTTCCACTTCCACTTTCTTTTTTATTTGATTTCCTTTTCTTTATTTTCTTTTATTTCCTGACAAGCTATAATAATTACAACTAAAAAATTACCTAACAGCCTAATATAATAACAATTAACTAATAAAATGCTAATCCAACTAACTATTTTCATAATTCCTCATTTTCTTATTTATAAATTCAATAACTAAATTATTTTCTCATCCATCTATAAATCCACTAACTAAACTAATTCTTTTTTTACTAAATCTAACTAAATTTATGTAACTACTAACAATACAATCAACTAACTAAATTTGACTAAATCTAAAAAGTTTATATAACTACTTACAATACTAAGCTAATTAACAGAAAAATTAAAACAGAGGAAGGAGAGGGATCAGGAGAGGAGGGAGTGGATAAGTCTTCTATTCTTTCTTTCCTTGCTCTTGTGTATTCTCTGTTCCTTCTATTCTTTCTTGTCCCTCTCTTTAGTAGAGGTGGGCGGTAGAGTGGAGGGAGGGAGGAGAGGGTACCTGCCGGGGCGGCGGCGGCGGCGGCGGACGAGGAGTAGCAGGGGGGCGACGGCGGAGGGGCGCCGGAGGAGCAGGGGCGGCGGCGCTGGTGGGAGAGAGAGATGTGAGAGAGAGAGAGTGAGTGAGAGAGTGCGAGGGGAAACAGCCACCATTCCTGTAATAGGTAGATAGCAGCGCGGGGTTGGGAACACGCGTTGTAGCTAAATTAGCTGCAGCGCGGCGTAAGGAACTGGCGCTGCTGCTATTTCAAACATCTACATCGCGGGATGGTGCACCCACGCTGCTGCTAAGTGGGACCACCTCTCTGGCCCGGGGCAAGCCACATAAGCAATGTGCGTCACTCCGCCCGCGTTGCTGCTACTGAAATAGTTGCAGCGCGGGTTTCCGGAAATGCGCTGCTACTGTGGCTAGCCCCGGGAGCCACTGTGGGGACCACGCTGTAGCAGCGCGGGTTGCCAGGCCCCGCGCTGCTAATAACCTCTCTCCTGCAGCGCGGCTCCTTGACCCGTGCTGCTACTAAATTCCTGAAGCGCGGTTCCTTGGCCCCGCGCTGCTGTTCTTCATTTGCCTATGGCCATTATCCTAGTAGTGTCCGATAACTTCTAGGCACACCGCGGCTACCTGGGTAGACTCCTGGGTGCGCCACGTGTCCCCGGGCGAGGGACCCGGGTGAGCTCCCGAGTAGGCCACGTGTACCCGGGCGAGGGATCCAGGCAGGCTTCCGGGTGAGCTCCGAGCAGACCACGTGTTCCGGATGCACGGGTGCGCCACGTGCACTAGCGGGATTGCCCGGGTGGTCTTTCACCGGCCTGGGTAGGTGAGCCACGTGTCCTCGAGTGCCTCCGGGTGCGCCACGTATTCCAAGCAGGCTCCCAAGCGAACTTAGGTCTGGCTTGGGGCCATGCTTGGGTCGTTCCAGGGCGGTTGGGCCTTGCAAACACAGGCCCAGCTACCTGGCTTCCACCGTTTCTTTACTGGGCTGGCCTCCTAATCGCGCCCATCAAAGGATGACTAAGAATACCCCGTATCCTACGTCGCTGACACACATCTAATTAATACAATCTAACAGAGCAGATGACGTAGGGGGTATTAGGTGTGAGATCGCAGCGTACTAGTGACTGTGCGTGCCGGAGACATATTAGTATATCCATTTATAAGTATATAACCAACATGTGACGCAATCCGCTTAGGCATGCATGAAGTTCCGGACATGAAAATTCCTAGTTACGCAGGGAGGAGCAGAAAGCGAGACCTCAGCATAAATCCTTGTTTGCGTCTAATTAGGACATGAATCGATCCTTTTCTCAGCAGTGACTCCAAGCTATAGCATAGACTTGAATCGATCCTTTTCTCAGCAGTGACTCAAAGCCGCCGGACGACGTTCATACGCATGCTGGTGCCGCCGGCTATATATATATGTATACCTACCAAGCTCTACTGCAGCCGGCTATATATATACGCATGCTGGTGCCGCCGGCTAGAGGGGATGGAGGGAGCTGCCCTAATACTCCACCCCAAGCCCAACTACCTTGTTTCCCCTCCCGCAATCACCAAGAAATCACCACCAGAACCGCACCAGACCTTGTTGTAGCTGCTCTGCTCGTGCTCCTCTGCCCCATACTCGATGGAGGCCACCTCGCCGGCCGTAGAAGGTAGGAGGCTCGCTCGGCCTGCTAGCGGCCGGATCTGGTGCTCGCATATGGCCGCCTCCGCACTGTGCACGCATCTTAGTGCAGCATGATCGACGTGCCCTCGACCGGGACCAGAGAGAAGAGAGCGGCGGCAGAGGAGCGAGCGGCTGCGGGGGAGTGAGCGGCACGATGTAGGGGAGAGAGGCCGCGGGGGAGTGAGCGGTGGCCACCACCGAGGTCGCTGCTTGTCGACGATTGGAACAGGGGCCCCTCATCGTCGAGCTTACTTATGAGGATGCAGTCCGCAAGATGTATACAAGATTCATCGGGAGAGACGATAGATTTATACTGGTTCAGGCTTCCGAGCAGCAAGTCCTTGTCCTAGTAGGACTCCTATTCTGCAGCAGCCCTCGATGTCGTATCTCCGTCAGCTAGCCCCTGAGGCTCGAGCGAGCAAGGGCCTTGCCGGAAGTGAGGTCGAGTCTCAAAGAAATCGTTCGAAGGGTGATGGGATGAAGGTCTTCATAATTGTTTGAAGCTTGAAGGAGGTCGTAGTTAATCTTGATGTCTTGATATCTTTAGTTGTGAGGATGGGTCTGCGTCCGACCTCGCCTGTACCACGTAGTTGTAGAACTAGAGGTCGTGTCTGCCCACGACCTCTCATGCCGATGGGATCGAGCCTGCCCTCGATCTGACACGTGGTGAAATCCCCCAGAGCAGAAGTAGATCCAGCCCTCAAACTTCGGAGTTGATTCTGGGTGTGACGTTGAACTACTCCTGGCCTCAGCGTGGATCCTGAGATGCTGTTGAAAGGTCAAGATGACTGTCATTGTCTTCAATAATGCCCCAGAGCGGAGGTCGGGTTTGCCCCCGACCCCAACATTGTCTTCGAGACCTTAGCGCGAAATCGAGTCCATCCTCGGCCCCAGGCACCAACAGTGGTGAGTCCGGGATCGTCTCCGGCCCCACGCAACAGTGGTGAGTCCGGGATTGCGGCAAAGCCCCCGAGCGTAGTCGACGTCGATCTCGAGAACACGTGTCATCGCAGCGAAGCCCCCGAGCGTAGTTGTCGTCGATCTCAAGGACATGTGTCATCGCGGCAAAGCTCCCTCGAGGACTCATGCTGGAATCCTATTCCTTGTGGAGCTTGGACGTGTAGATATAGATGTAGACTTACGTATTTTGCTTTTGTGTGCGTCTTTTCCTGCATGCTCGTACTTGTCGAGGTTTATTAGTAACAAACGACAAGGCGGTACCTGTCCCCAGCCCCAGTAGCGTAGTTTAGCAAGATGGATATTGCTGAGTGCGTGGAAAGGACCATAGGAGGGTAGGGCCTAAAAAACGAGATTGCTTGTTCGAAAATGGATGCAACCCCCGAGTCAAGAGCTTAGGTCGGGTGCTGGCTGTTGTACCTGGCGCTTGCGATACGTTACCGTTTGAGGTCGTGATGACCGTAGATGCTTGAAAGGAGTTTGGCGCCAGCCCCCGAGCGTGGTTGAGGTCGAGCTCGAGGACACGTGTCAGTCTTGTTCCTCTTGGATCCCCGCACAAGGTCGCCCCCATGATATCCCCGCACGAGGTCGCTATTGGGTTCAAGCTAGTATGTTGTAGGAGTTGTTATTGTCGTTCAACTCATAACATTTTTTGTTCAATGCACAAATTAAAGATTTTGAATTAGTATGCGATAAGTTAAAAGGCAAGCCATTGTAGGGATTATTTATTAAATTGTATCAAGATTACGTGGGAATGTATGAAACCACTTATAAACAACACCTATATACTTAGCCTTATGGAACGAGAAATTTTTGATTGGGTTCTAGTACAAATTGAGATTTACCTTAACTACATTTTGGACATTTTAAATTCGTAAATCAGTACTTTTGATGAGTTGGTAAATTTAAATTCAGCCGTGTAAATGAAATGTATATATGACTGCCAGGGTGTAATTTATATTTGGAATTCTTGGTTTGAAATAGAGCTTGCATTTGATTTTTTTTCAAATTGGAATTGGATATGTAAATTTGAATTTGATGAAAAAAACTATTTTCCTGGCTATAAACAAATTTGAGTTTTCTATGAATAATGTTTAAATTGTTTTCTGGAACTTAGTTTGAAATAGATTTTCAAATATAGGATTTTACTTTAGCATGGAAAGTTAGTTTAAATCAATGATGAATGCAGAATAAAGTTTTTATAGACATTAATTTATTTTCCAAAACATCTAAAAAAATTAGAATGTTACAAATTATTTCAGAAATACATGTTTTGCACATAAATTTTTAATATGATTTTTACCTGATCAAGAGTTTGTGCATCTTCCAACATAATTTTGTGGGAAATTTTACTTTTTTTACATACCATCCAAAATTCTGTTGGTGCACTATCTGCAATGAAAAGTTAGAAAGATATTCCACTAGCTTATCTGGAAGTTCATTTTGTTCTTTCCATGGAAAGATGAATTGTACCAATTAGTTAATGAAACAATAAGCACACTTACACAAGAGTTGTGTGCAATTTTCCTTTTTTTCAAAAGAAAAATTATTTCTTAGGTAAATTACCATTAATTTTAATTAAAACTAATACAATAAAGTGATATTTATTTCTCTGATGAGCATGCAAACCCTTCTCAAAATGGTAGAACATTTCATGAATATATGTGTGCCTGTAACATGTTGGTAGAAAGTTTTAGCGCGCCAGGTACTGCAAATAACTAATAAAATAAACTTAATTAACTCAATATGTGAAATGAAATTCAAATATCCCATTACTTTTGCTGTTTTTACATGTATATGATTTAATGTTTTTTAGTAGTGCTTCGATACTCTCCAAAACATGGAAAAATCAGATTAATAAACCCCATTACGCCTTGGTTGGGAATAGTTAATACCGATCGGTATCCCTAGGAATTAGTTCAAAAATCCCCACCAATCTGTGGGTATCCCGAGTAGGATTGGTCTTATCAAACAAGGCCAAGTACTTGCTAATTTCTTTGTGCAAATTTATGCTTTGAAGGTTTCCAAGGTGGGCTCGTCCAACTCTGAAATTTATTGCAACCTTCACAATACAAGCTCTTATGCGACGTAATCTCTCCAAAAAGATAAGGTCCATTAACTCAAGACTCGAGGAGATAATTCAAAACAAAGATAAATACAAGATGGATGACAAGAGTAAGAAAACAGAAGTGACAACATGGAAGGCTTCTACATCAATAACATATATAGATCGAAACTTGTAAGTGGACAAAATCACACTTTCCATTTAATTGTGTTCGACATACATATATTGTTATCCATGTTCAATTCTCCAATTAATGTGATGCTAAGGGCCTATTTGTTTACTCCTTAGATTATATAATCTACCTTATATAATCTAACTCACATAATCTACAGGATAGGGTAAATAAACACCTCAACTTATCGTGTAGCTTATATCTAGAGGGTCTAGATTATGATAATACATAAGCAGGCCTAAGTATGCTTATTCCAGCCTATTTTATAGCTATTTACCATAGTACACATACCACTTCGAAGTATTTACCCACCAAATAAGCTAGATTATTATATGCTGGATTATATAATCTACCAAAAATAAGCTAGATTATATAATCTGCTCAAGAAAACTAATAGACCTTAAGGCTTTGTTTATAATTGCTAAAGGTTGCATTACTATTTACTTAGACTACTCTAGCAGGGCGCGCATGTGCAAAATTTTGCATATGTGTCAAGACACATGTTTTGTGTATCCAATTTTGAGGATACTCATTCTTATACTTTGTGTTTTTGTCTTTGGTATATTGCCTAGCTATCGAACAATCTAGTTCTCTTTTCCAAAAAGACCGGCTAGTGCTTTTGTGCATGAGACTAATAGTTCGCTAGTCCAACTAAACTACTGTCTTCTTCCGTAGAGTGTCATTATAGCATTTAAAAAGTTATATCTTATGAACCATTCGAGTGAGACTCATTTCATTAAAACTTATCAGCTCCATTTGCTCATTGGATGCATGCCCTAAAGAAATAGCAACTACAACTAATAAATAAGGATATCCAAGGTCATTTCATCTCTTAATTAATATATCTGATTTTTTGCTAGAGTATTATCTGTGGGGCGGAGGTAACGAGTATGTAGAGACATTGATTATTCTTTTCGGCTTGACTCCCTGCGAGTTAGGGCCTGTTTGGGACAGCTACAGCCAGAATTTTTTTGGAGTTGGTGGAGCTGGTCATCACTAGCTTCAGAAATTTGTGGAGCTGGAGGTGTGACTATACAGAGGGCATTTAGATGAGTCATTTTATTTCTAGTTTAGACTAAAATTAATTTTTAAAGCACTTTAATTTAGTCTACAAACTCCAACTCCAGCATAGAGCTGGAACCTAGAGCCGTGCTAAACAGAGCCTTAAAATAGATGGTCGATTGGATCATTCATTCAAAAGCATGCTTTCAAATTGTTGTCTCAGCATCAAAAGACCCACTAGTAGCCATATGCTGAAAACAAACAATACAAACCGAAGGTAAATGGAAATCAATTTAATTTACAAGCTCAAGTACCATATAGGTAGGGATACAAGAGAATAGGCACTTTGCCCATCCTAAACCCTAGTACCATCCACACCTAGGGATAAAAAAGGGTCGGGAAAACCACTAACCACTTTTATTTTCATCTTTTACCCAGAATCAAAATCAAAATCGGCAACATGTCAATAATGGTATATACGCACAGAGCAATGGAAAAGGAATTTTTTTTTTAATTGTCATGACATACTTATAGAAAGACAAAAGTACAGAACTGCATAGAAAAAAATACGAAAGAAATAAATGATTGAAAGGGCCAAAACTGTTGCTCCTTCTGGGCCACCAACGAAAATGGGCCACTGCCTCATTCTAATGCATAGCCCACAGCCATAGTATAAGCCTAGATCATAATCGATCAAAGGGCTCTAAGCAGGAAATGAGCAACAATGATCTTATTTCTAAACAGTATAGAAAACAAGATGCCTTGTCTTTCGGAAGTTCTAAGCTGCCTCACAATCGATGCTAATGGTAAAAAATAAATTATATGATCCCTACTCATATAAACCAAGAACTATCCCATTGTTTCTACACTCAAAAAGGAAATAGATCATGCATCGATCGGTTTGATTGGTCAATCCATTATCTAGATGTGATCTCACATGCCCTAGCACGCCGTATTATGATCCTGGAAATACACTGAGAAAATTGGCCCCGGTCGTTTCTAGACAATCTTATTTTTCTGCACCCCTCAAACACAAGAACTTAAGAACTTAGACTCCCATATTACACATCGGTCCCAACTCTTCATGTCATACAACCCTGATAGCTTCCTCGAAGACGTTATCCTATGCCCAAGAGTTCAACTCTCCCTATCGCACATAACCCATGTGAGCTTCCAGAGACGTTCACAAGCTCCCCAGTCACCATGTGACCCAAAGATGTTTCAGGTTTCTGGCCATAGATTTCGATACCACTTGTTAGAGTGCACAACAGTCTGGCCAATCTCGCTATACCCAGTAGCCGACGCCCCACTAGGTCTAGGTCCATCAGATCCCACAACCAACAAGTCCTCATTCCTAACTTAAACCAAAAGACTAACCTGACAGGTGAGGACTGCCCCCACCTTATATATTATGCTCCTCTACGATCAATTTTTGATGTGGGACTAAACCTAGCAAGGCTTAAGAAGAGACCCAAAACAAGTGAAAATGAGGGTTTAGGAGGAGTTCGTGAGAGGCACATGTCAAGCCATGTCCTTGCTGATTTCTGACAAGTTCTAGCCCATCAAAATAGTCACTCCTTGCCAAGATTGCAGCCAACATGAGAAGTGTAAGAAAAATATAAGAAAGATCTCTGAAAATGACGAAAGCAAAAAATTAGAAGGAGGGAAAGGTTGGAGCACAAAATTGAGGCAAACACCTTATATTACTTGAAGAGGAATTAACCTATACATCACTAAGACTAGAATCCACCCTTCATCCACCCTCAAATGTGGAGAAAGTCAACCTAGAGGCACTCACCCTCTCAACTTTTCTCTCCCCTTCAATGTGCATTTGGCTAGCCTTACAAGAAATAAAATTAGGGTTCCAAGAGCTAATTATGCACTAGCCATATCTCCAATATATAGTCCCTGGCAGGTTTAGAATTTTGCTCTTACCCCTACAACAACTACTACTATGCTCGAGGGGCATTTTAGGATATTATTGGTAGAAGCATCAGACGACCCAGACACTTTTACGATTTCGCTTCGTGTCAATGCAAGTTTTGCGATTGTTCCATATGTCCTTTGACTCAGTGCCCCCATTTTTGAGGCCCAAAGCAGAAAACCACCACCCGATTGTTTTGAAGCTAAAATCACCAAACCCACATGGTTCGCATAGCGTCTATGCGACTTCCTCGATGCCCTCATCACCACAAAACCTTGTGCGCTACAGCCTTGACTAGATCAACCCCTCACCTTGACTTGGTCAACATCGTCTTTATTAACACTCCATCCTCCATGCCCTCTTGCACTTCATGTGATCGATGTAGATAGCCCATGGCCACGCACGTGCTTACTTGGTCCATCGACACCAATCCTCCTCACTTGCTCTTCAACGCCCTTGGTCCATCGGCACAAACCTCACTTTATCTTCACCCTTGGCCGTAGACCACAAGTCACCATGTCACATCCACACTTTCACATCCACAAGCCAAGAGACATGTTTGCTCCACACCACTCGCCTTTATTTAGTCGTAATCAAGCTCAAAGCATAACTCAACTGAAAACACCTTACCTTTTTAAACAAATGGAGTTAACTTTAAGGGGTCAAAAAGCAATTTGATGCATAATTAGAGAGCTAAATGATATTTGCTATAATTTTATAGGATATATTATACTTTTATATATTTAACCACTATTGTTTCATAGTTACTAATGATACATTGGTTGAATAATATATAGGGATGACATTCAGCAGCCACATCTATCGATGCATGAGTAGGGAAAAAATATATTGGAGGAAGCCCTTACTGTTACTAAAATATTGGTGGAAACCCCTACTACAACTAAACAAGAACTACAACTCGAGGTTGAGGATCGTCAGCCAGTGGTGGTCTCAGTGCCTGGAAAGAGTGGCGCGGGCAAGACAACTCTAGTGAGAAGCGTATACAAAGAAATGAAGAAGAAGAATCATTTCGAAATTGAAGCAATGGAGAGCTTTGCTCCTTATTTAACAGCTGTCAACATCCTGCATCAAATCGTCCAGCAACTCACAGATGACAACGTGAATTGCCCAAGAAGCAGGATTAAAAAAATGTTGAGTGAAAAACTAGAAAACAAGAAGTATTTGCTCGTCATAGACGGTGAAGTCACCAGCACGAAGTGGAAACACATTCTGACCATCCTGGGTGAATGCAATGCTGGTGCTGCTAAAGGCAACAGAATAGTGCACATCACACGACACGAGCCACAAGAGCCACCTAGCCCTCATCATGTCATCATTAAGTTACAAAATCTTGAAGAAGCTGCTACCAAAGAATTATTCCTCAAGAGACTAAAAAATGACAAGGAGTTAAAAGACGATGTAGCCTACACAAAATATCAGGAGAAGATCTGCAGAATCACAGAAGGATTGCCTCTGGCTATTGTGCTTTTGTCATGTCTACTCCAAACAAAGGAACCTGATGAGTGCCAACGAGTTTTGGAATACCTAGAGTCCAAGAAAATAAAGCGGGTCAACAGTATCCTGACCATGTGCTTCGATGATCTTCCACATGAGTTGAAATCTTGCTGCCTATACTTGGCTGCATTGCCAACCAACACCTCCATCGAGGCACACAACTTGTTGTGTATGTGGATGGCAGAGGGATTCCTAAGACCAATGGTTGGGGTGACACTAGAGACGGTAGGTAACATATAACTGGATGAGTTGATTGCAAGGAATCTCGTCAACTCAGTGCAGCAGGAGGATGATTCTAATCCTGGGAGTAGGCTTGTGTCCGTACAGAACATTGTCCATGACTTTCTGCAGTATGAAGCACATGCGGCGAGTTTCTTGGAGGTCCATAGAGGCGACGATATCCCTACCCTGACAAGTGCTCGTCGCCTCTCTCTACAGAATTACACCGACAAATATGCTCCACTCACCAATCCATTGCCCAAGCTACGATCCATCTTCTCCCAGTTTGAGCAAGAGCCTAAAGAAGAACATGGTAATGAGGCCACAACCACACCCAAGAAGAAACCGAACACTAATAAGAAGGAAGACATCAGAACTCACATAGAAGAGTTATTACATGGATCCGAGTTCCTCCGTGTGATCAACCTGCAAGGCATCGAGATCGGCAGCAAGTTGCCACGTGCAATACGCAGAGTTATTCACCTTCAGTACCTTGGAATTACATCATGTTCACTCACCAAGATCCCATCGTCCATTGGAAGTCTAACTAGCCTTCAAACACAGGATGTCAGGGAAACTAGTGTTCGGTTCCTCCCTCTAGAATTTTGGAAGATCAAGACATTGAGGCATGTCTTCGGTTTTGCCCTCAAACTACCTAAGCAAATGGACAGCTTGAAGCACATACAGACCCTAAATTCCATTGAGCTTGATGAGTCCGAGCAAGCTCTGCACGACACGCTTGGGAAGATGATTCACCTTGAGAATTTATTTGTTTGGAAAACTGCAAAGCACAATGTGAAGTCTTTGTCTAGTGCTCTCAGCATGCTGGAGTACCTAAAGACTTTAGCCCTGTATGGTTCTGAGATTCCCTGCAGTGTCTTCACCACAATCTCCCTCCGCCGGGTCAAGTACATGGTGCTAGAAGGGGAGCTGGAGTTGCCATCTGAATTGCATGTTGTCAACTCATGCCTTCCCAACCTTATTTTGCTTTCCCTCCAGGAAACAAAGGTATCTCAGTGGTTCGTTACAGAGCTGGCTGGCCTGCCTTCGCTTGCCACCCTTGGATCACTACTAGGAAAAGGCTTATTAGTGGCGCACCTGTTTTGGCCATTAATGGCGCACTACAGGTGCGCCACTATCATCACGCCACTAGTAACATATACTAATGGCGCACCCCTGGTGCGCCATTAGTATACCAGACTATAGTGGCGCACCAAGCAGTGCGCCATTAGTAAGTCACACGGTGCGCCATTAGTATGCCTCCCAAGGGGCAATATTTACCTTGTGCTCTGGGTTACTAATGGCGCACTAACAGATAATGCGCCACTAGTATTTTTTATAGCAGTGCGCCACTAATGTGCTGTATGGTGCGCCACTAGTATGAATATTAGGAATATTTTTTTTCTTTTCTGATATTTGCACAGATTACAAAATATATTACTGCACAGAATATAGATAGCAAAACATATAAACAGCAGATTCATTGAATACAATAGAAGATTAGTCTCTGAATACAATTCATCATATTAGCTAGTCTCCGAATTCAAAAGACCGAACAAAGTTAGAACATTACAAGTCTCGAGACCGCGAGTAGCGAGTTTGTCTTCATATTACAAGTAGATATCGATCATCTAAACTACCATCACATAGAAGAGAGCTGCGGTCATCACGATGAGCATCATCACGATGAAACTCATCTTCATCCAGTTCCTCCTCCGCTCCCTCCTCTCTCCCGCTAGATAGCGCGCGTATCTAGCTTCCGCCTCCGCCCTAGTGGTGTACCCTTTGTAATTGTTACCGCTGAAATGGTGAACCTGTCTCTGACACTCCTCCCAGTCGTCGTAGACTCCGGGAACCTTACCCTTGTACACGACATATGACGGCATCTCTATGCACTAGCCAAACAAAACGTTAGTAGCAATTCACAGACAATACATAAGCAATATATAAGTATGCAACAAAAGGATCGGAAGAGAAAAGCAAGACATTAATAGCACGATTCATGGTCCTACTAATAAATAGCATCGATTACATATAAGTTGAACGACTGTCCAAACCAAAGAGGCATACAAGTTCATTAAAGTTTAATTACAACATGAGCTAATCGATATTTCAGAACTACATAGCATCACTACTTTCGACTCGACTCAGGGACCGGAGCGTGGATGAAGCCGCCGTCTGTCGTGATGGTCATGAAATCGTTTGCGTTGTCAGCCTACATTTGTAGCGTTGTTTCTATCTCACTGTTGGACAGTTGATATCTGAGGTAGAACTGCCCCGAGGTACGAAGGACATCTTGATGGATGATTTCCGCAAACTCCGACTGGATGCGAAAGAATTCTTGTCTGATGTCCGCGTCCTGGATTGCCGACAAGTGTGCGGCCCAATCTTTGAGATTATTTGGTAGCAGAAGGTGATTATGGTCCCGTACGATCGCCCGCATGTGATGGAGGGCGTAGTAGGCATCCTTCTGACCGCCAGGCGGCTTCTTGACGCAGAGGAACGTCGTATTGTGGGTGAACACGTGCTTGTCGTACCTACGAATTGGCCTGCTGAAGGTGCCTCCAGATCTGGCGTAGCCGGGGAGAACATCATCAAGAACTTTCTTGATATTTGTGTAGTCTTTCTTCGACTGACGGTCCGAGTCGAAATACGTGGCCATGGAATATTTCGGGCTTAAGAGGATGAGTGTGCAATGTGTGTCACTGCACAAAACACGGAATGTTAGAAAAAAAAAGAACGATCGAAATCTAAGAAATCATATGTTACGGGGCGGTGAGGGGATGACTTACTCGGGAAAGTAAGGCACGAGGAAGTTATCCTTATCTGTGTTTGCCAGAATGACGCCTTCGAGGTATGAACTCGCGACTTGCCGGTCCCCAGCGCTGCCCAAGATGTTGGCACGCATGTAGAAGGGGTCGACTATCACGATGTCCGGGGTCTTGTCTCTAATGATCCGCATCTCCATACTCAGTGAAAATAGCCGAACGAAGGTGTAGTGCAGCGGATGAAGGTTAAACATAGCGAAGATGTCATCAAACCGCAGGACGATCATACCCCCGATGGCGCTAGCCACAAAGCCCTTGCCCTCTGGCACCTTGGCCACGAAAACCGGGTATGCCACATCATTCTCTCGGAGACGCCGCTTCTCCAAAGAAAGAACACTATCATGCAGACTCCGCATAGCACCGGTTGCAGCATTGAGCAGATTAGTCGGTAGCATCGGCCTACCCGCCACATGCACCCTCCTCGAGATATCCTTAGGTGAAGGTGGCCCGTCCTGAGCACGGATCGTACTCGGTGCCGGCTGGCTCGCACCCTTGTTACTCTTTCTTTTCCGTCCCTTCTTCTTCTGCTGTAATGGGATCGAGTTCTGCTCAGAGACCGCCTTCTTGAGTGTGTTGGGGCTGATAATATTTCGCACCTCGGCTATCTGAGGCTCGGTGAAGGCGGCAGCTGGAGGCGTCTCCTGAGAACTGAATGCCAGACGACGCCTGTTGCAATTGGGTTTCTCCGTGGTACCAGCTAGCTCGTCTTTTGAAGGGTTGGGTTCTTGAGAAGGAGGCCCCAAGAATTCGTCACCGTACCCATGTTCGTTGAAGTACTTATCGATGTTGGTAAATGTACCATCGTCATCGTCGTCGTCCGGATCCTGTGCCATATGCATGTCCGGTAGCGTTGCGGGGGTCTTGCCATGGCTTGGCGCCGGCACGACTGGCGGTGTTGTCTGTGGGGTCGTGTCCCCCGCCCCCAAACGAATCTGGCTCTTCGGCCAAAGCATGGGCCAGCTTATGCAGGCGCTGAGGGTCATCACATCATCTTCGTCGGCCCCATGGGGTCGATACGGAGGTAATATGTCGTCGAAGCCCGGCAGCACCTGAACCAGTTGAACCCTATAAACGGTGGGTAGCATCTGATTACCGTGGAACACGCGGCTGCCCGGTTGAACGATTCTGCCCTTGGCGACATCGACCAACTCGTCGTTCACGAAGTGCAGGAGAGTGCACGGAACGTCGGCGGCGCCCTGCGAAAACATGTAGGGCATCAGGGATGCCCAGTCAAAGGCAAGGAGATGAAGTCATCGGCCGAGAGGCTTAATTAGTTACCGTGATGGCGTCGAGCTCGGCTAATGTCGAGGCACCGCCAACGGCGGGCGTGCAATTGACGGAGGGGCCGCTTGCTGCCGAGGTGCCGGCCGGCGTATTCTTCCCACACCCGGGTGCATTAAGCTGCAATGCCGGCGCCGCCGCGGGAGACACCAATGCCGCCTCCGCCGGAGACACCAATGGCGCCACCGCGGGAGACACCAATGCCGCCTCCGCCGGAGACACCAATGGCGCCGCCGGCGCGTTGCGCGAGTTGCTGCCCGTGAAGCTGGGAATCGGGGGCGGCCCCTGTTGGCCGCCCGCCACCCACACCCGCAGCCCAGAAACCAAGGTAGGTATAATGGCGGTGATCATCGCTCCCAGTTGGTCTCGCACTTGCTCTTCGACCATCTCCGGAATCCGCGCCACTTGTGCCTTGAGTTGTTGAACCTCGCGTTGCTGGCTTTCCGAGCTGGTCTTTCTCTCCTTTCGCCCAGCGGTATAGTATTCCGACCATTTCGTGGACAAGCCTTTGCCAGCCACACGACCAGCTGACGACGGCTTACTGAGCTTATCCTTGTTTTTCATTATGTTCAACGCCCTATTTAAAGGGGTGTCGAAGGGGAGCTCTGAGACAACCCCGCGCTACTGCTTTCAGTGTCCTGCGGAAGGAACGTGAACCATTTAGAAATTTGGCTTCATTAATTAGATTGCAACCATATGGAGCTAATTACGCGGGGGTGTATTCCTTACCAGAACACGCTCAAACGCCTTGGTCTTCGGATCCGTGGTAAGCTCCTTGGTTACAGGGTCAATCTTGTACCGGGCCCTGACATAGTTCCTGGTCTGCTTGTCACGGTATTTCTCGAAGCGGGGCGGTAGGCCTTGCTCGGCACGCTCCGCGTCCTCCTTGTCCCATATAGGTTCCGCCACTCTGTAACCACCGGGACCGAGTTTGTGGACCCCTAAGTTCAAGTCCCGCATATCTTTCCCCCACTGACTTGATTCCTCGGATGCGTTGGCTCTCGCACTTGATCTTGAACTCCCGGTAGTCATCTTCGCTGATCGAAGGATTTTTCTCCTTGATCTTCTCATAACTATCACCTTTTTCAATCATGCTCTTCACCGCGCCTCTCCAAGTAGCCAGGGCCTTGCTCATCTTCGTGAGGGCGGCACTGTTCACTTTATTCCCTGAGAGGCGTGTGTTTGCGAAGTAACCGGGGAACTTGTATCGTTCGTGCAGCTTCGTGAAGCGCAGGTTGCGCAAATTCCCTCGGTCATGATGCCTTAGGTTCTTGGTGTTGATCGAGACGGTGCTCCGGAGAATGCACCCGAGCTGTCCCGCGTACCCCTTGACTAATTCTTTGGGCGCCGTTGGATGCCCCTCGGAGGACACTTCAGTAAATTCCTCGTTGACGGTGCCGAGCACGTTCGGGCGCCGGTCCTTCCGTTGCCTCTTCGGTTGGCTGCCATCTGTGCGTGCGCTGCCATCATCAGTGGTGGCATCCTCGACGGCACCATCAGTGGTGTCATCCAAGACGCCACTAGGGGTTGTGTAGTCAGGATCGGTGTCTTCCGCGGCGTCCTCATAGCGCTGAGGTTCTTCCTCCATCTCCTGGGATAGCTCCCAGAATGCCTTGCCGCCCGAACCGCCGGCCTCATTGGTGTGGGCCATGTTTCGCTCTAAATAGGAAAAAAGTTTGGTCAAAAAGTTGGTTATTGTCAAGGAACAAGATCTCTAAGTAGACCAAATAACCTAATTATCGAGGAATGTCGCCAAAAAGTTGGTTATTGTCAAGGAACAATTGAGAGATGTTTGTGATATTGCCTAGGTGTTTTGGGATGGAACCTGTTAGTGTGTTGTTCCTAAGGTCCAAGTCCCTTCCTAACCCCCTTCTTCTTATCTCCTCATTTAGGGTTTGTCGACACCGAGGCATCCTAAAAGCTAAGCTTTTATCATTTAGGGTTTGTCGACGCCGAGGCACCCTAAAAGCCTAAGCTTTCATCATTTAGGTTTTTATCGACACCGAGGCAGCCTAAAAGCCTAAGTTTTCATCATTTAGGGTTTATCGATGATGAGGCACCCTAAAAGAATATGTGGTATGGGCTTTTTTAGTAGGTCATCCTACCAAATTAGGGTTTATCGATGACGAGCAACTGACATTAGTAATAACTATGAGTTGATATCACACTTCTATATGTATAACACAAGAGGCAGTTGATCCTACTTAATTAAGTACTAAGATACCCCGGCCCATGCATTAGTCGCAAGTACCCCATATGTCCTATTTTAGCAAAGTCATGCTAAAATTCGCGGAAAATTTCAGCATGACCTTTGCTGAAAATAGGACATATGGAGTACCCGAATTTGCCGGAACGGAAGTTAATCGACATTCCGGCAAACTCAAGGGCCTCTCGGGTGGACAAGGCAAAATCATTATCCCAGGTGGACAAGGCAAAATCATTTTCTGGGCAGTAGTTTAATTGAATTTGAGGAGTATCATGTTTACGGAAACATTTGCAAACAAAGATAATGGCAGTAAAACATCGATGCTGAGTATGACATCCATCTTGTGCATTCATATGGTACTACAGCTTCCCTGTAAAGATTATTATTCAGATTAAAGATGACCTAGCTAGGTTTCACCGTGGTTTAAATGATGTGTGTTTCGAGACTTCTTGCTTTCTGAACCCAACACCATTAGGTGTAAAAGTAAAGTTATTTTTTCGAATTCTCATACTGAAAGAAAGTAAACCTCCAATGTTAAATAACATTACACGGCACATATTTTGCAATGATGGCAATTTTAAGAATGAAAAGTCGGAGCTTCTGAATTTTGTTGAAGATTGCATCATCCCTTCCTGAATTTTTTCAGTGAACATGACAGGCTAACAGGGCAGTAATTCCACGAATCATCCAAAATTATAGAGTCAAAAAGATGCATCATACATTTTAGATCAATTCATTTTTAAATATTGAAAATAGAATGGTTGTTCTTAAAACAATATAAGTAGGCTGACTTGAAGTACTTAGCACAGACTATCATGAAGATTCGTTTATAGCACAATATGCCAGGACAGAGCAAAAGAATACGACTCAAATGAAGCAACTCATTTATAGCACAATACCTAAAGAAGTAACTCTCCTAATAACTGTACATCAATACCATAAATACATATTGTATATGGCAGATTCAAATGGAAAAAATGTAGTACATGTTCCCTTTTCTAATTCATCTTCAAACTCAGAGATTAGAAAAAGCAAAAATTGCCAATTAAGTTGTACCAATCATGATACAATCATTTGTGCTGGAAAGATATAGATATAGATTATTATGCATCAAGAGCTACCTATCAACAACAATCATCCAATGCTTCATTGTTTGTGCACTTCCTTATACTGAAGTAGAATTGCTCGTCACTATAACTTTGTTGGACCTCCGAACTTGAAGGAGAGGCGGCGGAATCCGAGGTGGAAGAAGGGCTCGGTGGCGGGTTCGCGGTTCTCCTCGTCTCGGCTCCGGTCCGGTTCGTCGACGTATCCGATGGAGACGACATAGACGCTCGTGCTGGACTTCTCCGGCCTGCTTCGGTGCTCGACGGCGTGGAGACGGAGACGCGTCGGGGTGGGGTCGGAGGGGGAGGAAGGGGAGGATGGGGAGAGGGAGGCGGCGGGGGGGCTGAGTGCGGCGGCTGGCTCACGTAGGGCGGGCGGCGCAGTGGGTCGGAGGGGGAGGAAGGGGAGTATGTGGAGAGGGAGGCGGCAGGGGCGTGGGGGCGGCAGCGCAGTGGGTCGCGGCGGCGGCGCAGTGGGGGGGCTGAGAGAGATGTGAGATTGGGGATCGGGGATTTGGGAATTTAGTGGGGGGAGGGATAGCAATGGCGCACCACGGATAGCAATGGCGCACCACCTAGCGGTGCGCCATAAGTAACTTTTTTTTGGATAGCAATGGCGCACCACCTAGCGGTGCGCCATTAGTAAATTATTTTTTTGGGTTTTTAGTTGCATTCATTTGTGAATTGGTAAAACATTTATGAATATGAAAAAATATCATCAAATTTGAAAAAATATTCAAGAATTCAAAAAGTGCCCATGAAATTTAAGCAGGAAAAGGAACACTGAAATATAAAATACAAGAATAAATATAAATAAAAATTTGTATATCAATGGCGCACCTCATTCGGGTGCGCCATAAATACCTTCATAGCAATGGCGCACCCTCCCCTGGTGCGCCATTACTAACTGTTTTTTTTTTGGATTTTAGTTGCATCTAATAATTTTTTAGAAAATGACGATCAAATTTGAAAACATGTATGAATGTGGAAAAATATCATCAGATTTCAAAACATTTATGAAAAAATATGAATATGAAAAAATATCATCAAATTTGTTATTTGATTTTTTTTTGGATTTTTAGTTGCATCTAATAATTTTTTAGAAAACATTTATGAATATGAAAAAATATCATCAGATTTCAAAATATTCATGAATTCAAAAAGTGCCGCCCATTTCCATATGTCGAAATACAATCGAGTAATGAAGACTACGATTTAAATACAATCGATCTTAGCTAGCTATCTTTTCACAATCTTCTTGCCCTTCTTTTTCGCAAATGGAGTTCTTCTGTTGAATGGACGTCCTTTAGGTAGGGTGGTCCTGCTTCTTCTTGTGGTGTATGGCACTTCATCATCGTCGTCATGTTCCATCTTCGGGTCGCCGTACTTGTCGAAGTCTTGCTCATTGGCGACTCCATCCATTCCGATGATCTTCCTTTTGCCTCTCCTCACGACAACACGACTGGGCTTTGACGGGTCGGTAATGAAGAAGCATTGGTCCACTTGGGAAGCCAGTAACCATGGCTCATTTTTTGCGGTGACGTTTGCGCCCGCGGTCTTGGATTTGGCTTCGGGTATAAACATGGTGGTGAAATACCGGTCTTCTTTTTGGACGCTCTTGGCCCATCTGACACGGAACATCGGAACCTTCTCTCCAGCGTAGCTCAGCTCCCAGATCTCCTCGATCCTTCCGTAGTATCTGTCCTTGTGGTTACCGGTGTAGGATTCCATCGTTACCCTGGAGTTCTGATAACCATCGCTGTTCATGTCCTTGTCCTCGGTGTAGAATGTGTAGCCGTTGATATCGTACGCCTCATAGGTCATCAGGTTGTGCTCGGCGCCCTGTGACAAGGCGAATATGAGTTTTTCTTCCGCGGAAGAATCCTCATGTAAAGGGTACGACAGAAGCTTCTCCATGAACCAACGCGTGAAACATGAGTTGTGCTCTTTGATGATATCTCCGTCCGTCCTCTGTTGGCCTCGGTCATTGTACGTCTTCTCAATAAAGGTTTTGTGCTCTACCACCCAAGGATCGACCACGTCTATGTGTTGTAGCACGACTAGGCTTGCTCTTTCAAAGTCGGCGAGTCGACCCTCGAAGTCGACATGCATTTCGCGGCGACCATCGCGGTGACCCCATCCAGCGAGCCTGCCGAGGTGCCTGTTGACGGGCAGACCAATGTGGTTCTCGATGCCTAGATAATTCGTGCAGTGGGAGATGCACTCTTCGGTCAGAAAGCCCCTGGCTATGCTTCCCTCTGGACATGACATGTTGCGAACGTATCCTTTGATGACACCATTCATCCTTTCGAACGGCATCATGCTATGCAGGAACGTCGGCCCGAGTTGGATGATATCCTCCATGATATGGAGCAGCAGATGCACCATAACATCGAAGAATGCGCGCGGGAAGTACATCACAAGCTCGCATAGTATCACCACGATCTCTTCCTGCAGCATTCAGAGTTGCCTCACGGCAACCGACTTCCGAGAGATGACGTCGAAAAAGTTGCAGAGGCCAAATAGCATTTCACGGACATGCGCGTCCATGATCCCACGGATTGCAACTGGAAGTATCTGCGTCATCAGCACGTGACAGTCGTCAGACTTCATCCCGCTGAACTTCTGCTTCGCTGAGTCTAGGTATCTGCTTATCTTCCCCGCGTAACCGTAAGGAAGTTTTACTCCTAGGAGGCAGGTGAAAAACTGCTCGATCTCCTCCTGACTTTGAGTGAAGCACGCGGGAGGGCAGTCATTTCCGATCTTCTTGGCCTTTTTGCCTTTGCGACGACTTTCCATGTCCATCGCCTCATCATCATTAGCGTGAAGCTCCTCCCTGATGCCCATTGATTTCAAGTCTGCCCTTGCTTTCGGCCCATCTTTGGTCCTCTCTGGCATGTTGAGCAGGGTACCAAGCAGACTCTCGCACACGTTCTTCGTGATATACATGACATCAAGGCTGTGAGGTACACGGAGGATCTTCCAGTACGGCAAGTCCCAGAAAACCGACCTCGTTTTCCATACCTTCAGCAGCGGCTCTGGCACCTTTCGCTTCTTTCCCCGCGGTGGGCACTCTTTCCAATTTTTCAACAACTCGTCTATTTCCTCGCCGCTCCTCGTACGCGGGCGTCTTCGGGGTTCGGTTTCACCATCGAACAGATCCTTGCGTTTTCTCCATGAGTCATCATCGCGAAGCCACCTTCGATGTCCCATGAACATGGTTTTCGAAGACCCGGGATCTCTATCTAGCTGGCGATACGTTGTGTCATCCATGCACCTGACGCATGCACGAAATCCGTGGACCACCTACCCCGCGACATATCCCTAACCGAGATAGTCTTGCACCGTCATGAGCAGTGCGGCCCTCATAGGGAAATATTCTTTCTCTGTGGCATCCCACGTATTGGCTAGCGTTTTCCACAGCGTGTCTAGCTCCTCTTTCAGCAGCCCCAGATACAGATTGATGTTGTTCCCTGGTTGTTTCGGCCCTTCAATTAGCATACTCATATGAATGTACTTCCTC
The DNA here is from genome assembly GCA_011799875.1 of Thinopyrum elongatum. Taxonomy (NCBI): domain Eukaryota; kingdom Viridiplantae; phylum Streptophyta; class Magnoliopsida; order Poales; family Poaceae; genus Thinopyrum; species Thinopyrum elongatum. Next base: position 96,334,082 of record CM022303.1, on the reverse strand, counting down.
TTCATGCACTTCCAGGGGGGAAGGTTGTACATCCACACAAACACAGGCCAGGTGCTATGTGTGCTTCTCTGGCTGCCAAACGGATTGACTCCATCGGTGCTCGCGCCCAGCACGATGTTCCTTGGATCATCCCCAAAATCTGGGTATTCGAAGTTCAGCGCTTGCCACTGGCTCGCATCCTTAGGGTGACTCAGCATCTTGTCTTTTTTATTTATCTCCGGATAATTTCCGTCATCTTCTCGCTTCTTCTCCTCCCTATCCGCGTGCCAACGCAGGAGCTTTGCTGCCTTAGTGTCCGCGAAATACCGCTGCAGATGAGGAATGATCGGAAAGTATCACACCACTTTTCGAGGAGCTTTCTTCCTCTTCTTGTATCGAGTGACGCCGCACACCGGACATATGGTAGACTCCGCGTGCTCGTCCTGATAAATGATGCAATCGTTCATGCACACATGCTATTTCACGTGCGGTAAATCCAGAGGACACACGATTTTCTTCGCCTCCTCGAAACTGGTCGGGTAGTTGTTCCCCTTGGGAAGACGTTCGTGCCAGAATGACATGTTCTCGTCGAAGCATGCGTCGGTCATTTTGTGTTTTACCTTCATCTCCAGAGCCATGAGCGTAACTTTCAGGCGGGTATCCTCGGGCCTGCATCCTTCATACAATGGAGTAACTGCGTCTATCTGCAGTTGATCCAGCTTGGCTTTCTCTTGGGCGGCAGCTCTTGCGTTATCCGTCTGCTTGAGAAGCAGCTCTTGAATATGAGGGTCCTGCACCCAGCCCATCGATGGTCCATCGTCGTCTGCTCCGGCATCTTCATCTTCATGATCATGCCCTTCGTCTTGATCTTCCTCATCATCATGTCCGGCATCTTCTACATGATGACTGTGTATTGCATCACCGTCGTGATCATGTCCTGGAGATTCTTCATCTTCTCGCCCGCCCTCGCCGCCGCGGTTGTCTTGCTGCCCTTCCTCATTTCTTGCCGGGCCCCCATGGACGACTTCATAGTCATCTTCATCACCTTGCCACCGATAGCCATCCATGAAACCACGCAAGAGCAGGTGGTCCCGCACCTGTTCGGAATCCGGGTCCGTAATAAGGCTCTTCAGCTTGCATCTTCGACACGGACATCTTATCGCCGTCTCGTTCTTTTGAAGCATCTCGGCCTTCGCGGAGCTCAAAAACCTATTCACGATGCCTTCGGTCATCGTGCGGACCATGGTCGCCTGCGGGGTAGAGCAAAATGATATTTTAGAACCAAGAAAAAATTTGGCATGACTTTGCCTAAAAATAGGACCAAACAGAATGCATAGTGCCAAATTCTCGCCGAAACGGAAATGAATCAACATTCCGGCAAAATATTGGCAACTATCACATTTCAAATACCGGTACCTGCATACACAAACATATGCAACACCACAAACATACGCAACACCACAAACATACGTAGATCTAGGCCATAAAAAGTGCATGTGCACGTTGTTGGAGGGAGAAAAAAGTAGATCTACAACATAATTAAAGAAAACTTTCCCCTTACTTACCTATCAAAAAAAGGTAATTTAACCACTTAATTTGGAAGAATCTATGGTGCAAATGAGGTGAGGAGGAGGAGGCAGCCGAGACAAGCTTGGAGGAGGAGGTGGAGAGAATGAAGTGGGGAAAGTGAGTGTGGTAGGTGGCTGTCCAAAATATCTAGCTGGTCTCAGGTTACTAATGGCGCACCACCTAAAAATGCGCCATTAGTAACCCTGGCGCACCAGTTCGGGATGCACCATTACTAGTTTTGCAAAAAAAAAATATATATATATATAATTGTTAGTAGTGGCGCACCATGGTTGTGGTGCGCCATTACTAGTTTGAACTAGTAATGGCGCACTTCACACAGGTGCGCCATTACTAGTTTTGAAAAAAAAGTAAAAAAAAAAATGTTAGTAGTGGCGCACGGAGCGTGTGGTGCGCCATTAATAGTTAAAACTAGTAATGGCGCACTGTGCGCTGGTGCGCCATTAATAGTTTTGGAAAAAAAAATTTTGCTAGTAATGGCGCACAATGTGTCTGGTGCGCCATTAGTAATGAGGACACTAATGGCGCACATGTATCTGGTGCGCCACTGCTATATAGCAGTGGCGCACCACATAGATGGTGCGCCATTAATGTCCATATCAGCTATAGCCCTTTTCCTAGTAGTGGATTGTACCATGGCTCGTACCAGGACAAGCAACTTTCCTTTTCGAAAGGTGGATTTCGTCATCTGAAGAGCATCAAGCTTGATGTAGAAAAATTGGAAACACTTCAGATAGACAATGGTGCACTTGAAAATCTCAAAGAATTGTATATTCTGTCTGAGACAATGGTGCGCTTGAAAATCGAAGCTAAAAACGCATTAAGGAGATCATTGTCTAATGATTTTCGCAAGCCACCGAGGATAGATGAAGTAAGCTGAAAAACGCAATGAGGAGATCATTGTCTAATTATTTTCTCAAGTCACCGAGGATTGATGAAGTGGAAGATGAAGACTTATAATGACAAGGTAAATGTGAAGCTGTTTCTACCATGTGGTTACTGCTTACTGCTCCAATAATGAATTTGTTTTCCACTGATGTGTGTGTGTGTGTGTGTGTTTATCCTGTTCGCACTATAGCCTCTATGTGTTGTGAAGGGGCATATGACTTGCGTTCTCTGAAATGTGTTCGTCTTGTGAGCTTGTGTGGATGCCTTGTAACGGTTAATTGCGTATCCTAAATAGTGCCAGTATTGTGATATGTATAAACTATATGGTAATAATATGGCAAAAAAATATAATAATTTCCCAGGCATGAATTTGTTGATATCTACTACTATTTCTCTATCTCTACTATATAAAGCATCACATTGGTCGTGCGTAAAAGCGCTGGTCGTGCGTCGCATCACTTGCTCTCCCCGCATCGCCCCCACGCCCCAGCGGTTGCCGAGACCCCCCCCCCCACCCACCCACCCACCTACGCCCCTCCCTCTCTCCCGCCCACCACATGCTCGTGGGATCTGACGGAGGAACCGATCAGGCCACCTCCCTCCTCCATCTCCACCCCTACCTCCCTACCTCCTCCCTGCTCATGGGATTTTGAGTAGTCGCCACCCAAACCTCCTCCACCTCCCTTCCCCCCACGACGTGAGGAACCGATCAGGCCACCGCCACGCCCGCCCAAACCCAATCCGAGTTCCTTGATGGAGGAGCGGCGGGATGTCCCGGGATCTGATGGAGGAGTGACGCGTCGGCCGCTGACCGGCGGGCAAGCCACGGCGCGCGACGGTGGAAGCGGGTGCTTCCCAAGTGCCCCAGCCACGACACCAAGCCGAGCCCCGTACAGCGCAGGATGAAGGTTCCGGATGTAGTCTGGGAATCCACCGATGCAATGGTACGGTGGTGAATCCATTTTAGCCCATGGGTTCAACATGGTAGAGGATGTCAATTTGGTCCATCCTAACCTAAACAAGGTGGTAGGGATCAAGTGCTACCCCCATGGGGTCAGTATCTAGGGGGGTAGACCGCAAGGGGGCCAATTACCAGCCTTTATTGAGTCAAAAATTAAATAAAATGAAAATTTTGTTTAAGTTTAAAAGCATTGCACATGTGTGGTTATTTTGCTCCTGGGAGGCCATATAAACAATTCGGGTTGATTCCATGAAGGTTGGAAAATGGATGTGCTCCGAGGAGGACCCTTTCGGGATAGTGTGGGACCCTCTTTTTCACATGTTTAAATTTCTACAAACACCAAAGGACCCCAAAATTTTGTGAGCAATACACATGGCAATGGTAGGGCTCCATGCCAATTTTGAACGTTTTTCATCAAAGTTTGCATGTTTTGTCACGTACGGCCAATTTTCAGGCTTTCTCAACCGACAAAATTGCAGTAAATGCATAAAAGGTTGAAACTGAAAACAATTATGCATGTGTCCCTTGTTTGATGCAGGTAACACATGAAAAATAGTAGGGGTCTATACACATCTTTCAAGATGAAGTTGCTTTACAAATTGGACAGCGCAGGACGAAGGTTCGGGATGTAGTCTGGGAATCCACCGGTGCGACGGTACGGTGATGAATCCATTTTAGCCCATGGGTCCAGCATGGCGTAGGATGTCAATTAGGTCCATCCTAACCTAAACAAGGCGGTAGGCATCAAGTGCTACCCCCATGGGGTCAATATCTAGGGGGGTAGACCGCAAGGGGGCCAATTACCGGCCTTTATTGAGTCAAAAATTAAATAATATGAAAATTTTGTTTAAATTTAAAAGCATTGCACATGTGTGGTTGTTTTGATCCAGGGAGGCTATAGAAACAATTTGGGTTGATTCCATGAAGGTTGAAAAATGGATGTGCTCCGAGGAGGACCCTTCCGGGATAGTGTGGGACCATCTTTTTCAGATGTTGAAATTTCTACAAACACCAAATGACCCCAAAATTTTGTGAGCTATACACATGGCAATGGTAGGGGCTCCATGCCAAATTTGAACGTTTTTCATCAAAGTTAGCATGCTTTGTTACGTACGACCAATTTTCAGGCTTTCTCACTCGAAAAAATTGCAGTAAATCCATAAAAGGTTGAAACTGAAAACAATTTTGCATGTGTGCCTTGTTTGATGCAGGTAACACATGAAAAATATTAGGGGGCAATACACATATTTCATGATGAAGTTGCGTTACAAAGTGGACAGCGCAAGACGAAGGTTCCGGATGTAGTCTGGGAATCCACCGATGCGATGGTACGGTGATGAATCCATTTTAGCCCATGGGTCCAGCATGGTATAGGATGTTAATTAGGTCCATCCTAACATAAAGAAGGTGGTAGGCATCAAGTGCTACCCCCATGGGGTCAATATCTACGGGGGTAGACCGCAAGGGGGCCAATTCCCGGCATTTATTGAGTCAAAAATTAAATAATATGAAAATTTTGTTTAAATTTAAAATCATTGCACATGTTTGGTTGTTTTGGTCCTGGGAGGCTATAGAAAAAATTTGGGTTGATTCCATGAAGGTTGGAAAATGGATGTGCTCCGAGGAGGACCCTTCCGGGACAGTGATGGACCCTCTTTTTTCACAAGTTTAAATTTCTACCAACGCCAAATGACCCCAAAATTTTGTGAGCAATACACATGGCAATGGTAGGGCTCCATGCCAAATTTGGATGTTTTTCATCAAAGTTAACATGTTTTGTCACGTACGGCCAATTTTCAGACTTTCTCAACCGAAAAAATTACAGTAAATGCATAAAAGGTTCAAACTGAAAACAATTTCACAGGTGTGCCTTGTTTGATGCTGGTAACACATGATAAATAGTAGGAGGCAATACACATCTTTCATGATGAAGTTTCTTTACAAAGTGGACAGCGCAGGATGAAGGTTCCCGATGTAGTCTGGGAATCCACCAATGCGATGGTACGGTGATGAATCCATTTTAGCCCATGGGTCCAGCATGGTATAGGATATCGATTAGGTCCATCCTAACCTAAAGAACGTGGTAGGCATCAAGTGCTACCCCCATGGGGTCAATATCTAGGGGGGTAGACCGCAAGGGGGCCAATTCCCGGCCTTTATTGAGTCAAAAATTAAATAATATGAAAGTTTTGTTTAAATTTAAAATCATTGCACATGTGTGGTTGTTTTGGTCATGGTAGGCTATAGAAAAAATTTGGGTTGATTCCAAGAAGGTTGGAAAATGGATGTGCTCCGAGTAGGACCCTTCCGGGATAGTGTCACTACTAGGAAAAAGGCTACCAGCAGTGCGCGGTAAAAGTCCATTAGCAGCACGGGGTGGCCGCGCTGCTACTAACGCGCTGCAGCTAACTAGCCATTAGCAGCGCGGGGTCCACCCCACACTGCAGGTAAATTTCCAGTAGCAGCGCGGGTCGTACCCCGCGCTGCAGGTGTCTAGTCAGTAGCAGCGCGGTCCATACCCCGCGCTGTAGGTATCTAGACAGTAGCAGCGCAGTGGGCACCCCGCGCCGCTGGTATGTTTTTTTTAATCTGTTTTTTATTTTCACCTTATGTAGACAGGTTTTTATATATTACCAGCATAACATATAACATTTATATATACAATAGCATCACACACATTACATCATTACCATTACCAACAAAGTGATCCAACATATTTATATCATAACAAATAACTTATAAGCACATCACAAGTAACAATATGTGACGATAATAACAAGAAGAAACTTTCGAGCATAGTATAATACCTAATTGTTCACATCCACTGTTACTAACTAGGACCTACTCCAAGCACATGACTAGTAGGACCTACTCCTCACGCAAAGGCATTCATTTGTTCCACTTTCAGTTGAGTAGTCATGTTTGAAAGGTTCACCCCATGGCTCTGCACAAACAATTGTGATCTCACCTCTGTCAGCCATCCACCTAGGCACAACATCATTCGGGAGCCTCTGTTGAAGAACATATTAGTAACATAGTTAGCAATGTAGTATAGTTAATAAGAATGCATTTCTGAAGAAGATGGACTAGTGATACAATAGTAAAAATCTTACCAAGCTAATTGCATTAATTTGAGCATCGGTCAAGTGGAGGACAAATGGCACGTATGGTGTATAAGATACGCCAGCTTTAAAAATGAGCACACCCACATGTAAATTTCTAACAACGTTGATAAAAACATCTTTTTCCTCCATAGTTAGCTCCAAGACATGGTTATAATAGGTGTTGTCTATCATTTTCCGTTGATCGCTCGTAGCAAGGCCATAAGCTGGCAATTATAAATAAGTTGTCAATCTTTGGAAGCAAGGAAATAAGTTGTAGAATTGAAAATTTTCTTTAACAAACTCACATGGAGGTAGAACTGGAATCATGTCGCCCACTTCCACCCAAATGTCTTCATCATCAAAATTACCGGTGCCTCGACGACGAAATCCAAGATCGAAGGTTATTTTCATACCCTCCTCAAATGCATATGCCTTGCATAGTGCATGCCAATTTGGACAACCAAAAAATGTTCCTTCTGATTCATTAAAGATCTCAACCTTTAAAATGAAACCATGTTTCGTCTTAAGTTTAGCTTCTTTCGTAATATTCTCTTCCCAATCATGTAAATGGATCTTATTAGAGATGTGATATCTTGCATAGCAGGGGATGCACTAGTTGAATTATAAAAAATAAAATACTCGTCAAAACAAAAACTTAACTCATGCATGCTTAAATAAGAAGAACGTGTCGTTGAAGTTGTATACCGTACGATCTTCGATGCCCCACCTAAGCGTGAGGGAGAAGTATCTTCCTTCGTCCAACACAGGATTGTCGCATCGACCTGAGTCGTCGTCACAATCGTTGCACTGGGGGATCATATGGTCGTCGTCAGACATTTTCTGTGTTCATAATTCAAAAGATTGACAACTTAATCATCAGCATTTAAAAAAAGAACAAAAATAATAACGAAAAGTAATTTGGATTTGTGCCTCGTACTTATAGATTGGACACAGACAAGGAACATCAGGGATGGTGCTAGTGAGCCAAGTAGGATGCACAAGTTCCGTACTTGTGCATATCACAAGGCTCACTAGACCACCCCCGATGTCACATCTAGTGCCACAATCTGTTTTAATCATCGGCATTTAAAAAAAGAACAAAAATAATAACGAAAAGTAATTTGGATTTTTGCCTCATACTTATAGATTGGACACAGACATGCAACTTCAGGGATGCACTACTGGAATTCACTGATTTGTCGTCTGCCAGGGGCTTTGCCGTCTGCTTCTCATCGGGGCAGACGGCAAAGAGGTTCTTTGCCGTCAGCTAACCTAAATGCAGACGGCAAATGGAAGGCACACGGCAAATTGGTAGTTTGCCGTCAGCTTTTTCCAGGCAGACGGCATAGAGGTGATATGCCGTCTGCTTTCCAGAAGGCAGACGGCAAAGATAGGAATAGCAGACGGCAAAGCCCAAGCGGGGCCCACTGGCGCACGCCGCTCGGCCTGGCTAACGGCGCCCCGCTTTGCCGTCTACCAGCAGACGGCAAAGACACCTTTGTCGTCTACTTGCAGACGGCAAAGACACCTTTGTCGTCTACTTGCAGACGGCAAAGCGGGGGGCATTAACCCCACACGCCAGCCCCCATCCCCTCTCTATCTTTCAGTTTCGCGCCCATCTCTCTCTCTCTCCAACGACGACCGCCGCCGCCGCCAACAACGCCCCATCGCCGCTCCATCTCCGGCGACCCTAGCGCCGCCGTGCCGCCGTCCCGTCCTCCCTAGGTGAGTCCATCCCTCCCCCTCCCCCTCTCCTTCCCTTCCCCTCCCTCCGTTCGTCCCCATCCCCTCCCCTGTAACCGCCACCGCCCTCTCCTCTGCGCAGATCGGCTACCGCCGCCGGCCACCTTCTCCGAGTCGCCGGCCACGTCTCGAAGCCACCGGCGACCTCCCCAGGTGAGCCTCTGTCCTCCCTCTCCCCTCTCTGTTTTTTTTGTAATTTTTATTCTTAGTTATTAGTATTTGTAGTTAATTATTAGTATTTGTAGTTAATTAGTAGTAGTATTAGTATAGTTAGTATTTGTATTAGTAGTTTAATGTATTAGTATAGTATTTTTATTAGAAGAAAAGTAAATAAAGAAAGAAAAGAAATGAAAGGAAAGAAAAGAAAATAAAAAGACAGAGAATAAAAATAAAGTTTTAGTTACTAGCTAGCTAGGTAGATGTAAATAGAATAAGAAAATGGAAAAGAAAAAGGAAAAAGAATAAAAAAACAGAGAATAAAAATAAAGTTTTAGGTACTAGCTAGGTTTTATCTGTAAATAGCACAACTTTCGATTCTACCGATAACCATTGTCCTTTCAAATCAACAAGAAAAAAGCTCCTGCTCCCTCGTCTACATGATTTAAATGGGTTAACTCCTGAGGTACACAAGTCCTACCAACTTTGAATACGAACTGGTTAGCCGAGCTAACTTTCTTGTCTTAAATATTATTTTATCTCTAAATAGCACAAGTTCATATGGTTTTGTATATTGGAATTCTTGAGAGTATTTCTTCTCAAGATTGTTGAATAACCAAAATTTCAAGTTGGCCTATCTAGTGTTGAATGCTAGCAGAAATTGGTTGCATGTGACCAAAATCATAAAAAAATACCGAGGAATCGTCTGAACTCTACTAGCAATGTTGTAGTCAGCTTCGACTACAGCACTGCAGTTACTGAAGAATTGTAGCAAGTGAAGAATTGATTAGACAGCACAAAACGGTAGAGGTTAAGCACACATATGGAACATATGATTCATTGTTTTGCTTTCAAGAGGTTACACACTGGTCCTTTTATAGAGCCTGAGGTAACCTACTTGTACTCAATAACCAGCCAACATAAACCTTACTAGGACTGCTCTAACTTACGATTGCTATTATTACTAACTTGTGTGATAGAACCTACTTACTCCCTTTGGTTCTGCTGGCTGAGCTGGCTTCCTTGTGGTCTGCTAAACAAAATTCAATTCAGCTTTGCATCAATATTCATTCTCCAACTCAGACTGCGATCAGACTGGTACCTGAGAAGTAACCCACTCAGCCACCAGATGTCTGTTTATCCGCCAAATCAGCATGGCTTTGTCTCTGCGCTCTTATAGTACTTTCCCCAACAGGAGTCCACACTAGTTCCTAACCCACCTATACTGGTCCAACAGACTAGGACCATAAAACAATTTACCGATATGAAAACAAAACTACCTGATCCTGATCATATTTAGTCATGTGGGACATTATGCAAGATTTCTAATTAAGTTTACATATAAATTTATGATGTATTTTTTTGGGTTAAGACTCACATATTAAGGTGAAAACAGCGTCAGGTTCCAAATGGACATATGCTTGTGCTTGGTTTTATCTTTGATATCTTTAGAACTTATAAAAGCAACTTTTACTGGACAGTAATGAATGATCAAATGACCCATTCGGTGCATCACAATATATTGTTATTATTTATTTATCCCAAGCATCCTAATAATACTTGGTGAGGCAGAAGTATCAACAGAGCAAATTGTTTTCTTTGACTCGTAATTTTTATATTAGTAAATATCTCCAATTCTTCAGTGGAGATCACTGTCTGTTATGAAAGAGGATCTGAAACTATATGCATTGCTACCTATCTGTATAAAAATTGAAAGAGAACGCAACTTTATATATCTTTTTTTTTATTAGCATCGGAATATAGAGTGTAGACTAATTTGTATCCTTCTCATTGTAGTAATTACTTTTGTAGTATTATTTCTATTGTTGCCCTATTTTTTTCTCATTATACTAATTTCATTTACTCTACTCTTTCTCATGGCAGGTCGTGATAGATGGCGGAAGAGACCTCCACGGGTGGTTCTTCGTCGGCGCAACGCGGGAGAGGCCGGGGTGCTTCGATCCCACATTAGGCTCTACTGAGGTCTCTGCTGCAGAGTATGTCCTCGGCGGGGACTTCTGATGCGCCGCTGCCCAGGGGGAGAGGTCGGGGGAAGAAGGCCGCCCGGAGAGGAGGTAGAGCAGGTGGTGGCCGCGGGAGAGGGAGGCAGACTGTTCCGCCTTCCTTGCCGCCACCCCCGGCTGATTCACCTGAGCATAGGGTGGGGCCTCCTCGGAGGCTATGGAGACTCCGGTCCATTAGCCTCCTCCAGTGGTGGAGAAGGAGATTACGTCCGAGCCGGCCTGGAGTCCCTGGCCGGAAGCGCCTGAGGGGGAGGATGGTGGCGAGGAGCGCTGGGGGGATGAGGATGCTGATGAGGCGGGGGATGAGCAGGCTGAGGGGGGTGAGGGGACCTCGTCTTCCACCGTGTACCAGCGTGGGGGTACACGGCTCCCGACCGAGCCGGTGACTCCCGCCCATAAGGCGTTGATTACGCCTGATGGAGAGTCGTAAGTGCACTTACTCTTTCTGTACCTTCTATAATTATACTTTATGCATATATCTAATGGCTTTGCCTTTTTATATTGCAGGGGTTAGACATACGCCAAGGGTGTCCGCAATCCCAACGGCATCCTTGGTGTGCACATCAGGCAGAATTTTCCGGGGATGGTTCAGTTGCCCGTTGAGAATAGTGTTCCGGAGCCAGGACTCCATTGGGAGCACTATGTGGCTGCCCAGGCCCCGGCAAATACAACCATCAACGGGGTCGAATGCCACACCAGAGCCGACATGGTGTTGAACGGCTTTTGGGTAATTTCTCTTTTACACAATAAAAACTTAACAATAGCTAGTTAGTGCACTCATCGATGTTGTCTCGTGCAATTGTAGGTCTACTACAAGGTGCCGGAGTCCATGGAGGAGCAGGCGGCAAAGGTTCTTGACTTCGAGTGCAAGCGCCTATTGCAGAACGTAAGGCACGAGATGCGAGTGCAGTGCATCCGTGACTACTACGCCAAGCGTGGCCTTAAGCGGAGCAAGGCGGAGTGCCGGGTCAAGTTTCTGAGGAGGGAGCAGTACATGATGGTAGCCCCTTCTTAAGTCTTCTAGTTTCCTTGATTTGATTCCTAGCTAGGCTTATAACGCTTAATTTTCATGTTTACTAACTTAGGCGCCCCCGAGATGGTGTGCGGATAAGATGGATGTTTGGGAGGTCATTGTGGACCAGTGGTGCTCAGATGCCTGGTTGGCCATCCACAACAATGCCAAGGACCAGCGTGCCCAAATGGTTGGTGTGCCACACCATCAAGGCAGCCGCAACTTAGCTGGTTACGGGCAAAAATGGGTATGTGGTTTGCTTCTTTTTTCATGCAATTTCTTCTTTATGCCAGTTTGAGCCGTTTACTAATATTGTGCTTTGCTTTGTCTTTTAGGCCGAACATAATAAAATGGAGGTGCTTGGGGTGTTCGACAATTATGGCATGGCCCATAAAGCGTCGTACAAAAAGGCCAAGGCACTCCCATAGTCGGATCTCGCCACTCCTTCGCCTTTCACCAACGTTGCCGCCTACGATAAGCTCAAGGCTTATAGCGAGGTGGCGAAGGAGAAGCACGGGGAGGATTATGAACCGAGGGGGAAGCCTATTGACCCGGAGCTGGTGATGATATCTGGTGGCGGGAGGCGCCATGGCGCCATGGCCATTGGGGATAGGTTAATTCAATGCCCTCTGACTCTCCCTCAGATCAAGGCGCGCCAAACGAGCTCCGCTCCTGCTGTAAGGACTCGTGCGCGGCCAGTCGATCTCGCCATCGAGGTAAGCCATAAGGACTCTTACATTGTTGTGTTCTTGGATCGATCATTACATTGCTAACTAGGAGTGGGGTTGCAGGCTGCTCTTGAGAAAGAGCGACAGAAAACCCAGGAGCTACTGGCGGAGATGGCAAAGAGGGATCGGTTGGCGGAGGAGAGGACGGCGAAGGCATTGGAGGAGGCTGAGGCACGGCACGATGCGTCGAACAGGGCCTTGTATGAGCTCATCGTGGTAAGTCACTTGTGCATATTTAGCGAAAAAGTGCATGTAATGTTTGTTTCATCACTAACTAATATGATTGACTCGTCCAAAACAAATGTGCAGACTATGTGCGAGAAGCAAGGTCAGGTCGCTCCGCCGATGCCGGTCATTACTCCTGCGGGGACGGTGAGTTTCCTTTCAATGATCATCAATACCATTGAGTGCCGTCGTGCTAACCCCACATTGCAATTGATCTTTTCGTGCAGCATAACTCCCGTGTTGCATCGCATGACCCTTCTCCTAGGTCAACCTCGGCCAACCCTGATGGTTCTCAGCCACCTCAGCCCTGAGGTCCACTCCGGTAAGTTTCTGTGAAGTTTTTTTTTTTGCCAAGGCACCTCACAGATAGAATTTCATGCTAAATCATCTTGTGTTCGAAGCTACCATAGTAATCTATATACCTACTAATCCATAAATATACCTACTCGGATCCCTGCAAACAATATCAACCTTCCATATTTTTTTTGTAAAGGCACATATATGTAGGCATCCAATTCAGCATGTCTGAAATTTATTAAAAGAGCACTTATACATAGAACAAGGACAATTCACTACTAACAAAAGAGCACTACTATGTATGATGCACAGTTTGACATGTACCTCCAACAAACACTGAGTATAAGGAATTAAGATAACAAGTTAATCTAGCCTTATCTTTTTTACATGATTGACAAAAAATGTGGTTGTCCAAAAAAGTTGTGGAATATCTAGCAAGTGCATAGGAAATCCTACACATCATATTTCCTTCAACTATGCTATTTGCATCCTGGTTTGCTGCTATATGCTTACTGGCTTGCTGCTAGATAAGTTTATGTCATTTGTGGTTGTATTTGTGCTACATATATATGCTGCCACTTGTGTGGATGCCCTGCTCATGCTCTTGTCAACTGTAATTGCCTCTGGCTCTTTACAGGGTTGCTATCACCAATAATTTGCGCTTGGCTTATGTACTTTTAGGATTTTGAATTATCCTGTGCATTACTGTTTTTCATACTAAATTCTTATATATATTTCATGGTCTGGTTCCTTTATATGCTATGGAACAGATGCTATACACTGGTTTTCCATCTTCCTATATTTCTGTTAATGAACAGATGCTATACTTGCTTTCCCCTCTTTTATAAATCTGCTAAGAACAGATGCTTGGCTGGTCTTTGCCTTTCCTTTGTAAACTGGTATGGAATAGATGCTATGTTTGGTCTTTTTCCTTTTGCCTGTGATGCTGGTCTCTCTACATGTGTGCTGCCACTTGTGGTTGTGCTATGTTTACTTTCTTAGCTAGGATTTATACTCCTAATTATGCATATGCTTCCTGGTATTGTTCTATAGGTGATGCTTGTTATGGTTATATAATTATATACCTCTGTTTTATATAAATCAGAGGATTTGGCTTATGTATCCTGTGTATCTCTACTAACATCATTTCATTTCATTTTTCAGATTTTGATGCGAGCTAGCCTTTGGAGACTTTGGGGATTTGATCTTGTTGGAGACTTGTATATATGATCTTGTAGGATACTTGTATATGATCTTATTTATAAGTTGGAGACTTGACAGTTTTGAGATGTGTTGGAGACTTGTCTGTTTTGAGATGCCATGCATATGATCTTGTTTGGAGCATATATATGATCTTATGACATTGTGCGATATATGATCTTATGCTATATATATGATCTTATGATCTTGTTTGTTTGATATATGTGCTGGAAATGTATATTTTTGTATATACTTGTTTGAAATGCAGGGATTTAAAAGAAAACAGAAATAAAAGAGAAAATACAGAGGCTTGGCCGTCTGCTGGCAGACGGCAAAGGGCTTTGCCGACTGCTTGCAGACGGCAAAGATGCCACGTGGCACCCAGCTGTGCAATCTTGCAACAGCTGGGTGACAATTTGGTCAATTTGCCATCTGCCAGCAGACGGCAAAGGCGAGGGGTTGACGTCACAGTGGAGACTTTGCCATCTGCCAAAGAAAAGCAGACGTCAAAGCACGCCGTTAACGGCCTGACGGACGTGGCCTGGCATTGGTTCACCGTCCATCTGCTTTGCCGTCTGCCTCGTAGTATAGCTGACGCCAAACATCTTTGCCGTCCGTCGATAGTTTGCGGGATAAATGGCTGACAGTCTCACCATTTACAAGTACGGAAAGGTGTGGTAGCACCCGGGAGTCCCGACCCCCTTTTATCTGGTCATTCAGTGTTGATGAGATTCGTCGAGGGGTCAGCCGAACAGCAGCCGTGGTAGCATACTAATCCTGTCCATTTTGACCGAGTCAACAGCGGTACTCCTAGGGACAAGCTGGGTAGGTCTATGCACGTAGGCAGAGGCCCTCTCTCAAGCAGGTCTGGCAGGATAGGTAGGTTACTGTTGAAATGACCACTCATAGGCTGTGCATGCGGCTATGCCACGTATGGTGAGGTGAATAAGGGCCTGAGACGTTTCGTGTTTAAAAAACTCTATTCTCTCGATGGCATACTATTAAAAACCAGGATAGTCATGAACAAGAGAATCTGCCAGATCTGAACGTATCTGTCTTATCTCTGGATGGCTTTAATTCTCACGTATCTCTCTTATCTCTCTATTTGTCATGCGTACCTCTTTAATTACATAAAAGGAAAAAAAATTAAAACCGCTTTAATTTTCACGTATCTCTTTCTATCTCTCTATTTCTCACACGTATCTCTCTATATCTCTGTACGAACAAAAATATGTGACAGAAGTTCAAAGTGAAAACAACGAGCAGTTCAACTACTACACTGAATACATTTTGGAAGAGAATAAAAGAATACAAAACTAAAAGACTAAAAGTTTTGTTGCAAGAAGTTCACGTGCTTCTCCCTGCACGGTTCAAAATTTCTAGTGCGAGACATTCGTCGTTCATTTACATGTTAAAAAAGGCAAAAGCAACGTTCTTTTAGCCATTTCTAAAATTGTTCTCCTATTCATAAGCTTTCCAATGGTATATTATATGATTCACTCCAATGAACGGTTTAAAATTTTCATGTATTCCGTTACAAAAACGTGTTTATATATTCAGAAAAATCTATTTAACCGTCGCAAATATGAAAAAATGATCAACACGGGGAAGTTGTGCGTTTTCAACAGCTTTCGATCGGTGTATCATTTGCTCAATTTCGATAAGTGGTTGGGGCGCTACGGGCAAAAACCAGCATGTGAAAGACAGAGT
This sequence comes from Thinopyrum elongatum, assembly GCA_011799875.1. NCBI lineage: Eukaryota > Viridiplantae > Streptophyta > Magnoliopsida > Poales > Poaceae > Thinopyrum > Thinopyrum elongatum. The sequence goes on along the minus strand of CM022303.1, from coordinate 96,318,468 downwards.
GAAGTTCAAACAGGCATGTTCGAGAATTCAACTTCTTCACGGAGTGCGTTTTCGAAGGCTCTGTTTTCACGATGAAGACAGAACGCATGATCTTGCCGTTTTCAAAATTACTTAAAAACAGCTGGGAATTAGAAAAACTTACTATAAGAAAACATTTCGCATTTTCGATAGCTTTCAAACGGTATATTATTTGCCCCGTTCCAATAAATTTTATGAAAACACGGGAAAAAAATGATTTCAGCCATTTTCAAGTTCACTCCAAGAAATATGTCAACTTGTGACCTTCTGTCAGTGACCCTGGAAGAAATGGTCGTAAATCTATGACCATTTGAGACCAATTGGTCGTCAGTTGTTCGGGGGGCTCCAAATCCTAAACCATAACGACCATTTTGGTCAGAAAGGTCGTAATTTCCTTACACGAAATGGTTGTAATGCAGACAACACTGGTCCGCTGCCTTATTTCTAGGTGATCATGACCAATCTAGATGGTCATAGCCTTGTAAATTATGGTGCATTGCTATGACTAGGTGCCACATCATCAGTTTTGCCTATGTGTCATGTCCATGTGTCAATTTTTGCCTATATGTCATGCACATAGCACTGGTTTGAATCTACCACTTACGAATGGGACCCGCGCATTGACCTGTTGACCTACACCAACTATCCAATGACAGTTCATACCCACCACTAACTTACACGCCGGACCCACCACCTACTTGACACGTGGGCCCCACCAAACTAACATGGAGGACCCACCACCAAACTGACTGCGGGTCCCACCACTGAACTGACCCATTGGCCCCACTGACCCGACATGCGTGTCCCACCACCGAACTGACAGGTAGGACGACCTGACACACAGGACCCATCAACTGACATGCGGGTCCCACCACTGACCCGACAGGCAGGACCCACCAACTGGCATGAGGCATCGACCACTATCAATGGAGAAAAGTAGAAAAGAAATATGGGCAAAGCAGGATTCGAACCCGCGCCGCACCACACAAAGCCGCAGAGCCATACGACCACACCACCATCTCGGTTTTGATATGCTACTGCAATCCTTTCTTTTATAGATAAGATCCTTTCCTGGGCTTGGGCCTAAATCGTGATAGGCTTCCCTTCTCTCCTTCTTTTTTACATTAACACAGCGGTCCGCCGAGTGGGCTCACGGCCCATAGCCTATTAGCAGGCGTTTTTAGGTCTGAAATGTATGCTTATTATTATTATTTTCTGTTTAATTTCTTCTTCTTTCAAATAATTCGGGATTTCAAAAAAGTTTCAAACATAAAAAATGAATTTGTTGGAAAAATGTACGTGAAATCATAAAATGTACGCGGACAAAAAGAAGTTCATGATTTGGAAGAAATGTTCGCGTATTGAAATAATGCTTGTAAATTTGACCCAAAAATTTGAATTCAAAAAATGTTCATGATTTTTTCATAAAAAGTTGACAAAAAATGATGGTATATTTAAAAAAAATCATCAATTCAAAAATATTCATCATTTCCAAGTTTGTAAATGTTTTTAGTAACTACGTGACAAATGTGACGCAACGCTAAGGTTTCAAATTTTCATGATTTTTTCAACTTCTCATGTATACGAAAAAATTTATACAAAAATATATAATGTTTA
>CM022303.1:95485042-95500759 GCA_011799875.1 Thinopyrum elongatum | reverse complement strand
ATGTCGTTAGTCGCCGCCGAATGTACAACGTGGCAAAACTTTACCGTGTGTGACCAGATGGCCCGCGGCAAATAGTGCCTTTGCCGAGTATAGCCTGTTTGCCGAGCAATATTGTCGGCATTATCATGTGTTTGCCGATTTATTCCCTTTGCTGAGTGCGGCTCTCGGCGTTCGTTACTTTGCCGAGTGCCCATGTTTTGGCTCACGGCGAAGACGCCGACACCCGGCGTATACAAAAATTCCAGTAGTGTAAGAGGACGGGCTGCCATTGTTGGGGTAGGGGGAGGAGTAGGGAGGTGAGTGGGATCGCCATTTTCTATTTGGTGAGAACTGAATACTTCAGCTAGCTCGTGTACGTGTGAACTTTATACCGAATATGTTGTGCAAAGGAACAAAACGAAGAGGACTTTGTGTTACCACATGGCATGTGTGGTCAGCTATCTCAAGTTAAGCTGGTGAGTATTTGAAGAAGAAGACGACTTTGCATCACAACGACTTGAAACAGTTTATGAATATCTTGTTTATTTTTATAGATTCGGGTCCTTCCGCAAAAATAAAATATACCAAGTACATTGAGCAACGAGGAAGGATGGGCGGTACTCATCACATGGTTCCCTATATAAAACGCAAGTTTGAAAACGTCCTACACGGCACCGCTAATTCAAACACAAGGAATTGAAACTTTAAAGTCTTGGTCTTCTCCAGCTTGTCGAACTACGTACCGATTGCATTCTACCACTCACAAACTCACAAGTCAACATAAGTGGTGTAGATATTTCAGTCACGCGACACTGCAACCAAAATAGCCTAATTAGTCTATTACTAGACCCCATAATCCATGCCAAATAAGTCCATGAGTAGGTATGTAGTAGGTTCGTGGAGTCCATGAGTAGATAGGTAGTAGGTTCGCGTTACTCCAAGACCAAAAACAAAGGATTTTGTTTCACACATCCAAATCAGTAGTCAAGTACCGCAGAGTCAGGGCGTTTCTTGCGAACCAGTAAGGTCCGGGAAAATTGATGAAGAGGCCATACCTCTCGAGCTTTCTCATAGTGGCCGCCGATCCCGGTCTTGCGGCCACTGTCTGCGGCAGCGACGTTGGTCAATGGTCAGCAGTTCGCCAGCAACAGCTTTGCAGGCAGGAATCTCACTCTGGACGATGGGGCCATGGTCACAACGAACGGCCTCCTCATGATGACAAATGGCACTATCAAAGGCCATGCCTTCCACCTGTCTCTGTGACATTCCATGTCACGTGGTCCATCTCAACAACCTTCATCTTAAACATTTTTGGGCAGTATACATCGACCTAAGCAGCCCCGGCATAGGCCTTCTCCATCAGAGGTGCACTCGGCCGCACTGCCACGCCAATTACTGCCACGAGGACTGTGAGGTTGCATTCAGGATGCGCCGATTCTCTTACAAAGACTTGTTTCATGTGATCGAGCGGTTTAGAACATTATACTCTAAGGGTGTGTTTGGTTCCAGGAACCAACCGGAATGTAATGGGTCGGACCCGTTCCTGGGCCACGTTCTAGCGTTCGGTTGGTAACTAGGACGGAACCCACTCGTTCCCATCGAGCGAATATTCTGCTGAGATCCGGAACCGAGCGGTCTGTCCAAATCGAGCGGACCACGCGGAACCGTGCTCAGCGCTCGTCCCTCTCTATCTCGCACGTCGTACTCCACTCGCACGAAGCCCCCTCGATCCATCCCTCCTGATCCGCGCCTCCGGCCGATCCTCTCCTGGATCCACGCTGCCAGCGGCTCCTCTCCCTCGCCTCGTCCTGAATCGGCTAACACCCTCGCCCACGTCAGTGCTCCTTTGGAGTTAAGAGATGGACAACGAAAATGGGGGCAAGCTGCAATTATTTATTGCATTTACTAGGTTTTAAACCTTGAAAGGACAGATGAATGTGAGGCTCGGTGATATTAGCCTAGCAAGGCTCTGCGACCATGGATCGCATGTGCAGACCACTCACGTGATTGGCACTATCGACTACCTAGCTCCTAAACTGAGACATAACGGCAAGGTAACCTTCTCTGCTGATGTGTTCTCCTTCGGGGAATTCCTTGTAGAGGTCACCTATGGGATGAGGCCAACTTAACAAGATAAGGGAAACAACTGTGTCATGCCTGCTGCTTGGACTGTTGAACATTGGCGTAGGAATTTGATATATAAATAAGCCTGTAGATATTAGGATGCAAAACAGGTTTTGTCTTGACCAAATGTCGGTGTTATTGATCCGGCAATAATATACATGGGACAACTTACAAGTAGCAGATCTATATGGGTGCACACATGACACATAATTTTATATAGGTTCAGGCCCTTAGGAGGAGGTAATAGCCTATTTACCACGTTGGTGGATTGTATTGCTTGTCGTAATATGCGGATTGCAATGCCTTGAGATATGTTCTCAAGGTTGGTACGTTTTGTAGCATGGTATGAGATTGGATGTCTGTTGATGTACCGATAGAGGGAGCCTTATCCCGCCTTAAATAGTTGGCCGGAGCTAGGTTACAGGAGCCTGAATCGGTGGTTCCAGTCGGTTACAACTAGAGTTAGGATTTCTGGATATGTACACATGTTGTCTTGTATCCCAAGCTGATGGTGCACCCCCGTGTACGTGGACTTCGAGTCATCGGCCCGGGCCACCTTATCGCCAGAGGGCTGGCTTTGTCCTCCTTGACTATACATGTGTGGTCCTTAGCCCGTCGAGTCCTTCACGATCTCGCAAATTCCGCCTAATGCTTGTCTTGAAAGCATCTCAGCATGAACAAAGTGCTTTAGCCTTTCTCTTGGGCAAGTTTCCTGAGTGGAGTGGTATCTGCCTGAGCGTGCATTCTTGTTGTTTGCAGAGAGATTATGAGAGACTCACAGAAATCATGTGAAATATAAATAATCCGAGTTATATTCACCCGTAAGGCATGAATACCATGGCAGGTGAGCTAATAACGGGTAAATCCTGGTGGCTAGTGATCCGGCATTGGGAACCAAAAATCACGATTTGGAATTCCCAAATGATTAAGGTCCGGCTAGTGTCACTCTAGGAATGCCCATGTATCCATGTCTCAATCGAACCTGGGACTATGGGTCTTCGACCCCAGCGATTCGGATTGGCTAGAGGCCCGTTGGATGCCCTTCACTCGGGGTATTCGAATGTTGTGGACAATGTACAACCATCGCAATCTTTGTAAAACGGTTGGTTCAACTAGGCCTGCTAGTGTTCTTGCCGTGTTTCGAATAAGCAATGACAGGTTGGTAGTCTATTTAAGGGCTTCTTTGAACATGCTTAAGCCCATGCCAGATGGGCTGATCAGCTTCAACAACAAATTATAATCAAATAGGAATTTTAAAAAAATCAAATAGGAAGGATACACAAAAACGATCAGACAAAACAACGTGCCAATAGGAATGTGATTATTTCTAAACAAATGCAAAGAAACACTTATGAGGCATGGTTGAGAAATAATTTTCTAGGCGACTAGCTCAATAATGCTCACTAAATGGGCAGGATGTTACCAGGTCGGACATAGTCGGAGAGAGATTTAAGAAACCTACGTAATGCTTGTGTTTTGTATTGCTTTTGGGTGAAAAGTTACAAAGACAGATAATCTACCACAAGATCGTTGATGTGTGATCTGATGATTTAAGTTGTGTTCTAGGCTAAGCCCAAGTCGATCATAGTAAGGTACGGAGAGGCCACTAGGAGTAACACAATTCTTAGTCGACTACGTCAGTGGGTGAGGAGTCCTCATGGAATAAGGAGTCTTGTCTTGAACGGTGTGATGATTTCTTGCTTTGCCTTTTAAATTGTCAGGGTCGCTCAAAGTGGCACATGATGTATCCGGCAAGGGAGACTACGCCCGGCCCCACCAGGGGGGGAACCCGGGAAAGTCGAATGGTGAGAGGCCCCCTAGGTGGGACACGGCTAAATAGCGATGTGATTATTTTAAAAACAATTAAGAGAAACATTCTGAGTTATGTTGAAAAAAAAATCTAGTCGACTAAGCTCACAGTCAGAGGATTTTTTTTCAAAAACTATGACGATTTATAGCAAATTTGAAAACTATAGGCCGAACGCAAAAAAATCAGAAACTATGATCCCGTCGGCTCCCATTGTCCGAGAAGAGTGGCCCGTCGGCCCTCCTGGCAGGCCGAAAAGAGGGGCCGTCGGCCTCCCGTTGGCGACGAAGAGGGGCCTGTCGGCCTCCCGTTGGCCGAAAAGCCTAGGGGCACAAAACATAATTAAGATGGCCTCAAATGAAAAAGTTTATCAACATGAAAAATCTTCATATCGTCGAAACGTTGATTTTGATATAAAAATCGTCTTAATCCGAGGTCGTATGCAACTTGTAGAGCCAAAACAAGGTCAGGGGCAGAAGCTGCAGAGTTACTTCGGACAGACCGAATGGATGTCAGAAAATTTGTCACGGGACACCCGGTGCACTCGGTGAGAGGCCGTGGGTGATATGACAACAATGGTTTTTTTAAGAGCCTGTGGGTGATAGACATATGCAATACAGATTGGGATGTGCCTTCATCGCCAGAGATAATAGAGCAGATGGCTGCAAACATTAGGGAGGTACATATAACGAACGGAAGGTTTTGGCACATCATTTTTGCATGGGGACAACTGCAGAACCTTCGCAAGCTTCGAGTAATTGACCTTACTTGCTCTTGGGAGATGGGTGGAAAGGATGAATTCATAGTTTTGCGCAGCTTGTGGTGAGATGCCCCAAGATGCATACAGTCTTCAATACTATTGTGACGCCCCGATCATAATCGTGCACTAATCATACATGCAGCATGCACCATCACGAACGATGACTCACGGTGATATCACAACACATCTCTACGACACAAATTAAACGTAAAACTATACATTACAAACCAGGGCACGAATGCCCATAATACATCAGTCATCAAACAACATAAGTCTGGGTACAGACATAGTTAAACAAGTTTTGCCTTAAGAAGGCTGAGCATAACAGCGACACTAGATCGAAAAGGCGCAGGCCTCCTGCCTGGGACCTCCGAACTACTCGTTGGTGATGTCATACTCCAGGTACTAGCCAGCATCGGGATCCTCGGGCTCCAGGGTAGCATCATCTGAACACAGTAACCGGGTGTAGAAAAAGAGAAGCAAAGCAACGTGAGTACTCATCCAAAGTACTCGCAAGACTTACATCAGATCTATGTTACATATGCTTTGGTATCAAAGGAATGGGGCTATATCTTTGAACTATACTGCAGAAATGCCAGAATAAAGGGGAGAGGCTCAACTTAACGAAGACTACATCATCTTGCAACCATAGAAGAGTATAGCTCTAATGGTGTCAACATGTAACCAACTAGTATACATAAACAGTAACATACCCTGAGATCCTTCCTCGAGTCCCTATGAGAAAGTGATCATCGGGTATACCTACTATTATCTTGGTGTATTTTATCAAGTATCCGATTTAAGTTGTAAAGCTCGGGATACATTTCCAAGTCTTCCTGTTACCGTGGACACGACTATTCGAATAGATTGTCTTCCCTGTAGGGGTGCACCACATAGCCCGACACGCTTGATTACCCCTGTCCGAACACACTTTCCTGGGTAATGCCCAGCCTCAGAGTGATCGACACGCCGAAGTCCTACCTAGGCTCTCTAGAGAGGTCACCCGCCGGTCTACATCCTAAGCGCGAAGGGGGTCTTCGGCCGCTCGCCCCTAAGCGCTCCAGCACATTGCGAGGCTGGCCGGGGACGAAGCCCACCTCTGCATCAACAGCAGGCAGTATCTGCTCACCCCAACAATCAACCCCTACGCCGAGGGGCCCATAAACCATTATCCTGTATGGCAGTTAGTGCGTATAAGCCAGTGGTTGTCTCAGACCAAATACCCTGAGCTCGGTAGCGTTTTATCGTCATGTACTCGGGGACACAACCAGGGACCAGGCCCATCATTCTCTGGATGGTCTCCGCCTGCCCTGTCGATCCGGCTTAGTGAAACACTCGCGGGTGCTCTCCGAGCCGACCCGACTTTAAGACAACTCGTGGGTGCTCTCCAAACCGACCTGACTTTAGTTTGAACATGTATAGTGTAATAGTATAATGTACATCCGTGATCATCGCCCAGAGGAATCACGGTCCGATAATATAGCATGGCAAACGGACAAGGGTGTAAGGCCACTAATGTGACTCAAGCATATCTATACTAAGCATGATAGGATAGTAGATAAACTATCAACATCAGGCTATGCATCAGAATATGAGCTACCAATAAAACAATAACAGTAACAGTACTCTAATGCACAAAGTAAGGAGAAAGAATGGGAGATACCAGAATGATCAAGGGGGTTTGCTTGCCTGGAAGCTCTGCTGAGGGAAATTGATCGTCGGGAACATAGTAGTCCTCAGGGGCAGCGGCAGTCTCGATGTCTACCAGAAAGAAATAAGGAGGGGGAAACAAATAAATAACAGGCAAACAAATGTAACACAATACATGACATGGCAAAATGTGGTGATGAGGTGCTCTAATGCATTACTAAGTATTTTAATTAAAGAGAAAAAATATTCCCGAATATTTTCCCAGCTCCAGGTATTATTCGGTATATTGATCTGGTCACAAAATTTCCATGTTCATCATCATAGGAGTGATGGTCAAGCATGTGGACGTCGTATTCGGATTCGTTATATTTTGATCATTTTTCGTATATAAATTGTTTTCATCCGAGTTACGGTTTATTTTATAAGATTTTTCAAAGTTTTAAACATTTTCTGGAATTTTTGGATTTTCTGAATCTTATATTTACTAATTGGATGCACCATACGAGGTTCCATGTTAATCCACATCATTAGAATTATCTTAGCCATCTAATTTAGTTAACAGTTTGAGGGACTCCAAGAACGATCTACACCAACATGTTCTTCTTCCGGTGCAACCCGGTGACGCTAACGATCATGATCCCAACCCGTTATGCACCTTCATATTGATCTTGGGTGATCGTAGGCACGAAAATATTTGTTTTCTACTACGTTTCCCAACAGTGGCATCATGCACAGTTATATGAGTTGGTGCAGGTTGCGATCTAGATCACATGTGATTGTGAGGGTTGATGTTCTTGCTATGCTTCCCTCGAGTGTTGCTTCGGTTCAATTCATTGACAGCATGGTGTCGCTTTGTTACAAGATTCTGACAATCGATAAGCTCTGGCTGTCGACGATTTGCTAACAGTTTTTCGGATCCATTCGTAGCCTCCGAGTAGTTTGGTTCGTTCTCACCGAGTGAACGTGACCAAACTTGTGTACTCTTCTGTATTCCACACGGTCTCACCGAGTGCACCGGGTGTCCCGTGACAAATTTTATGACATCCATTCGGTCTGTCCGAAGTAACTCTGCAGCTTCTACACCTGACCTTGTTTTGACTCTGCAGGTTGCATACGACCTCGGATTAAGACGATTTTTATATCAAAATCAACCGTTTCGACGAGACGAAGATTTTTCATGTTGATAACTTTTTCATTTGAGGCCATCTGAATTACTTTTTGTGCCCCTGAGGCTTTTCGGCCAACGGGAGGCCGACAGGCCCCTCTTCAGCTAACGGGAGGCCGACAGCCCCCTCTTCGGCTGCCAGGAGGCCGACGGACCCCTCTTCGGCCGCCAGGAGGCCGACGGGCCACTCTTCGGCCAACGGGAAGCCGACGGGGTCATATTTCTGATTTTTTTTGCGTTCGGCCCTATAGTTTTCAAATTTGCTGTAAAATAGGTCATAGTTTTGAAAAAAAATCGAGCCAACTAAATTATGAGCCAGCTCGAGCTAGCAAGGACCACAAATAATTTCAAAACGAAGTTCTAGGATCACAAATTAATTACTACCAGACCTTGAAGATAAGCTTTACTCCGTCTAGGTGTATAGTAAGTCATATTAGGAGTAGAAGCGCGACCTAGGTGGCCATAGACTGGACGAGGCAGAGCGCCGGGACGAGCAAAACTTTCAATCACAGCGCTGTTACAAATGGAAGCAAAATCAGCAATTAATACGTAGTTATTAGGCTGCCTTTTCAGCTCTCCAAGCAGGCCCAATCAACACCCTGCCGCGATGCATGCAGTGGTCGTTCTCGTGCGTGCGCCTCATCAATGATAGCATGCAGAATCGTTTCACAGTTGAGAAAAGAAAAAATTGAAGGGGAGAGGTTTCCACGGGGGTGCATGCAAATTGGTTTCATACTTGAGAAGAGGAAAAACGGAAGGGTAGAACGAGGCAGCAGAGCAAGAGAACGCTGGCTAACGAGGCTGGGAGGGGATCGAGGAGGAAGTTAATGTTCCACGCCTAAAGGTTTTCAGAAAACCTGATTTTCATAAGATGACTTAGAGGGTGCTTGGATACGTTTTAGTATCATGACTAAAAGTAGTGGGACTAAAACTTTCTAGCCTCACCCATGCTTGGATCCAAATACTAAAGAGACTAAAATCAAGTTAATGAGCATTTATTATCCTCCAAACCCTCCAATCCAGAACTCGCATGTGTTAAAGGAGAGGAGTTAAATGAGGAGAGAGAGAACTAATCTACATTTTAGTAGGGGTACCCCTGACTAAAATTTTTTAGTCTCAAGACTAGTTTTAGCCCCTCTTTAGTCAGGGGTGCTTGGAATTTTAGCCTCTTAAAGAGACTATTTTTAGTCAGACTAAAATAAGTCCCTTGGATCCAAGCACCCTCTTAGACTAGCCACAATGGGGAGTAACTTAGACTAGTGACATGTTTATGTTACTAGTCTATGTTACTACCTCCATAGTGGAAAGTAACATATATGTGGTAACATGCAACACTTCATTTATTAGGCTATAGACTCATCTTGCCTTGATATGTGTGATGTTACTCATACCACTAGTAACTAGCTATGTTACCACATGCCTTTTTTTCTTCTTTTATTGCTTGCCACATCATCTATTTTATCTAGATATGTGTGATGTTACTACCTATGTTACTCCACTGTGGGTAGTCTTATACACCTGGACGGAGGGAGTACTAATTAAGAGAAACATTTTGAGTCATGGGTTGAGAAAAAAGTCTAGTCGACTAAGCTCAAGTCAGAGCCAACTAAATTATGAGCCAGCTCGAGCTAGCAAGCATCACAAATAATTTCAAGAAGAAGATCTAGGATCACAAATTAATTACTAGCAGACCTTGAAGATAAGCTTTTCTAGAAAACAAACATCAAAAAGAAGTTGAATGCATACAGACAACTTCATCTGCCCTCAGCGAGAACGGTCGCCGAAGACCCGTAAGACACTGCAACACTGCTAGTCGCTGATGGAGGGTACGACATGATGTACGAATCGAAGCCTTCGACCTGCATTAGCGCCAACATACTGTAGCTCATGTAAGTTGGCGACAGGTCAGGAACCGATTGCCCAAGATTTAGGTATTGCATGATCTTTCGCATACTAGGCCTTGCATCAGGCAATGGGTGGGAGCACAACAAACCTAGTTGCAGCACAAGGGTAACCTCCTCTATGTCAAACTTTCCCGCTAGTAGTGGATCCACCGCCTTGAGTAACGATCCGCTGCGGTGTTGCTCAAGCACCCAATCAATCATCACTATTGGGTTGTTTCGATCGCCTCGCTCGATCGGTCGTCGTCCACATGCAACCTCGAGGAGAAACACACCGAATGCGAATACATCGGCTAAGGGCGTCGCCTTCCCGGTGCGCACAAGCTCTGGTGCTAGGTATCCCATGGTGCCGACAACATGGGTTGTTTGTGCAACGGTTCCATGGTCGTATAACCTTGCCAGGCCGAAATCACCGAGGCATCCATTCATCTGTTCATCCAAGAGCACATTGCTTGCCTTGATACCTCGATGGATGACAACTTTTTCCCAATCTTCATGGAGATACAGCAGGCCCGATGCAACCCCTTTGATGATCGAGAACCTTTCGGGCCAAAATATGGCTGGCATGTTCGAATCGTGCAAATACTTGTCAAGGCTGCCATTTGACATGTAGTCATACACCAAGAGAAGCTCGTCCTTGCGCCGGCAGTAGCCCAATAACTGCACGAGATTCCGGTACCGTAGACGGTCAATGCTCGCCACCTCGGCAACGAACTCCCGCAATCCTTGCCTTGAATCATGCGACACCCTCTTCACCGCGATCTCCAAATTGGATGCAGTAAGCAGACCCTTGTACACTCTCCCGAACCCTCCCACGCCCAGTAAATTCCTCTCGGTGAACCCATCCATGGCACGATGCAGATCCTTGTATGCATATCAGTGGGGGCCGAACTCGTCTTCCCAGCCTTTGCGCACCTCCGTGAACCGGCGGCGACGCCAGAGAAAGAAGAAGACTGCAGCCAGCGCTACTACGACGAGCAACGTGCTGGCCAGCGGCAACACGATGTCCAGAACCTTGGACCGAGGCTTGGGTCCCAGGCGTGGGAGGGCAGGAATGTTGGGCAAATAAGCCGCGGCGACGGGTCGAACGCGTCGGGCGCGTGTATGGGCGCGCGCTGGGCATGTTGGACGCGTCGGGTCCGCGGCGGGTCGTGTGTGTGTGTGTGTGCGTGTGAAGTGCACGGGCATGTCCGTGGACTGGTACACCGTGTGCGTGTGTATAGGCATGGGCTGTTGGCGAGCTGCGCGGGTCGATCGTGGGTGGTTCTGTTAAGAGCTCGCTGCGAGCGGCGCGCGACGGAGCGTGTCACGGGCGCGGGCTGAGCGGGCGGAGCGGGCGCATGATCGGGGAGTGGAAGCGTGGGTGCATGCCCAGTGCGCTGGCTTGGGTATAAGGCCGCGTAGTGGACGTTGTAACAGCCTGTGGGGGTGCAGCTTGAGTTGTTGCTTGAGCTTGATAAAAGCCGTCGTTGCGGTGGGCGTTCGAGCGCCAGAAAACCACCGAGTCCACCGTGTCTTCTTCGCCCTATCTTCTTCTACCTCCTTCCGTGAGAGAGTGAGAGCTAGAGTGGACGTCGGCGAGCTAGGGCAAGAGCTAACTGCGCCAACTTTTGGCATCAGAGCCACATTGAGGGAGGTGATCGCCGGCGATGTCGATCGTGCCGCACGTCGGTGAGTCGGGGAGCTCGCTGCCGGTGCCCGTCCCGATGCTCACCGGTGAGAACTACACCACGTGGGCAATCAAGGTGGAGGCAAACCTGGATGCGGCTGGGCTGTGGGAGGCGGTGGTGCCGGCGCAGGACGTGGCGGCGGCAGTGATCGCCAAGAAGGACAAGCCGGCACGGGCGTATCTGCTCGTCGTGCTCACCGAGGACATTCTGCTGCAGGTCTCGACGAAGAAGACGGAGGCAGAGGTCTGGGCCAGCTTGAAGACTCGTTTCGTTGGTGCTGACCGGGTCAGGGCGGCGCGGCTGGCCACACTCCGCGGCGAGTTCGAGCGGTTTCACATGGCGGACGGCGAGGCGCTGGACACCTACGCCGAGAGGATCGGGGCCATGGCGGCGCGCTACGCCGGGCTCGTGAAGACGCTTGACGACGCGGCGATGGTCAAAAAGTTGCTGGACACAGTGCCGGATCGCCTATACGCAGCGGTGGCGGGCATTGAGCAATTCTTCGATGTGGAGACCATGCCGTTCGAGGAAGCTCTCGGTCGGCTCAAGGCGTTCGAGGAGCGAACGCGACGGCGCGGCCAGGGCAGCGGCGAAGGTGGTGGCGATTAGTTGATGTTCATGGCGGCGCAGTGGCAAGCACGGCAGCGACAGCGCGGGGGCGGCTTCCAAGACGATGACGGCGCCGGCAGCATGGCGTCTGGAGGCGGAGGGAAGAGGCGCGGCCACTGCTACAGCTGCGGCGAGTGTGGCCACTTCAAGCGCGAGTGCCCCAAGATGCGGAAGGCGCCGGCGGCGGAGTGAGCACTGCTGGCGGATGTCGGCGTCGAGGACGACGGCCTCCTCTGAGCCGCGGCTTAGGGGGTGAAGTGTTGGGCAAATAAGCTACGGCGACCGGTTGAACGCGTCGGGCGCGTGTATGGGCGCGCGCGGGGCGTGTTGGACGCGTCGGGCCCCCGGCGGGTTGTGTGTGTGCGTGCATGTGGAGTGCACGGGCATGTCCGTGCACTGGTACACCGTGTGCGTGTGTATAGGCATGGGCTGTTGGCGAGCTGCGCGGGTCGATCGTGGGTGGTTCTGTTAGGATGTGATGCCCCTGACTAAATCGTACACTAATCATACACGCAAACGTGTACGATCAAGCACAGGGACTCACGGGAAGATATCACAACACAACTCTAACACAATTTAAACGGAGATCCACAATATTACAGACCAGGGATCCGAAGATCCGAATACATAAGTCAGTCATACAAATATTATCTGAGTACAGACATAGTTAGATAAGTTTTGCCTTAAGAAGGCTAGCACAAACAGCGACACTAGATCGAAAGGCGTTGGCCTCCTGCCTGGGAGCCTCCGATCCTACTCCTGGTCGGCTGGCTCGATCCAGTAGTAAGTACCCTCTGGACCCTCCTGGTAGTAAGCTCCGGTGGTGGCATCTGGCTCCTGGACTCCATCGTCTGATGTATCATCAAGGTGGGGTATGGGGAAAAGAGAAAGTAAAGCAACCGTGAGTACTCATCCGAAGTACTCAGCAAGCAAGGATCTATACTACATATGCAACATTATCAATGGAGAAGGCTGTATAAGTGGACTGGGCTGCAGAAATGCCAGAATAGAGAGAAGGCCTAATCCTATCGAAGACTAGCATCTTCAAACATCTTCACAAGGCCATCATCTTGCAGCAGTAGAAGAGAGTAGAATAGCATTTTATTTAGCAAACATGTTGAAGTACAGCTTAAAGATCCTTCCTCGACTCCCAAGCGAGAAAGCGATCCCGAAGCTTCAATTAAGTAACAAGTATCCAGTTCAAGTAGTAGATCGGGATACACAAACTGAGCGTCCTTTACCGTAGGACCGGCTATCGATAGATGATTCATCCCTGCAGGGGTGCACTACTGTTACCCAACACGCTCGATCAACTCTGGCCGGACACACTTGCTGGGTAATGCCCGTCCTCGGAAGATCAACACGAAGCAACGCCCTACCTAGGCTCGGCAGAGAGGTCAGCACGCCGGACTAACCTATGCACCCAGAGGTCTCGGGCCATCGCCCTGGGCACCCTGCGCGTTGCGAGACTGGCCGGGGTGCAGGCGCGACACTGAACTCGTCAGTGAAGTATCCAGCCCAATCTCGACAATCAGCCCGCACGGTGAATCGTGACGTCAGACGAGCTTTCAGGAGAAACGTACATCGCAGAGGGTCCCATAACCATTATCCCGCGTGGTGGTAGTGCGTATAGGGCACGTCGACCCACTCAGATCACACACCCAAAACCAATAGGCTCAATTAGTATCACGCGGAGACAATCAGAGTCTCTGATGCTCCGCCACAATGTCACACTCGAGTGCCCTTCCGGCGCACCCAAAAATCATAGATCCCCAGCGGGTACCCACCAGGGTGGACCCGCCTGTGACAAAGGTCAAGTAATCGTGTGGTCATAACATCAAGGGGGAAACCCGTGGAATCACCCTCGGCGGATTCCACTCGAGGAAATCATCAGGGTGAACGTATGAGGCATCACCCTCGAGGTTCACACTGAGGGGTCGCACGACAGAGTCGTATCGGAAGTGGAGAAGGAGGAATCACCCTCGATGACCACGACCGAACAGCTACACTGCAGAGTATTCATCGGGAGTGTGTTACGAGGTATCACCCTCGGCACTCGATAGTAACTACGCAGAGTCGTACAACTAAGGGTGTGTGAAGTGAGGTGTCGGTCTCTGGTCGACGATCACGTTGATCGGGTCGTCGATGATCAAGCAGGGGCAACAAGGATAAGGTGGTGGGGTCACTGATGGTTCACTACCAACCTATACTAAACAGTTTATCATAGGCAGGTAAGGTAGCAATGAACATGTTACAACAGCAGACTATGCATCAGAATAGGAGCATACATTAATAGTAGCAAAATCTAATGCAAGCAGGAGAATAGAATGGGCGATATCACATCGTGTCCCCCCTCGGATGACCCCCCCCCCCCAGTCCAACCCTCCTCCCACATCTGTCTTTGGACAGCAGTGATTCATTCTTCCACACCCCCTCTTCGGATTGCCGCAATTTCACCCAGGTCCCCCTGCGTTAACGTATGAACTCGGACTTTTTCTTTTCATCCCCTTCCACTTCCTTACCGCTGACCCCCTTCTCCTCCGCCGTCCCTCTCACACCCACTGGACCTTTTTCCCTTCTTCCCCCTTTTGGTTCCTTCTTTTCTTTCCTTTCGTTTTGTTCCTCTTTTCCCTCTTTCATTTCCTTCTCACGCACCCTTTATTTCCCCCCCACACTCTTGCCAGCCGCAGTTTGGCACTCCCCTCCTCCGATACGCCACCTTTTTTATTCTCTCCCTAGTGCGCAGTGTGCGCCCAATCATTTCTACGGATTTCTGCTTTTTCGCCTCTCTTATCTACCTCTTATACTCTTCGCCCCTATCCGATCATTCCTTAATTCCACACCCCTTTTCCCCCATATGAACTATAGCCCACTTTTCGATTGCTCTTTCCCTTTCCCTTATCCCCCTTTTTTTATTACTCTCTTTCCTTTTTTTTCCCCCCCCCCTTTCCCCTCCCCCCCTTCCTCCTCGACCATGCTGATTATATAATTTTTTTGCAGAGTATTCATACGGGAGGGAGTGTGTTACGATCTTTAGAGTAATTTTTTCCATCTTCATTACCTCTTGTGCTCCACATCTCCCTTGATTTGTTTTTAGTATACTTTTTCTTTTCCACCCTACCGCCCGCTCAATGCCAGTCTTCTGTACCAGATCAGATCCTAAGCCGGCTCCCCTCCCTGTGTGCTTGAGACCCCCCCACGTGCCCGACCCCCCCCCCTTTGCCCACCCTTTTGTTTTCTTCTCCCCCTTTTCTCTATTGGTCTTCCCCCCCCCTCTCTCTCTTTTTTTTATTTCCTACCCCTTTCCCCTCGGTGTCGCCGTCCTGCTGTGGTCCCTAAATGCCAGCGTAATCTACCTGTTGATCGGGTTCGCGATGTCGACTTTGTTGTCCCCCCAAGATCCTTTTCTTTTTTTTTAGCGTTTTTTCTTTTCCCCTTTGTTTTTCCTTCTTTCCTCCGGCTATACATTAACTGTTGATTCACCTTCCTTTGCCTCGGGCACCCCCGCTCACGTCCCCCCCTCCCTCCTTCCGGTTCTCTTCGGGTCCGTCCTTGTCCCACTTGCCATTTTTGTTCCCGGGCCGCACTACACTTAATTATCCGCGGTATTATCATCCCATCTCTATGGTAATACATTTTAATTTTTTTACTTTCCATTAGGGTAAGGGTTTTTTCTTGTTTTAATCCCCCCCTCCCCCCCTTTGGCATTTTCAGGCTCACACCGTGAACCATGTTACAATAACTATTTGCAGGGATAGCATCGCATGTGGACATGTAGGTGGTTGTGAGTATTAGTCATTGCTCCCGAGGTAGTATGTGTAGTAGCAACAGTACCCTCGCCACCAACTTCTAAAATGCGAAGCGGATGAGCAAGTGCGAGACAATGGGGCGATATCTGGATCCTCAAAGGGGGGGGGGGGGGGGCTTGCCTGGTTGCTCTGGCCGAAGAGAGAGAGATCGCCAACGGGCTGCTCGTCGGTAGTGTAGTCGTATCCAGGTGCTGCAGCGTCGTCGGTCTCAGACGTTCTATCGAAAGAAGAAGGGGCGGTCGA